>CM058235.1:13339179-13922217 GCA_030180135.1 Orychophragmus violaceus | reverse complement strand
TAGAGGAGAGAGAGTGAGAGAGAGAGAGAGAGAGAGAAGAGAGAGAGAGAGAGAGAGAGAGAGAGAGAGATTTTCTTTTTCACCAAAATAAAAGTTATGTAACACTTACCCTCAGTTCTTTATATAAGGGGTAAATTTCTGTGTTAGAAATTCGTTTTCAATGGACTTCATAAGAAGACTTTGCCTATGAACTTCCATGGTAGAGTATCTTTTCAAAAAAAAGTATTTTCAGTTTTAGAAAATTTTCATTATAGTTATAATTTAAAAAGTAAACATCCTCCACATATTTCTAAGGCATACTTCTCCCGTATTTAGTCCCTAAAATTTACTATTTAGACATGTTTATTTAATGACTTATTTTGTATGAAAATATATTTTCCATAGATGATAACTGATTGTGTTTTGAATTTTCAAACTGTTTTTGATAAAATTAGTTTTTATAAATTTTATAAATAAAATTTAAGATGTAGGTGAAAAGTATAATCTTTGTGAAGTCATTGTTTTAGACTTCTATTAGAAGTCTTCTGAGTATATTTCAAGTTAATCAGTAGACTTCTTAAAAGTTAATACCATGATTTATTTTTCGATTTTATTATTTGGTCGTAAGGGTGAGAAATTACTAATTTCCTTACCTCCTAAATATCACTTATTCCTAATGGAGAAAATGGGTTTACTTTTACATTTAAAATCGAATAAGTCCACAATGAGCAATTTCCAAATAAAAATCTATCATTTGCAAATAATAAATACGATATTGGAGGACACGGCCTTGCAACCATTATTTCCATTATGATTTTTTCTCTTTTCTCTTTCTGTATGTTTACTATTAGTGCCTTTGTACGTAAGATGCATAAAAAATGGGATAATGAATCTCTTTATTTGATTCCTATTTCTAGAGTAATACGAATTTGTGGTTTCCCTTTAGCGAGAACCTTATATTTGACTGTATTAGTACACCGCATCATCCATTGTGGTGCAAACCAATATTTCTAGGTGGATTTTCAATAAAGTTTTCATTCAGCCCGATCGTATGAGTTACTTATATTCATTTTAGTTTCCATGAACTTTTTTTTACAGGATGGATTTTCTGGAAGCATGGAACATTTTTTGTATAATAAGAATATTGTCTGAAACCAACCTTCCCCCTATGAAGAATGGTTGTGTTTCTGATATGATTAGTTTCGGTAGAAAACGCTTGAGTCATTAAAAAAAACCTTGGAGATTATTTTATACCCCACATTACACAAACTAATATGTCTTAACTCCGTCATCCGACTAAGTCCTTTCGTTGTATAAATAAGATAAGTGTTTGTTGTGTTTATCCTTGGGTCCATGTCCCATGTCCCTAAGAACTCATTTACCATGTGGAGGATGTAAAATTTAACGATCATCCAATATTATTGAAAAACTTTATAAAAATTTAAAAAATTATAAAATAATTATTGAAAATTATAAATGATAATATAAATAAAAAATAGTCATGCTTACTTTAAAATATAAATTTTAAATATAAAAATATTCATGCTTAGTTTAATATTTTTTAGGTATATACTACTTGATACAATCTCACATAATAATCCAAATAAAAAGATTAATTCTACAAAAACTAAACATTATTCTTTAGAATACTTCGGTAAATATTTTGATTCAAATATAAAGTTTAATATCTTAACTTTAAAATTATAGATAAAATGCAATTTACTAAAATCTAAACTCAATAATATTTAAAATACTCAAAATTAATTAAAATCACACTGTAATCCAAAGAAATAATAATAAAATCAAGTCAATATTTAAACTTTAAATTTGAAAATCGAAACTACACTAAATTTAATAAATTTCTAATATTATAAATTGATAGAATTAGAAGAAAATATTTAAAAAATAAATAAAATTTGAAATATAAACAAAAATATTCATGTTAAGAATAGAATAGACTTCACATTTTACTTATATTAATTCCGTTCAAATATTAGCCCAAAAAGATTACTATTAGTTCTACAATAAAAAAAAATTGTGTTATGTTTTAGTAATATTTTGTGATTAAAATATAACATTTAAAGTCTTAAATATAAAACCCGATATAAAACTTGATACAAAACCCAATTTAGAGTTAAGGTCAACTTGTAAGTAATTGAAACCAAAAACAGAAAAACCAAATAAATCTATAAGAAAAAGTATTAAAAACCAAATCAAATATATACACTATAACATTAAAATGTAAAATCTACACAAAACAATAGAGTTTTTATATATATAAAGTTTAGTTTCAAAACAAATTTTTAAAAATAAATAAAATCAAATCAAATGTTGTCTAAAACTGATTAGAATACAAAGCAAAAAAAAACCCAGCTCCGTTAGATATCTAAAATTAAACAGAAAATGTAATAATTTAACTACTATATATCAAAAGGAAAATTCTTCTAAGCATAAATGACAAAAATATCAAACAATTATTTATTTTGAAACAAAACAAAAAAAAAAACACCTTGCTAAGCACGAGTAAGACTCTAGTTTGAAGTTAAATTTGAATTAATATATCAAGTTTACACTTTCTTTTATTTTGGAAGTTATGGAAATTACTTTTCAAAAATAAAATGTTATAAATATTTTTCTTAGGTTGAGAAATTCTAGAAATTGATAGAGGATAAAGAACTAACTTAGAAACTGGAATAAAATGATGCTTTTGAAGATAATTTCAATAATTTTTGTGTTTCAATTTTTCATTGAATATATTGAAGAATAATTTATATATATACATATATATATATATATATATGTTGAAAGTAAATGTGTAAATTACTATGAACAATGCAAAAAACAAAAATTGTCTTAAGATATTGACTGGCCTAGATTATTTTCTATTTTTGTACATGTTGACTAAAAATATATATACATAGAAATATTTTTAAATATATAATTTTTAAGAAGAAAAATATCTACATAAATCTTCGGTAAAGTACAAACATTATGGAGAAGAGTCACGGCAGGGAAATAGAAAAACTGGTTCTATGTCACGGAGTTGCTCTAGGCAGTGGTGGTGTTGTTGCTGCTTTGTCTCTTCAGAAAAGCATGTACCCACTTACCTCTCTTTTAAATGGGGAAAAACGGCCAATTCTCCCATGAACTTATGTGAAAAACAGTTTTCATACATGAGTTATCGAGCAATGCCTAAAACTTCATGAACTAATAAAAAATTTTAATTTTAACCATGAATGATTGAAATTTGGCAGGAATCCCCAAATCGTGTAACACCGTTAAAACTCTGTTAGCATAATTAATTTAACGTTAAACAATGTTAAAATAATTAAAATAATAATTTTTTTATTAATATATCTTACCTAAACGACATCGTTTTTACTTTGTATAATAATAATAATAATTAAAATTTTATTTCCTCAAATATTAGACAGAATAAAAGTCCATCAACTTTAGTCTCTACAATTCTTTTCCCCAGAATCTGAGATCCACTTCTATGGATTATCTGCTCCCTTCCTTGTATGGGGTTTTGGCTTTTTTACCCCTATGTTGCCAAAGAAAATCCGCAATGCCTCTCATTAATCTACAATACTTTTCTCATTAAAAAGAGGGTGTGTTTTTACTCTTCTACCCTTAATGATTGTATAAAAAAAATTGAATATTAAAAAGAAAAAATCGATTCAAATCGAAATCGGGTTGGGTTTCTTGGTTGAATCAAACCGAATCAAATCATTTTAACCGGGTTGGATTTCTGGGTTGTATCAAACCGATTCAAATCATTGACCCAAATCAACGTGCACATTAACCCAAGATTATGAACTGTTTAAGCGGCGTATGTCTAATCTTGTCTTCGGCGTGTTGCATTGGTAATATACTCTGAAATGTGTAATCATGACATTTAGTTTCCCAACTTAGCAGCATCGTTTATCTCGTAAAAGATTATCCAGAATCCACTACAATTTTAAATACTCTTAATACGATTTTAATCCAGAACAATTTTAAAACTATGTTTCTCTGTTGGTTCTCGTTCTTTAGGTTCTATCAGGTTCTATTGTCAAACAGAATGGTCTCCAAACAGAATACCAATAATACGAGATGAGTAGTAACATAATACCATTAATCATAAACAATCCGAAGGTTCTCCTCCAATCCGAAGGAGAGATTAAGTTCAAAAAAAACATAAAAAACAGAGGGTCTTAAAAATTTAAAAACAGGAGACAATCAACGGTTGCACTTAAAAACTTTGAAGTGCTCATCAACCATGTTGCAGAAAAACGTTACCTCCAGGATCCAGTAACACTTATCGCACAGGTCATCCGCTCTGTCGTCCCCTCTTGGCTTCCCCAACCCCCACCGAGTTGAACAGTTGCATTTCAAGATCAAATGTGTATCCGTTTGGTCCCGTTTGACAATTATCCAATCAGGAGTCGGCCTTTTCGATTCTCCCCACCCCGGTCCAGGCAACTCTGGTAGGTTAATTCTAAGATGAGTTGCACGTTGGCGAGTAAGGTCATGATTACCGAACATACCTTCCTCCCAATCTTCCCTGAAGATCTTGCTCATCATCCCAAAGATGTACTCGCTGACGATGCTTCCTCTATCTGCAGCCGCCTTGATTTTCCCGAGACCTTCAATCCGGTTGTTCTCGAAAAACAGATTCGAGATGCCTTTGAGGGTGACGGCGGAGATGTTCCCTGCGTCGTAGCAACTTTTGTTGAACTTTGTCCAGTCAAATCGTGGACAGTCAACAAAATAGTTCATCTCCATTAGATTAACATAGATAAAGAACTCGGGGGGGGGGGGGGGGGGGGGGGGGGGGGGGAAGTCAAAGCGTTGAGGCGAGTGCAAGTAATTCTGGAGTGACGAAGATCCTGCATGTTTTGTTCGCACGCACGGACCATAATCTTCCGGATGATTTCCTCCGGCAACCCGAGCAGGTCGAACGGTTTCTGCTCCCTCCGACTCCTTGTCACCGACCTTGTTTCGTACCGCGGTCGTTTGTAAGGAGGCCATACCCATGGGGGATTACGGTGAGTCATTATTCCAAAGATGGTGATGGAAATGAAAAGTTTGAAACTGTTTTAGGGATGAAAAGAGAGAGATGAAAAGTTCGGACACGACTGAGAGATGAAAAGAAGTTGATTTTGATTTATGGAGGAAAGAAGTTTATATTTGGAGAAGACAGAACGCGACTATTGATATTACCACGCTTTAAATTTTAAGAAAATGGGTTCACCACGTTTACAATTAGTGAAAAATGGGTTCACCACGTTTACACATATTCACTTAAATTATATAATTTATATAATTTTATTCAAAATGGGACTATTAATCATATTCGTCAAACGTTTCCTTGCATTTTAAGACATACTTTCTAATAGAGAACACACTTGGGAAGTGAATGATATTGAAACATAATTTTCAAACTAAAAAATGCACTGGGAACTGAGATACATATAGTAGATCAATAAAATATAATGTAACACTAGAAAAAATATTTCCCAGTTGGTGTAATACTACTTCAATTGTGAACTATGCATTTGAATATATGGTATAACTAGTAACTAGGTCTAACTATCTGTGATCTTTTGGCGCCGAAATCGTCGACTTTTAAAAAACTAATTACAACTATTTAAAAAACTGATATTTTTAAACCTCTCCCTCTCTTTCTCTTTCTCTTTCTCTCTCTTTCCCCCTTTCTCTTTCACGCCATAATGGAGAATCTCAGCCTTGATCCTAAATGCAGATTTTTTTTTGAATAAGGTTTTCAAATTAAAATGCAAAGTTTACATGCCCACTCACACATGCCCATTAGTTTTTAGTTTTTAGTTCCTAGTACTACTTACCCAGTTATCCTAGTTATACTAGTTATCCTAGTTATCCTAGTTATACTAGTTATCCTAGTTATACTAGTTATCCTAGTATTACTTAGCTAGTTATCTTAGTTGTACTAGTTATCCTAGTTGTCCTAGTTATCCTAGTTATCCTAGTAATACCTACCTAGTTATCCTAGTATTACTTACCTAGTTATCCTAGTATCCTAGTTATCCTAGTATTACTTAGTTAGTTATCCTCTTAAGACTTGTGTTCTTGTTTGTTAATTTTTGGTACACTTATTTATGCTAGAACAAAAACACAAAATAGTCTTATAATAGTTCATCAAAGTCTTACAATACCATAACAAAGTCTTCAAACTACAACCAAACTCACATAGTGATTACAAATTCCTTACTTTTACCAAACAGAAGATGATAGATGATCAAGAAAGTCAAACAAATACACAAAACAACAGTCACCATGAACTTCAATTTGGTCTTACGTATCTCGGATTTGCACACCACCACCTCCTCTTTCAAGTTTTCGACAATGTCTTTAAGATCATTAACTTCCACCATAAGTTCTCTTCTATCAATCATCATGTCTTGAACCTCTTCATACATCTCATCTTCTACCCATTTGAACAAGTGACCATCCTACATTTCACTTACAATTACAATAATCACTATGAAGCTAACAAAATCACAAATCAATACTACCATACTAGGCCTATGTCAAAACAATGTTACCTCTCGGCTAAAAGTACAACGGAAATAAGGACGTCCGGGATTGTCTTTCGATTTTGATGTGTAAATCGCAAGTTCGCTTCCACACACACAATTTTCGGGAAAACCTCTTCTACCATGGGAATTCCTTCTACTATTGAACCCATAGTAAAATGATTTAGAAGTGATTTCCTCCTATATTACTCAAAGGAGACATTCAATTACACAATTAATCATTGTTGTTTATAAAATTCATCCAAACAAACAACAATCCCGGGATGAACAAAATAGAACTTACGGATTGAGATGACTCTGAGATATGGGTTTTTTGTTCTTGCTATTCTTCAATCGATTGTCGGATTGATTTCCCATTTGCTGAGACTCAGAATTTCGCTAGGTTTTGTTCTTCCCGAGCCCTGTTCTTCCACTTTGTTCTTCGATTTCACGATTTTAACGAATCCGATTTTGAAATTTTTTTTTACCCGGGTAGAATCCGATTACATGGGGCTGGGTTGAAGGAGACTGGACCTCACCCAGGTATAAGTTATAATTTCATGCCCTTCTCTCGGTTTATAAGTAATTTACCATTTTTGCAGATTTAATTTAAATGAAAACAAAATTGATCTTATAACGGGGTCATGGGAAATTAATCTATGTGTACGGAGGGGCATAGGAGGTGATTTCTCTCCTTGTATATATCCGAGCCAGAACTGAATTCCGAAGACCAAAAGCCGGCTTGGACGAAGTCGGAGTCGAGTAAGCAAGCAATGAAGAACAAGAAGAAGAAGGCGGTAAAGAAGATGACGAAAATCTGCTAGCGAGAAAGCCGGATTGGGATACCTCGGCCGGGAGGAGGAGACCATTGAGGCCGTTGAAAAGAGGCAGCCGGAGACGACGAGAGTGGAGAGAACAACGTCTATCGGCGAAGGAGAAGAAGGTATCGACGATAAAGCTTCTGAATTCTAGATCTGGAATATTAATCCATGATTGTTTTATATGTTATCATTAATCTATGCTGGTTATTTTATCTTTACGATTACTGTACAAGTATTAGCACATGAACTCATCAAATTCATAGAGCGGGAAATAGAAGATATTGAACAATTAGAAAGGAAAGTTTCATCAAATTCAGCCATTAAAGATGGCCACTTCATCTTCATCAAATTCAACTATGCCTAGCTATTTATAACTATAAAGTAAACATCAGTAGTCTTCACCAGCCACCTTCAATTTCCTCTCAAGACCGACTGATGGAAGATGCTAAGCACTTGTTCTACTGCGGATTTCCTCCTTCTTTGCATCCTCTTCATCCACGACAGCTTCGATTCTGGAGGGAATGATATCCTCCTCCCGCTTCTTGTCCACGAACGAAACCTGCAATTTGAACCTCCTCGCCTCTGTCTCTCCGTCTTCGTATCTCCATCGTTAGTTTAATTATTTTAATTATTATTATTATACAAAGTAAAACGATTTAGGGTAAGATATATTAACTAAAAAATTATTATTTTAATTATTTTAATACCGTTTAACAGTAAATTAATTCTGTTAACAGAGTTTTAACGGTGTTACTCGATTTGGGGATTCCGGCCAAATTTCAATCATTCATGGTTAAAATTTAAATTTTTTGTTAGTTTATGGAGTTTTAGGCATTGCTCGATAACTCATGTATGAAAAGTTGTTTTCCACCTAAGTTCATGGGGAAATTAGCCGTTTTCCCCTCTTAAATGCTCCATTTCTCACTAACTACGGTGGATCCCCTTGGAGACCCTACTCTCTGGACATCATTTCTTCCCCCAGGATCCTCTCATACTTCAGAGGTTCGTATTCATTTATCTTTCTTCATATAATTTTCATACAGGGACAAGACTTTTAATATGGTGAAAGACATAAAAATTTTACTAAAACATATATTCAAGCCATTATTGTCTCTCTTTATTCTGTAGTTTACAAAGACAGAGAAGTTGTTCCACATACAGCTACCTCCCTCAAGAGAAGTGAGCTGTTCCCTTTAGTCTTTCTGTTTTTGAAAGGTTTACTGCACGATAAGTTAATGAATTCTTCAATCCCAAATTATGTTTTTAACTCAATTAATATCTTTATAAAATAATAACAATATAAAGTAATCGAACATTAATGTCTCAACATTATTAATTTATATAGTTTTTATTACACATTTAGAGGTAACAATACAAAGCAAACTTTTGTAGCACAGTTGGGATGATAACGACAAGAAGGTACATAACGACAAGAAGGTAAACAAAAAACCAAGAACTAACAAAACAATAATTGAAAAATGTCGGTCGTATTCATCGTTCATTTTTCCTTTTTCGCTTAGGACCCTCGGTCCGAAAGAGAAGGTTTAACTCTTCAAACTGTGTCCCCACCTCACTCTCTCAATATTGAGTGGAGTCTCTTTGCCAGCAATCTTGCTACGGTATCTTTGCTCAGATTAAATTTCCCTTACTTTTTCTTATTTCTCCATCCCTTTTTCTCAGTCAAAAGGTTTTTTTGAGCTTCATCATTCAAAACCAGTGTGTGGCATCATAATTATGTACCTTTGCTTTCTCAAAATACGTAAAGAGTAATGATATCACTCAAAATTATTGCTGAGTACTGCTGTATCAACGGCAATTTTTCGTGCACCATCATGGACCTTCTTCCAAAAAAAACATGCCCTGTTAATCCGATTACATCTCCCCGCCAATCAACACAAGGTCTGTACCACTCTCACATTTGTGATACATTCGTCTATCCTTATGTTCTCCAGAGAAGGCTCCGGCATCCCCATACTACTACAACGGTTACTACAATGTCAGATAACTTACATTACGCTCTCAGTTCGATGACGATTGTAGATGATCAGGGCCGGCCTTGGGCTAAAGCTGGTAAAACCCATGTTTTAGGCGCCAAAATTATGTTATATGTTTAAAGGGCATCAAGTTCAACAAATGTAATTGTGGTGTAGTGGTTATAAATCTCCTTTCTTCCCTCGAGGTCCTGAGTTCGATCGTTTTTGGTGACATTATAATAAACATTTTTTCTATAGGCTTTAGGCGCCCAATTGTATTGGGCCGGGCCTGTAGATGATGATCCCATAATACTCTCAGATGATCCAGGCTTCCAAGACGCAAACAGTTTACTCGGCCGTCTACTTAATCCAGACAATCAAATCATGGCCCGAGTTATTGACTACATGCCGTATGCATGGAGAGTTTACGATAGAGTACGTGGGATCGCCCTTTCAAAAGACAGGTTTCAGTTCATCTTTGACAGAGAGGAAGATTTACTCACAGTGTTAAAAGACAAGCCGTGGTCTTACAATCATTGGGCAATGACATTAGAACGTTGGAGCTCATCACCTGCACCGGATCTACTATCTACCTTGGAGGTTTGGGTTCGCATCCGCAACATTCCGGTTAACTACTACACAGCACAAACCATGTTTACCTAGCCTCTAAGCTCGTCAAGGTCGAAGAAGTAGCCTACGACCCTAAGCGTTCCCAGAAAACAGAGTATGTCCGAGCAAGAATAATAATGAAGGCTGATAATCCCTTTCTCCCTGCAAAAAAAACCTGCATCTACCATCGGGTGAAACTATAGTGATTGAGTTTGAGTATGAAAAAATTCATAAAAAATGTTTTGGATGTCATCGACTCACACATGAGAAGACACACTGTCAATGGATGAAATGCAAAACCCCTGTTCTGAACACTGTCGCAGCTAAGGTCCAAGAGAAGGACTCATCTCGTGTTCAACTTAACTCTTCATAGGAAACACCAAAAGCTCTCGAAGGCCCGCCGGGATTTCCACCTATCTTCCCGGAATTATCAAAGTTGGATCAGCAGATGGCTGTACAATACATCTCACACGCTGACCCGACTGAACGAAATGCAAGGATCAATAGGGTGAACGAGTCAATTGAGGCAGCCAAAACCGGTCTATCAGCTACATTAACTAGATTCACACACAATCTAAACAAAGATAAGGGTCATGTTTTCGATTACAGACATCAAGAGTCTGTTTTCTACAGACTTGGGGATCAAGCAACCCAAAATTTAAAACCTCACCCTTCTCTGCAACTGGAGAATGTACACGAAGCAGAATCATCGCAGTCTGACAACCATTCAATTGAAACAGAAAGAAGGGCTAGAATCCAGAGGTTTCAACTTTCGGTTGAGGAGGCTAAGAATAATCAGGCAGTTAATATAATGAAGACCAATCATGATAAGGACAAGACCAAAAGACATGTCGATGATTATAACACAATGTCAAGGAGATTACAATGGCCAGACAAGAGTGAAGTGACGTCGGTGAACTCTGAACCTGCAGGTCATGTTTACAATGATCAAGATGAAACCATATCTCCTACAAAGAGCTGCAACTCTGCTTTCTAAGTCAGGGGGTCGACGGGTTTTGCTATGGGGACTGTCAGGTCTCCATTGTCCGGTACCTCCCTGGCTGGAAAGAAGAATCGCAAACGTCAACAGTCATGGCTAAGAAAAGCAAAACCACTGCATTTTTCTTCCAAACTCTCTCTGGAATCAGGACCAATAGATTCCTTCAAAAAAGCTCCATCCCACAAAAGAAAAGCTGTGGACTCTCAACCAGCCTTAAACAAGAAAGGATCGAAACAACAAGACAAAGACAAGATGGTGGCTTCCGATTTGAAGCCGCTGCGAATCCAATGAGCATACTGAATTGGAACTGTCAAGGTGCTGGTAGTACCGAGACAGTTCGGAGACTCCGAGAGATGCGGCGTACGTATTTCCCGGATTTTTTGTTTTTAATGGAGACTAAGCAACGTTTTGATTACATTTACGATTTGAAGTTTGAGTTGGGTTACAATGAAGTCACTACTGTGGAACCTCTAGGTCTCAGTCGTGGTTTATCAGTTATGTGGAAAAACAGTTACAATGTTGAGCTGATTTCAAAGAATTCGAGAGTTATCGATTTGAAGGTTTCACTAGGGTCTCTGTGCTTTTTCTTGACGTGTGTATACGGAGATCCGATCAGAGAAAAAAACAGCTTGTATGGGATCAGTTATCTCGGATTGGTCTTACTAGAGATGAACCATGGGTTTTGATTGGGGACTTTAACGAATTGATGAACGCAGACGAAAAATTAGGCGGTCCGATAAGACATGACAACACCTTCTGGGGCTTTAGAATGATGGCTGAGAACTGTAAAGTTAAAGAAATCAGAAGTTCTGGTAATTGTATGTCATGGTCTGGATGGCGAGATAGAGTGGGGATACAATGCCGCTTAGATCGTAGCTTTGGTAACGACGAATGGTTCAGGTTATTCCCAAGATCGCAGCTGGAATACTTACCTATGTGGGCGTCGGATCACCGGCCCATAAGACTTGCCTTCTCTTTGGAAACTGAGGAACCTAACAGGGGTAGGTTCTTTTTTGATAAGAGAATGTTAGCAAGACCAGACTTTGAAGAGGTGGTAAAACGTGGATGGGGGGATACAGAGAATCCGAACATCAGCATTATGGATCGCATAGCCTCGTGTCGCTCTGCCATGGCCAAATGGAAGAAAGGATCAGACCTCAATTCAAAAACAAGGATTCAAAGGCTACATACACTACTGGAAGCAGACATCACCAAAACTCAGCCTCGTCGTGATCGGGAGCAGTGCTCCGGGTGAAGATGGGTTAACAGGAATATTTTACCAAAAATGCTGGCACATTGTTGGCCCCTCTATGATCCGGGAAATCCAGAGTTTCTTCGCAACATCCACATTGCCTCCTGGCTGGAACCACACTCACTTATGCTTGCTCCCTAAGGTCACCAACCCCTCACAGATGACAGATATGAGGCCTATAAGCCTCTGCTCCGTTCAGTATAAGATAATATCCAAAATACTGTGTGAAAGGCTGAAATGTATACTGTCGGACATCATATCAGAAACACAAGGGGCCTTCGTATCCGGAAGACTTATCACTGACAACATCCTCATTGCTCATGAGATGGTACATGGACTGCGCACGAATGATAAAGTTTCTAAAAATTACATGGCGATCAAAACAGATGTGTCGAAGGCATATGATCGTGTGGAATGGTGCTTCCTGGAGACTTTACTAGAAAAGATGGGGTTTGATAGAGTATGGGTTAGATGGATCATGGCATGTGTACACTCGGTGTCATACTCAGTTTTGCTGAATGGTCGTGCTCATGGTTTCATTAAGCCGGAGTGTGGTATACGACAAGGAGATCCTTTGTCTCCTTTTCTTTTCATATTGGCGGCTGAAGCTCTCGTGGGATGTTTAAACCAATCTGAAGCTGAAGGAAAACTCCAGGGTATCAAACTTGGTCCGACAGGACCGGCTGTGCATCACTTGCTTTTCGCTGATGATAGTCTATTAATGTTCTCAGCTACTGAAGCAGAAGCAAGTGAGATTGTTCGATGTCTGAAGCTTTATGGGGACGCATCCGGTCAGCTCATCAACAAGTCAAAGTCTTCGGTAATTTTTGGTGCCAAGAAGAATCTGTCAAAAGAAACATCATGAATACACTGGAGATTGACAAACAAGGAGGTGAAGGAACATACTTGGGCCTCCCGGAATGTTTCAGTGGATCCAAAAGGAAAATGCTGAACTTTGTGCAGGAAAAACTACAAGGGAGAGTTAATGGCTGGTTTGCACAAGCACTCTCTCAAGGTGGGAAGGAAATTCTGATAAAATCAGTGGGGCTAGTAATGCCTGTCTACGCTATGACTGTGTTCAAGCTCCCCAAAAACTTGTGTGAGAAGACGTGTTAACTCAGTACTGGTGGAGCACTGGCAAGAACAAATCTAAGATACCATGGGTGGCTTGGCAAAAATTATGTCAGAGCAAAGAAACTGGTGGACTAGGCTTCCATGATATAGCTAGATTCAATCAATCACTGCTAGGGAAACAGGCTGCTCGTATCTGGAGTAAACCCAATTCATTAGTAGCTCAAGTTCTCAAGCATCGTTATTGCAAGGACACATCCTTTTTAGAAAGCACTCTTGGGGCCAGAGCATCTTATGCATGGAGGTTAATATTACATGGTTGTGAACTACATTCTCGGGGACTGGTGAAAAGTATTGGCAATGGGCGAACGACTAATGTTTGGATGGATAACTGGATTGTGGATATAACCCCAAGACCACCGAACTACCTCCAAAATAGCATTGTCGATCTCACTCTCAAAGTTTCGGATTTGCTGGATCCTATAACCGGCCAGTGGAACTCAACCTTGATACATCAGATGTTTACTGCGGAAGACTCGGGTAAGATTCTGAACATAAAGCCTTGTATCAGCAGAGAAGATGAACTCATATGGGGTTTCTTAAGCAACAGTGAATACAGCTCTAGAAGTGGTTACAAATTCAGTGAATCAATTCAGGAAGCAAATAACCCACAAATACAAAATCTTTCCCCCTTAGAGCGAGCCCTATGGAAGAAACTATGGAAGTTAAAGGCACCTGCAAAGATGAAACATTTTCTATGGAAAAGCTTGGCTGGGGCTTTGGCAGTAAGAGAAAGATTGTCCTCTCGGAACATTCAACTCGACACAACCTGTCCGGTTTGTGGGGACTGTCCGGAAACGATTGTACATGTGTTGTTTACCTGCACTGCAGCTAGAGAAGTATGGGAACGCTCTGGCCTTCACCTCCCTACGCATGGTTTTAGTCCAACCTCGGTTTTCCTAAACTTACATTTCCTCTTGGAAAGTAATGTACAGAACACGGCTCAAGGTAATTTAAACTCTGGTTTCCCATGGCTTCTATGGCAGATATGGAAATCTAGAAATGCATTTGTGTTCAAACAAATCAGATATACTGCTAGTGCTACAGTTGGAAAAGCTCTGGAAGATGCTAAAATATGGTTCAAGCTTAACATTCTCAAACCTCAAACAGAGAGACTGGCACCAATGGCTACTACACCGGGGATAACAACATGGTAAAGGCCTAACCCCTCGGTTCTCAAATACAACATCGGTGTGGCTTTGTCAAGAAATACCAATATTTGTGGTGTCTCTTGGATCATAAGGAATCACGAGGGGCAGGCTACTCTCCATAGCCGATGCGCCTATTCCATGGTCCAGTCTGAACTGGAAGCTGGGCTTTTAGGGATATTATGGGCTGTGGAATCGATGAAATCGCTTAAGATGAATAGGATTATCTTTGAAAGCTCGCTTCCACTGGCTCGTGATGCTCTGATGCTTCCACACTCGCAACAACACATCGCAAGTATTGTCGAGAATATCAAACAACATCTCCAAGCTATTCAGCTATGGTCCCTTGATCATGTCTATCCTTCTAGTAACAAAGTTGCATCAGAAATAGCAATAAGTGTGAGCAGAAACAGCAAATATCAGTCGTACATTGCAAAGAATGGTCTTCTATGGCTACATAACTTAATTCAAGCAGAGGCTACTCATTCGGAACCTTCAGGAGGTTCATGACATAGCTCTAACATGGGCTCGGACGACATCTCAAGCTTTTTAGCTACACTCGTCTCCAATGATAGTTACTATGGTTTTATATCATTATCATGGATGCCTACTGGCATTTTGATTTCTGTTGCTTTCTCTCTTTGTCTTTATCCGGCCATGCCGATGAACTTGTGTGGAATACTTTTTCAGTGTTAAAAAAAATAATAATAATAAATTAACTATGAACTGAATCAATTGAAAATGCTCAATAAGGTACATAAAAAGAATGTATGAGACCTAAATTGACAAAAAAAAACCAAAATAGAAATAACAATGAAAGAGACATTTCAAAACCTGACCCTCCGCGCGTGCGCGGGGGAGGAGATACTAGTCTACACAAAACAATAGAGTTTATATATATATATATATATATATAAAGTTTAGTTTTAAAACAAATTTTTAAAAATAAATAAAATCAAATCAAATGTTGTCTAAAACTGATTTGAATACAAAGCAAAAAAAAAAAAAAAAAAACCAGCTTCGTTAGATATCTAAAATTAAACAGAAAATGTAATAATTTAACTACTATATATCAAAACAAAAATTCTTCTAAGCATAAATGAAAAAATATCAAACAATTATTTATTTTGAAACAAAATATAAAAAAAAAACACCGTGCTAAGCACGAGTAAGACTCTAGTTTGAAGTTAAATTTGAATTAATATATCAAGTTTACACTTTCTTTTATTTTGGAAGTTATGAAAATTACTTTGCAAAAATAAAATGTTATAAATATTTTTCTTAGGTTGAGAAATTCTATAAATTGACAGAGGATAAAGAACTAACTTAGAAACTGGAATAAAATGATGTTTTTGAAGATAATTTCAATAATTTTTGTGTTTCAATTTTTCATTGAATATATTGAAGAATAATTTATACTAGTATGATTTGCTCGCACCATGTGCGAGCACGACATTAAAAAATAAATAAATTTAAAAAAAAAAATTAATTTGACATTAATAATTTATGAATAATATTTTTATATATTAACTATAATTAAACATAAAAATAAACATTATGATATTTAACCTTTTATTAAAACATTATATTATATATATATAAATTATAAACTTATAGCAACAAAATAAATTATTATCTAAAATCATATATATAAATATTTAAATTTACTATATATAGTCATATTAATTATAATAAATTATAATTATATATATATATATAAACATCAATACATGTTAATTTTATTATAAGTATTTTTTATATTTATCTAAATTCAAAAACTTAAATAAATATATGAATTTACAACATAAAAACATATTATCTACAACTACAACAATCATACTTATCAATATTTAAATTTCATATTTAAAAAAAATATGTTCATATTTATCACTTTACTTTTAGTTTTATTTTTTATGAGTTTGTATTTATCTCTAAAATAAAATAAATATTTCAAAACAATGTCATATTTATCATCTTACTCTTTATTATTATTTTTATATGAGATTATATTATCTTTAAAATAAATTAATTATTATCCAAAAAATCATAGTTATCAATAATAAAAAACTCATAACTCAAAAATATTTTCCTATTTATCGTCTTATTTTTATTATTTTTTATTTGAATGATGTATATCTCTAGAATAAAATAAAAACTAACTTTTAAAACTAATTTAATAGATAGTAAAATTAAAAATATAAACTAAGGTTAATTTTGTAATTTATTAATAGTAAATTAATAATTAGCTATTTTGAGAGTGAATATAAGGCTAAAAGCACTTCTCAATTAATATAAAAATATCAAATAAACTTTATTTTTACAGAAAACCTTTTTAATAATATATTCGTTAAACGCATTTGGAATTATATAATATATATAATAAATATTTCAAGTTGGAGGTATTTTAATCCAAGATCAAGATATGTTCAATTTATATGTGATCTTTCTTGGTAGGTAATGTCTCCAAATAGGTAAAATATCTCCAATTATTAAACATTAAAATTTTAAAAATAAAAAATTATCAAATTAATTTAACAATAATAATAATATTTTAAAAATACTATTTATAATTAGACATATTTACATTATTATATTTCATAAGATATTTATAATTTATTATAAAATATATAGTTACCTTTTATTTAAGATATTTTATGATTTACATATATAAATTCAAAATTTATATAGATAAAACGAATTTACTATATAAAATTCAAAAAAAAGTATTTATTAATAATTAAAATATTCATAAACGTTTTCATATTTATCATCTTTTTGAAAATTATGTATATCTCTTTAATAAAATTAAAAATATTCATAAATATTTTCGTATTTATCATCTCATCTTATTTTTTTATTTTTTATTCAAGGTTACGTGTATTTCTAAAATAAAATATTCATAAATATTTATATTTATCATCTCATTTTATCCAAAGTTATGTATATCTTCATAATAAAAATAAAAAACATAATAAAATTATAAATTTAAATTAAGGTTAACATAGTAATTAGTCTAATTTTATTAATGATAAATTAGTAATTAACCGTTTTGAGAGTAAATATAAGCCCAAAAGCACTTCTCAATTAATATAAAGATATATATATATATTGAAAATAAATGTGTAAATTACTATGAACAATGCAAAAAAAAAAAAATTGTCTTAAGATATTGACTGGCCTAGATTATTTTCTATTTTTGTACATGTTGACTAAAAAATATATATATATATATATATAGAAATATTTTAAATATAGAATTTATAAGAAGAAAAATATCTACATAAATCTTTGGTAAAGTACAAACATTGACCAATCTAAATAATAATTAATGGTTATATATATTACCTCTTAAAAATGATTTGATGACACAATACATTTTCGATTTTTACTTAAATATCATACTTTATATACATGGTAACAAGAAGATTGAAATCAAAAACTTTTAAATAAGAATCCTAGACAAGAGAAGTACATCACAAAGTTGTTTAAAAAACCATGAAAATTCAAACAGCGCTCATCTGCATGTTCATCCTCTCCTTATTTGCTTTACATCAGTGTATGTATAGATTTTCTCAATTATATTGCTTATATTAAATTTAATTTTTATTTATTTCCGCCAGTGTTTTTTGTCGTTAAGGTTTGAATGATGTGTGATTTCAATATGTAGGTGCAAAGATAGATGATATCGAAATAGATATATCAACGACATCCCTAACATCAGATTGTTCTCATGAAGTGTGTGGTGCCGGATTCGAAAGAAATTGTTGGTGTTGTTCGTTCTTAAATAAAATCTTCTGTTCTGGACACAAAGACCTATGTGACGCTAATTGTCATCATCTAAAGTAATATCTAATCAATCTGATGAATGAGAAGTTGTTGTTACTGCGGTGGGATTTATAAAATAATAATTAAAAAAAAAATCAAATGAATTTGATCTATTTTAACTCTTATTTGTATTATTGGATTTTTATTTTAAATATTTAAATAATTTTTACGGAAAAACAATTTTAATGCACCAACCGAGACACCTAACCAAGATTCATCTTATGGAACTTCACAAAAACACCAAGTCGCGGCTTCTAAATCTCTTCCCATTCATCCTTATGAAGAACTTCAAACAAAGCAGTGAACAACTGCGTATTGTAGATGTAGTAACAGATCCTCTTTATCGGTTCAGACCCATCACCTAATGTGGAAAGTATCCTTAGAAATATAGGAATATCCATTTTGCACCACGGAAAATACACTAAAATAAGTCTTCTCCAGAACTTTACCGATAAGTCTTACATATTAGTCTATGATGTTAGTCTACTATTAAAGTCTACGCCATAAGTATACCATATAAGTTTATGATCTAAGTCTACTCGATAAGTCTAACCAAGCTGTCCACTCAATAATTCTAATCAAGAAGCATAACCATTTAAAATTATAAAAGCAAGGGGTTTTACCCAATACAGCGCAAAGCATTTGATATGTCCGATATGTCATAAGAAGACAAGGAATATCCTATGAAAATCTCTGGTGTTGAAGAAGGCACGGGAAATCGAGCAAGAAGGTGAGACATGTAAATCAAGCGAGATAACAACGCACGGAAATCGAGCGATCAAGACGGCGAGGCCAATATAGATAGTAAAAACAAGCAGTTTAAGCTTATTTTAAAATCATTTCAGTATTTCTAAAAAGAAGAGATAAATGGACCAAAATATGTTACTGACGGCAAGAGAAACGATATATAGAGCAACTGATGGCAACGGTGAGAGAGGAGAGGCGCGGGCGATAGAGAGTGCGAAAATGAGATTAACGGTGAGACGGAGGAGTCGACAGCGATGACTAGAGAGGCAACAGTGGCCGAGAGGGAGAGAGAGATGTGTATAAAGAATAATTAGAATTAAGAGTAAAGATTTAAATATATATATAGTTAGAATAAAAATATTGGTTCAATGTCGGTTAATATCGGTCTAGATTAAATTTAGTGAGTAAAAATATTAAATCGTACTTAGTGAAATATTAAGGTAGAAATCATGTATAAGTCTATTATATATGTCTTCACTAGAAGTCTACCCAAATAAAATTTCTCGCCTAAATCAGTACGGTGAAATATCAATTCCTTCCCAAATTGGTACGGTCAGAATACCAGTTCCCACCCAATAGCTTTATTCCCGCTCATTTACGTAACTAGGTCAATTTGAAAATAAGGAAGTCTACTTTAAGTTTCCCATCCGGTTATCTCAATTTTGTATGATAAAAAACATTTTAATTTGCATGTATAGACTTCAAAACATTAGAAGTGTTATTATGAAGTCTACGGGGGTCATTGGTAATGGCTTTAGAATCTCTCTAAAGCCTAATTTCTCTCTAAAGCACACAATCTAATTCAATCATGCTTTGTAAATATTTTTCAGTCCAAAGCTCTTTATTATTTTTTATTTTTTGTTTTGGCTGTACAAAGCTAAATATGCAGAGCAAAAAAATTAAGCTGTGAAAAATGAAAATATTTTCACAGCCAAAAACCTACATCAATTAAATTTAAAGCCAAAGCAAAAACATCTACAGCATAATTTATACAGCAAAAAAAATAAAAGTCACAGCTCTTCCAATCAACCCCTACATCAAGCCAACCACTGATATCGCACATGTTGGTACAAAAATGTCATACAAATCCGAACAATATATATAATTAGATCCTTTTAGAAAACAACATAAAAATGTTATAATCAAATCCGACCACTTACCTAGGAGTTTAAATTGCTAACACAAATGGATATTATCATGCTTAAGAGGATTAAACCGGTTAAAACCATAGTTTTCAACTCCACGCCTCTAGAACACTTCTCAAGAATTGTCTCCTTTAGTTGAATTAGCTCTATCTTAATCCGATTTTGTGTTGGTTGATAACCACTATTTTCAAGAACATAGATGCAGTCTCCCTAGTTTTGAAATCACATCTAAGTTCATGAAATTCCTCCATCATAGCTTCAATATATATATACATATATATATATATATATATATATATACATATATATATATATATATATGTATATGTATATGTATTAAAAAGGAATCATGAGAAGTCAAAAAATTAGAATCATTTATTACCAAAATTAATAAAGTGAAGAAGAAATAATATCACAAAATTAACGACGACGACAGATGAAGCTCACGGTTAAGAGAGAGAGAGAGAGAGAGAGAGAGAGAGAGAGAGAGAGATTTTCTTTTTCACCAAAATAAAAGTTATGTAACACTTACCCTCAATTCTTTATATAGGGGGTAAATTTTCTGTGTTAGAAATTCGTTTCAATGGACTTCATAAGAAGACTTCGCCTATGAACTTCCATGGTAGAGTATCTTTTCAAAAAAAAAGTATTTTCAGTTTCAGAAAATTTTCATTATAGTTCTAATTTAAAAAGTAGACATCCTCCACATATTTCTAAGGCATACTTTTCCCGTATTCGGCCCCTAAAATTTACTATTTAGATATGTTTGTTTAATGACTTATTTTGTATGAAAATCTATTTTCCATAGATGATAACTGATTGTGTTTTGAATTTTCAAACTGTTTTTGATAAAATTAGTTTTTATAAATTTTATATAAAAAAAAATTAAGATGTATCTGAAAAGTAGAATCTTTGTGAAGTCATTGTATTAGAGAAGTCTTCTGAGTATACTTCAAGTTAATTAGTAGACTTCTCAAAAGTTAATACCATGATTTATTTTCGATTTTATTATTTGGTCGTAAGGGTGAGAAATTACTAATTTCCTTACCTCCTAAAGATCACTTATTCCTAATGGAGAAAATGGGTTTACTTTTACATTTAAAATCTAATAAGTCCACAATGAGCAATTTCCAAATAAAAATCTATCATTTGCAAATAATAAATACTGGATTGGAGGACACGGCCTTGCAACCATTATTTCCATTATATGATTTTTTTCTCTTTTCTCTTTCTGTATGTTTACTATTAGTGCCTCTGTACGTAAGATGCATAAAAATGGGATAATGAATCTCTTTATTTGATTCCTATTTCTAGAGTAATAAGAATTTGTGGTTTCCCTTTTGTGAGAACCTTATATTTGACTGTATTAGTACACCGCATCATCCATTGTGGTGCAAACCAATATTTCTAGGTGGATTTTCAATAAAGTTTTCATTCAGCCCGATCGTATGCGTTACTTATATTCATTTTAGTTTCCATGAACTTTTCTTTACAGGATGGATTTTTCTGGAACCATGGAACATTTTTTGTATAATAAAAATATTGTCTGAAATCAACCTTCCCCCTATGAAGACTGGTTGTGTTTCTGATATGATTAGTTTCGGTAGAAAACTTTTGAGTCATTAAAAAGAACCTTGGAGATTATTTTATACCTCACATTACACAAACTAATATGTCTTAACTCCGTCATCCGACTAAGTCCTTTCGTTTTATGAATAAGATAAATGTTTGTTGTGTTTATCCTTGGGTCCATGTCCCATGTCCCTAAGAATTCATTTACCATGTGGAGGATGTAAAATTTAACGATCATCCAATATTATTGAAAAAACTTATAAAAATTTACAAAATTATAAAATAATTATTGAAAATTATAAATGATAATATAAATAAAAATATTCATGCTTACTTTAAAATATAAAATTTTAAATATAAAAGTATTCATGCGTAGTTTAATATTTTTTAGGTATATACTACTTGATACAATCTCACATAATAATCCAAATAAAAAGATTAATTCTACAAAAACTAAACATTATTCTTTAGAATACTTTGGTAAATATTTTGATTCAAATATAAAGTTTAATATCTTAACTTTAAGATTATAGATAAAATGCAATTTACTAAAATCTAAACTCAATAATATTTAAAATACTCAAAATCAAAAAAAAACCCTTTAATCCAAAGAAATAATAATAAAATCAAGTCAATATTTAAACTTTAAATTTTAAAATCGAAACTACACTAAATTTTATAAATTTCTAATATTATAAATTGATAAAATTAGAAGAAAATATTTAAAAAATATAAAATTTGAAATATAAACAAAAATATTCATGTTAAGAATAGAATAGACTTCACATTTTACTTATATTAATTCCGTTCAAATATTAGCCCAAAAAGATTACTATTAGTTTTACAATAAAAATTGTGTTATGTTTTAGTAATATTTTGTGATTAAAATATAACATTTAAAGTCTTAAATATAAAACCCGATATAAAACTTGATACAAAACCCAATTTAGAGTTAAGGTCAACTTGTAAGTAATTGAAACCAAAAACAAAAAAACCAATTAATCTTTAAGAAAAAGTATTAAAAACAAAATCAAATATATACACTATAACATTAAAATGTAAAATCTACACAAAACAATAGAGTTTTTATATATATAAAGTTTAGTTTCAAAACAAAATTTTAAAAATAAATAAAATCAAATCAAATGTTGTCTAAAACGTATTTGAACACAAAGAAGAAAAAAACCAGCTCCGTTAGATATCTAAAATTAAACAGAAAATGTAATAATTTAACTACTATATATCAAACGAAAATTCTTCTAAGCAGAAATGACAAAAATATCAAACAATTATTTATTTTGAAAAAAAATAAAAAAACACCGTGCTAAGCACGAGTAAGACTCTAGTTTGAAGTTAAATTTGAATTAATATATCAAGTTTACACTTTCTTTTATTTTGGAAGTTATGGAAATTACTTTGCAAAAATAAAATGTTATAAATATTTTTCTTAGGTTGAGAAATTCTAGAAATTGATAGAGGATAAAGAACTAACTTAGAAACTGGAATAAAATGATTCTTTTGAAGATAATTTCAATAATTTTTGTGTTTCAATTTGTCATTGAATATATTGAAGAATAATTTATATATATATATATATATATATATATATATATATATTGAAAATAAATGTGTAAATTACTATGAACAATGCAACAAAAAAATTGTCTTAAGATATTGACTGGCCTAGATTATTTTCTATTTTTATACATGTTGACTAAAAAATATATACATAGAAATATTTTTAAATATATAATTTATAAGAAGAAAAATATCTACATAAATCTTCGGAAAAGTACAAACATTATGGAGAAGAGTCACGGCAAGGATATAGAAAAACTGGTTCTATGTCACAGAGTTGCTCTAGGGAGTGGTGGTGTTGTTGCTGCTTTGTCTCTTCAGAAAAGCATGTACCCACTTACCTATCCCCTTGGAGACCCTACTCTATGGACATCATTTCTTCCCCCAGGATCCTCTCATACTTCAGAGGTTCGTATTCATTTATCTTTCTTCATATAATTTTCATACAGAGACAAGATTTTTAATATGGTGAAAGACATAATTTTTTTACTAAAACATATACTCAAGCCATTATTGTCTCTCTTTATTCTGTAGTTTACAAAGACAGAGAAGCTGTTCCACATACAGCTACCTCCCTCAAGAGAAGTGAGCCGTTCTCTTTAGTCTTTCTATTTTTGAAAGGTTCACTGCACGATAAGTTAATGAATTCTTCAATCCCAAATTATGTTTTTAACTCAATTAATATCTTTATAAAATAATAACTATATAAAGTAATAGAACATTAGTGTCTCAACATTATTAATTTATATAGTTTTTATTACACATTTAGAGGTAACAATACAAAGCAAACTTCTGTAGCACCGTTGGGATGATAACGACAAGAAGGTACACAACGACAAGAAGGTAAACAAAAAACCAAGAACTAACAAAACAATAATTGATCTTTTTCAAAAAAAACAAAAAAACAAAACAATAATTGAAAAATGTCGGTCGTATTTAGGGATGTTAATATGGGCTTTTAATAAATGGGATTTTAATGGGTATGTGTTAAATAAATGTATATTTAAACCCATTTATCATATATTTTTGGTGGGTTTAAATGGGGTAACCCATTTAGATCCATTTACTAATAGGGTTTTCATATTAAATAAATGGGGACCCTATTAACCCATATATATTTTGTAACATTATCAAAAATTAATTTTTAAATTATTTAAAATAGAAAAAAACTTTATTAGCTTAACTAAATAACAATTAATTAGAAAAATGTTAATTTTACTTTGTGGAAAAATCATAATTTTGACGAAAAAAACGGAATCACATTTTTGACGGAATGCGAAATTACATTTTTGACGGGAAAACAAAGAATTACGTTTTTGAAAGAAAAAATAGAATTGCGTTTTTACGGAAAAACGTTGAATAGCGTTTTTGATAGGCCTGAATGTTCGGGTACCCAAACTGTTAAGGTACCCGTTCGGGTGCGGATCGAATTTTTCAGGTTTTCGGGTTTAGGACTAGAGAATATTATGCACATTGTAAAGGTCAATATAGCAGGCACCATTCTGCGGAGTTACCGTGCGTGAATGTTAAGGGCGAACCTCATTAGGTATGTATCTTTGTAACCACGGGTTTCCCAACATTCACGCCCGGTAATCTGCAGAAATTCGAAACTGCAAGACGGATTTCGAGAAGATGGAAGATTTAAAGAGATTAACCAAAAGGAAAAAAAAATGTGTACAAGAAAATCTAGTGATATAAACACAAGGTAGAGAAAGATATCGAACTTTATAGTGATGAAGAGATATGTTTGCATGGTTTGTATTTATAGACGTTTTGATTTAGTGGAGATCACTCACGTGAGTAGTTTGTTGAAGATGATGAAGTTGGTTTATTGGTCATAAGAAAGATGCATGGTAGTGTGAAAATGGATGGAGGAGAAGCAATACAGGTCTATCACTTGATTATTGGGTGCATGTAAAGGTGACTGAACGGCCCAATGGAATTGGCTGTCGTTTAGGGCTAGAGGAGAAGCAATTCAAACCTATGACTTGATTATCGAGAAAGTCTGAAGGTGGATGACTGACCCAATGGGAAATAGAAAAGGAAACTAATGCAACAAAAATTGAGATACTATATACTTCATTTCTCGCATTTCAAAAATTTCAAAAATTGCTTAAACCATTTAGTTCTGTTTAACAAAATACCGATATAACATTAAAACATTTAACAGCTTCTTCAATGCATCAAGCGAAAATACTAAGTGGACCTGTCTTACTAGAAGCAAAAAACCTATGTTAGCATCTCTGCAGAGATCTCCGATGGCTTATCCATGTCCTGCGCAAAATCGGAAAAAAAAAAAAACAAATAGAAACCAGTATTCCAATCGCTAACAAAATATTAAGAAAATATGGTTCATGATAAACTTAGTTTCTAATATTGTTACTCTAATGAAATTACTGCGTTTTAAACACACAAATATTCAATAAAAGATCAAAAAATAAGTTTATGAATTTAATTTTACTAACCAAAAAAATCTATGTCCGCACAGGGTACGGACACCACACCTAGTGTTTACTAAAACATATACTCAAGCCATTATTATCTCTCTTTATTCTGTAGTTTACAAAGACAGAGAAGCTGTTCCACATACAGCTACCTCCCTCAAGAGAAGTGAGCCGTTCCCTTTAGTATTTCTGTTTTTGAAAGGTTCACTGCACGATAAGTTAATGAATTCTTCAATCCCAAATTATGTTTTTAACTCAATTAATATTTTTATAAAATAATAACTATATAAAGTAATAGAACATTAGTGTCTCAACATTATTAATTTATATAGTTTTTATTACACATTTAGAGGTAACAATACAAAGCAAACTTCTGTAGCACCGTTGGGATGATAACGACAAAAAGGTACATAACGACAAGAAGGTAAACAAAAAACCAAGAACTAACAAAACAATAATAAATTAACTATGAACTGAATCAATTGAAAATGCTCAATAAGGTACATAAAAAGAATGTCTGAGACCTAAATTGACAAAAAAAAACAAAATAGAAATAACAATGAAAGAGACATTTCAAAACCTGACCCTCCGCGCGTGCGCGGGGGTGGAGATACTAGTTCATCAAATGAGAGTAGAACCAAGTAGGACTTACGACAAGTTAGTTTGGTTTCATGTGAGTAGGCGAGTGATGTACGTTACATATGTATCAATTAGGAAGGAGCTTTTATGGTTTTTGTGGTCAGTTTGGTTATTTCCTCCTAAAATACCACAATTTTTTTATCGTTTACTCTTTATATGTATTGAGATATAACACAAGTTGAAGTAATATATTAAGCTGTTGCGGGAGTTCATGATCTCATCCATATTACCTAATACACATGAGATTCGTTATTAAGTTTGTTACACCTACATAAGCAAGCATTAAACAAATCTATGATAAGGTCAAAAGTCATTTTGTGTTTTGATGGTTTTGAATCTTTTGATTATATCTTCAATTATTTTACGATGTATTTTAGGATTCAATTTGATTAAAAATGTACTTTCTTTATGATGATTGTAACAGCATACTAACCCGAAAATAATAATAAGACATTGAGACCCACGGCACTATAATTCTTTGACTGTCAACAAATTTGGAGTCAGAATAGTTAGTGCATTTAAACACAATCTTAGATCTAATTATGTGGGACAAAATGATCCACGTAAGTTGTAAATTAAGATTGAAGAATCAAGATTTTATCAATTAGGTAGATTGTAGACTAGTCCGTAGACAGTAGAGGGATTTTGAGTCTAGAATCGTGGAACTTGTAATAACAAAATCTTGTAATTTCAAATATTTAATGTTCAACTTCTTATGTGAAGGGCGGCGTGGATCATGGACTTTATAAATCTGTATTACTGTTTTATTCAATCTTCTATTTCTTCTACTCTTTTCCAAACATATATGTAGGGCTGGGCAAAAAACCCGGAACCAAAATACCGAACCGAACCCGAACCGAAAAAGTGGAACCGAACCCCAACCCGAACCGACAAAATACCCGAATGGGTCCTAAACCTCTATATCCGAAGAACCGAAACCGAACCCGACCCGAACCGAAAACCGAATGGGTACCCGAAATATCCGAACTACAATTATATATCCAAAATATTAATTATATTTAGACTTAACATAACATAATTATTTAAAAATATAATTACAAACTCATATATATATATTGGTTAGTTTTATATCAAAATAGCTAAAATACCTAAAATAAATGAAATATACGAATTTTTTTGCTATATTTGTCTCATTTTAACAATTTTTTATTCAAATTAACCAATTTATTTTAGTTTTATGATTTTATGGGTATCCGAACCCGAATCGAACCCGAATGGAACAGAACCGAACCCGAACCGAAATTATAAAATACCCGAATGGGTCTTATATGTCTAGACCCGAAAACCCGAAAACCCGAAAGACCCGAACCGAACCCGAACAGTTACCCGAACGCCCAGGCCTACATATATGAACACTTCAGTTCACGCGCTCCTAATGTACTTTGTCTTGTACGGATTTTGGTTGAATTTCTTATTTTCATGGTTACTGTTTTAGCAAGAAAGTTTTGAGTAAAAACGATTTCACACCCTTTTTAAAAAAAGAAAATATATTATAATTAATTTATTGTCAAAACCCGTGTGATTATCATGCCAAAAAAGGTTTGTGTCGAATTAAAGGATTGAAGAAAAATTGAACCAAACATACATCTATGTCAAAACTAAAACTTAATTGAAACTGAAGTAGTATTTTTTTGCAAAGATAATCACTAATCTCTTAAAATGATATATATTTTTTTATTGGTTTAAGCTAAATTGAATTTCAATTTGAGAGTTGGGACCAAAATTGAATTTGAGAGTTGGAACCAAAGAAATGAAGAGTAGTAAAAAATCAAATAAAAAAAAAAAAAGTTGAAATGAGAAGCAGAAATTAAAATCAATACATTGTTTTGAAATTGAAGTTTAGAAAACTACTACATCATCATCTCCTACATTTCAAAGAAAAAGATAAGCAGATCAAGACATGGAAAAATAATCAGTGTCAATAATTAGTCATTTTTAATTGTGTACAATATATTTCTAACAATAAAAAGACACCTGGTGTAAGGAATTAGACTGTGCACTATAAGAAATTTGAGTATACATAGCGCCAAAAAAACGCTATATATTGCTACCATAACGGTTTGTTAAATGCTTTATCTACGCCTGTTATAATAGATTAGACACTTTACATAGCGGTTTTTCGTTTTGCTATACTATATTTATTTACAACAGCGCTTATTTTAATGCAATAATAATGTATTTAATAGCGTTTAATTTTTGTTATTATATATTTTATATATATATTTGATAGTGTTTTATTTAAGTTATTATTTAACTTATTCACATCAGTTTTTGTTATAGCATTTTATGTTTAAATCGCTGTGAATTCTGATTATTGTTTGATCTAATTTGCTAAAACGTAATACCTGATTTGAATAATGAATTCCGATAATATCAATAAAACAAAACATAGTTCATAACATTAGGCATAAAACATCTTACAACAAAATAAAGTTTACAACAAGTTCACACCAACATTAAAACATTTTACAACAAGTTCACTCAACTAAACCACACATGGAATACACAGTTGATAATTAAGACAAAGTGTTTAGATAAAAACAAGTTTGTAATTCGGCCAAACAATTCTAGTACCTACTGCATCAGCAATGATCTCAATTTCTGAATTTGGTCTCCAAACAGGTGCATCTCTTACCTTAGAAACTTCTACCCAAACCAAGGTAGCATTAGGACCCAATGGAGCGAAATGCACTATATGTGTTGGGTCTGTAGAACAAACTCTGCCTTCTGCAACTTTTACTCATGTTCATGTGCAATCTAAGAGGCTGCATTTCTTCTTAACACCTTTGTTGTTGTCGCTGCTGTTACTCAGACTCACTGTACCACTCTACAAAACAATAGTTATCAACAAATAATTCAAGCCACAAGCGCTTTGCTTTTTACCTCGTTATATTCCAACTTCAAGATTTGGTGCATTTTGAAACGGCTTATGCTTCTTTTGAGCATGTTTTCTTCACTTACGAACCTTGAGGTTGGGAGAAATCCGCATTTGGGCTACTTCATGGAATCAAGGATGAAATATACAAGGAACAGAAGAAAAAAATGTAAACAGAGGATATATGAAAGAAGAGTACCTTTATTTCAACACTAAAGCAGTCACCACCATTAGAAATCCCTGGCACAGATGAAATTTATAAAAGCAAAAAAACAGATAGTTACGATCATAAATAAACTCTTAAGATATCTGATACCTTGAGAGAAAAGTGAATGATCATTCAAAATAAGAGCAGAATCATGACTGGTATCAACATTTGCTGCATTAACACGCCATGGCGGACATTGCTTAGTTACTTTCTTATCAACAGATTCAAGAAACTCCTTGGACACAGAAACACGTACCTGGAAAATACTCTAATCATCAGCTTATCAAAACTAAACCAACAAAGTCTCATAGGCATTGAAAAAGTACAAGACCATAACTTACTCCCGCGTCTATATGTTTATGACCCAAGAGTGCAATGATCACACTCTTAACGTATCTTTGTTCAAGAACTTCATTGTTTGGAGATGAAATGAGCTCCTTGTTTTCCCTCCACAGAAGTTTCTCATCGCTTGTTAAAACAGAAGCAAAGCTATTCGTTGCTTTATCGTTCTTCCTTGCCTTGTGTATACGTATCACTTTCCCCACCTAAATAAAGATTCCGAGATAGAATAAAAAGATGGGTCCGAAACAAGAAGTTTCATTGACAATGTTTTAATGTAAGAATGACATTCACAATCAAAGTGAAAGTGTTGGAGATCTTTGACACTAATCAAGGTGAGAACATTGAGAAGTTTGTATTTTCAAAGTTCCTCTCCATTTATACATGAATATGATTCTTTCATCTTTGAACCTAATAGAAGAAGAGGGCCGCTAAAAATAGAATCTGGACAAAACTCAAATAGTAGAAAAAAGTCTATGAAGACGAGAATCTGAACTGTTTTCTGTACAAAATCAAATCTATAGAAGAAGAAGGAACTAACAAAAAGGGGAGACGATCCAACGTAAGCAAGGACGAGATTGGCACCTCCTTCGCCTCTGTAAATCCAATCGGATGCATCTTTCTCCTCTAAAATCATCTCTTTTTGTCTACCACAAAGTCTTTGAATCAGAACACGTAGAAAAATGAATCAAATCGAGGCATGAAAATTATAACTTACGCAATGCTAATAAATCGAGAACAAAAGCTGAAAACCATTATTCAAATCACAAAATGAATCCTAAGAACACTAAGTATCTCATACCTTTGCTTAAAACTTGAAATTCGTAACCTGTGGAATCCGAAACAAAATCAATGAAATCAATGTTTGAAACTTAAACATAAATCGATACCAAAGAGCAAATTGATTAACAATCTTATACCTTTGCTTGAATAGAAGACTTAAATCCTTCTCTGTAAAACTCAAAACAATGGAATTACAATCTGAAAACAGTTATTTGAATCACAAAATAAAAACAAAAAACACAAAGTATCTCATACATTTACTACAATCGAAATCTTTCACCTGTGAAATCCAAAAAAAAATTGAATGAAAGTAATGTATGAAAACTTAAGACCTAAATCGAAACAAAAGATTGATTCGGTTAACAATCTCGTACCTTTGTATGAATTTCGAACACGGAGCAACAATCTTCACCTGTAAAAAACAATTGAAAGAAATTAATTTGTTTAGTTGTAACACTGAATCGAAACGAAATAAGAAATCGGTGTAAAATCTCATACATTTTGCTAATAATCGAACACAAACCCAGCTAGATCTTCAAAACCCTAAACAAAATTGCAAAATATCAATTTGGGATTCGGAACCCTAACGCGAAACCACAGCAAAACGAAATCTTTACGAATCTCTTACTTTGCATAAAAATCTAGCACAAGCCCAGCTCGAATTTCATATGTAACGAAAGAAAAATCTGAAATTAATGTCGACAGGATTAACCCTAAGTCGAAAACTCAGCAAAACGAGAGTCGGTGGTACAAACAAGCTACCTTAAAGTCGATTTTGATGGTGCATTATGTTCGCTTTCGGAGTACCAGAGAGAGATGAAGAAAAAAAATTTGTGGGCAAAGAAGCCTGAAAAGTGAAAAAATATGTTGAGAGAGCCAAAAAAAATTCTAAGTCTAGCGGGCTTATTTTAGATTTTTCCGCCAAAATTTTACATCGCGTTTACGATAACCAAAAGCATTACAAAAATAAAAATTATGACTACCTTATACATAGCGTTCATGTTTTTGGAAACGCTATAATAAAAAAAGTTGATATTTACCCTTGTTCGGAAATGTGCTAGGTGTTAGTCGGGCGGCGAGGTTGGGCCTAGCGACTAACGAGAAAATCGGGGATTAAACGGAAATTACGCGGGCGGAATTTTGTGGATTTTTACATATATTTAAGATATATATATTATTTTCTTTACTAAATGACCAAAGTATATCGTGTTCAAGTGGCAATCGACTTCCGAACTTCTTATAAAGACCCGAGTTCGAGCTGCTTCCAGCGCTTATGCGTTTTTTGTTTTTTTATTCATTAATTGAGGGCATAATTGTCATTTTCATGTCGTCTTCTCCATTGATTTTTTCTGTAAACCTAGATATGGCCGCCAAGAACAGATTTACTCAGATTTTTTGTCCTTATCTTGCGTTTTTCCTCTCTTGAACACACAGGGTATCAAAATCTAACATTTATTTATCAATATTAACCTTGAAACCCCAAAAATTGAAGAAAAAAATTACAACCCGATTTTTTGGTCCGACCAGATCTAGTCCCGACGGCTGAGTGCCGCCCACCGCCTCTACGGCGGTTAATCGGCCGTATGCGGCGCGTTTTCGAACAGGAATATTTACTATAGCATAAAATCTTAAAACGCAATAGTATAATGCTATATATACTCCAATTTCTTGTAGTGGTGGAACGTTCACTGGATTATGGTTTGATTTCGAAAAAGGTATATAAAAACAAATTTGTATAGAAATTTCAAGCTTGAAAAACTTTTATATCGAACTAGTAACGTTATTGAATGATAAACTTAGTCTGGTTTAATTGGATATTACGTGCCATACATTCTGAGAATTAATGCACTGAGCCAATGATTATGTAAATAACTTGGTCGTCTAATTTTAATAAGAAGAATTATATTTAATAAAAGTGTGTGATTATCAAAGTTTCGGTTTATAAAAACTTAAAGTATGAACTCATGAAAATTGTTTGCAGTCATTAGGAATTAAATTCCACACCTAAAACATCTAAGATAACACGTAACATAATTTTCATGTGTGATGTTGAATGAAGATAACAACACAATCTTTTTCAAAAAAAAAAAAAAAAAAAAAAAAAAACACAATCTTACACGACGAGAACAAAACACACACACACAAAAATGTTTGAACAATAAAGAGTTTGAGGTGCACGCGCTAAAGGTGCGAGTGGAATAAAAGATAAAGCATGATTAATGGTAAAACACTCTAGAGCGTCTGACTCACGACTATTTTCCGATCGTCGTTTGGTTTGGTATGCGATGACGTTTCCATGACTCTATCGCAACTTGCCGTACCAAAAGTCTTGCCGTACTTCCTCTTTAATTTACCAAAATACCCATTTCCTTAATTACGTCTTATCTTTATTTTATTTTATTTTTCGGGAGAAAGAGGTGGAAGACAATGGATCCTCTATAAATTAGTTTTGATTGAAGTAAGACCCAAAAATTAGGTTTGACCAATTAAATATTTTCATTGTAGCATGTTTTGCCCTTAGAGGAGAGAGGTGGTCGCTGATGTCATAGAATGTCACCTGGAAAGAGGTTTGTGGGCCAGATGCATTAAATGCTCATGTCCCCTATTTTTTTTTATAAGTGAAATAATTAAATATATCAAATAAAATAAAATTTATTGTAGTTAAAATTTTTGGATTAGGATATAGGGTTTAGAGTTTAGATTTTAGGGTTAGGGTTTAGAGTTTAGGGGTTAGGTTTAGGATTTAGGGGTTAGGGTTTAGGCTTTAGAGGTTAAGGTTTAGGGTTTAGGGTTTAGGGTTTAGGGTTTAGGCTTTAGAGGTTAAGGTTTAGGGTTTAGGGTTTAGGGTTTAGTGTTTAACCTTTAGGGTTGTGCGTTTAGGGTTGTAGGGGTTAGGGTTTAGACCCTAAACCCTAAACCATAAACCCTAAACGCACAAACCCAAACTCATAAACAAAAACCCTAAACCCAAAACCCTTAAACCCTAAACCCGAACCCCTAACCCCTAAACCCTAAACCCAAAACCCAAAACCCAAAACCCAAAACCCAAAACCCTAAACCCTAACCCTAAACATTAACCCTAAACCCTAACCCCCAAAGCCTAAGTTTAAACCCTAAACCCAAGCCTAAACCCTAACCCCTAAACATTAACCCTAAACCCTAAACCTCAAAACCTAATAACCTAAACCCTAAACACTAAATCCTAAACACTAAAACTTAAATCCCAAATCAAATAATAAATATTTGAAAGTTAATCCACTTATAATACAAAATTATTGGTATAAACATGTTTAACCCACTTATCATTTTCTTTTCTTTTTTGTTTATTCTTTCTTCCCCCGACAAGAAAAAGGGAAAGAGAGAGAAAATATTGATTTTTTAAATAAAAATGTAAAAAAGAAAGAAAAATGAATATGTAATTATTTAGTAAAAATAGGGGTAAAATTGGTTTTGTATGAATGAATAGTATGAGTGAATAGTGTGAGATGAAAGAGAACTAATTTCAGCATTATCCATTGCTATGGAATCATATTTCCCTTATTTTTCCTTTTTAGTAGTAATAATATGCATCATACATTTTATTTGTATACATTTAGATCTATACGTTACTTCTTCTTTTTTGACAAAATTCTTCATATCTATATGTTACTTGTTGACCGAAAATAACTCTTTTTAATTTTATGTTGATAAGTGGATTATATGGATGATAATGATGTTGGGTCTGATTGGTGAATAAAAACGGAACGGTTAGATTAACGATTAACGAAGATTATAAACGGTTGAATAGTGCAAAACTGTAAGTGAAAGCTGTAAGTGAAAGTTGTTAGCGAAAACGGTAACAAAAAACTGAGAATAATTGTTTTTAATGTAGTTTTTATAACATTTTGTGATTAGTAACAAACAAAGCTAGTCATATTGAACCTTATTTTTACTATGATTTGAAGAAAAAAATTCTAAATCATAAGTTTTAGCAGTGAACATTAGATCCATCAATTGGATATTTGTTTTTATAAATTATATTTCCAATTTAAAAATAGTTGGCAATAACTTGTTTTGTTGATTTTTATTGTAAGGGTCCTGGCCCGATAGGATTAAAAATCCTTAGGAAGCAAGGAGAAAGCCCAAAAGCCTAGCCCAAATCCATCTTCTTTTTCCATTATTCCCTCATTAATATCTTTTCTTTTCTATTTTAAGCCCAAAACCCAAAAGCCCAACTCATTAAGGAGAGAAACCCTAACTCTTTTCACTATAAAAAGAGGAGAGGGGCTCCTAATTTCTCACACCATTCCAAAAATTCGAGCAGAGCTCGTGATCGGAGAACCGACAGTCGTCGGAGCTCCACCGTCGGAGGGCCACCGGAGAGCCGCCGGACCACCGCCGGGTTGACTCGCCGGTGACCGAGTTGACTCGGTTGCCCGGTTTGGTTGACCGGGTCAGGCGTTGACCGGTTGGCGTTGATCGGTTCGGTTGGGGTTAACCGGTCCGGTTTGATTCCTCTTTCAGTTTCTAATTCCTGATCTGATGTTCGTTTGGGCTGATGAACTTCCTAAATTACCGTCTTGCCCTTCTTTGGCTAAGGTGAGGATCGGTTTGACCCTTGCTTATTCCATTTCAATTTCGGATACGAGTCCTTCGTTAATGTTGTCTTTCCTAGGTAGTATAGGTTTGGTAATGCGCGTTATGTGATTGAGTGTTGAACGTAGAATGTATAGGTTATCACTTAAACCGAAAACGTTGCTTGTGTGTGATGGCTTGTGTGGATTAGGTTGCGGTAGAAATTGATTGACAGGGCAAGGTACGAGGTTCGTTCCGTGATTGTCCTTAATCGTCGGAGGAGGGTCCTGACGAGCCCTCCCGTGGTGGTGTGATGTGGTTCGAAGGTTCGCGAGCCGTTTGTTTGCTGTGGAAAGGGCGTAATGGCCGGTCCGTGGGTGGGATTAGGGGAAGGCAGCCCTAGTCCGCAACCATAGACATGTAGTTATTTCGTAGGTTGATTGTAATGTGCCTTCGGGCATTGCGTGCAAGGTGATATTAGTGTTGGGATAGTGTCCTGAAATCACACTTGTACTCACTCCTGATGATAGTTGTGTGTCGAGATCAGACATTCGTATAATACTGGGTGGTTGCAATGTTTTGCTAGAAGCCTCTTGCAGTCTGTAAGTTGTAGACTTACTGCCAGTATTATATGATCCTATAGGGTCACACACCTAAGCAAACTGGAAGCATGAAAGTGGGAATGATCATTATGGTAATGATCATAATTATGTGTATTGGATAAACATTTACATAGAGTTTTACAATGTGTGTATCGATCGATGCATGAGTGCGTCGATCGATGCAGGCTTTTGTGGAGGATCGACGATCGATACATTAAGTGTGTCGATCGTTGCATATCGGGTAAATGACGCAGCGAAGTCGGGTTAGTCCGACGGTTCGTGAGGTCACTTTTCAGGTCGATATATATAGGCATATATGGTCGACCTGAACCCTAGCCGTTCGCTGTTCTCTCTGACAGAAAACTAGAAACTCTCAGAACCCACAGATTTGGCACTAGCATCCCGTTGTTCCAGCTTGTGTGCGTGTGTATCTGGTAGAGGCAAGGCGATTGTGTTGCTCCACTGATCTCGTTCACCATCTCAATTCCGCTGCCAGAAAGGTAAGAACGAGGTTGGTTTAAATTCAATATATCAAACCCTAGATCCATGGGGATCCAACAGTGGTATCAGAGCCAGGTTTGGGTTTAGCTATTGAATCTGGTGATATTAAATCGAAACTTGATGTTGTCGATCTGAATATTGCCTGTTAAAATCGTGTTTCATAGAATAAATCTCGGATTTTGTCTTTGTTGAAAACGATGGTTTTGTTGAAATCGCACTGTGTCGATCGACACAAAGCGTGTGTCGGTCGACACGCCGCAGCGCAAAATATAAAATTTTAGGGTTTGTCGCAGGGTGTCGATCGACACAAAGCGTGTGTCGGTCGACACAAAGCGAAAATCCGTAAATAATTTTAGGGTTTCGATCTGAGATCGAGTACCCGTAATCGTTCTGTGTCGATCGATACACTGGGTGCGTCGGTCGACACAGGTATAGCGACGAGATAGATCGGTTCAATTGGATTGAACCGGTTATCTCACTCGGTTAATTTTAATTAACCAATTTTCTTCTGGTTTGGTGATATCGATCGACACACAGTGTGTAACGATCGACATGGACCATTAAACCAAACCGTGTCAATTGGATTGAATCGGTTATGTAAGTTCGATCCGGTTAGACCGGTTATCGAAGAATGGTTTAAAATGATTGCGTCGATCGATACCAATGGCTGGCGTCGATCGATGCAATGCTCGCAGGTATGCTAGTTGGACTACATATTTGCATATACCATAACAATTTAATCCTAAAAGTTGTAGATGAATCTAAACTAAATAAAACTGAATGTTTTAAATAAATTGATAAATTCTTGATGTATATTGGATATACATCAAGATAAAATAGTTCTTTCCTCAACTAAATATCAAGTGATCTTGATGTCTTGCCTGATCTAGTCTACTGTCAAGACTCGTGTCGTTTGTTGGATATTCTTGGAGTCCTTGATATCCACTGCAACATGAGTAAGGCAGGTGGTCACTGACAGACTTGCAGTGCAACTGTCAGTAATCACAAGACAGAAAAAGGATTGGTTTTACTTGACTGGGCTGTCAGAAGTTCTGGGCCCAGAGACATCAGAGTGGATTGGACATAGTTTGTTTTATCCACGACCATGAGTTGTACTGGGTACAATTAGCAATGATTTGCTTACCTAGATGACTGAAGTTTGAGTAACGGCGAGTCGCCCACTCGAATTTTAGCAATATGAGGATCTTGGCTCATTGTATTCATCTGAGGAAACATAGTTTTGAATACAATGCGAGTTTTTCTTATTAGATAAGAATTCTCATTTCTTGAGCTTTATAACTAAAATTTACCTCTTTTGAATTACAGCTATGTCTGTCTCAAATCACATCAACACTTTCTCACTAAGATCCGTCCTTGAGAAGGACAAGTTAAATGGATCTAATTTCTTGGAATGGTATCGGAACCTGAGAATAGTTCTCAGGCAGGAGAACAAGGAATATGTCCTTGAAAGAGTTCTCCCCGAGAGGCCACGTTCCAATGCTCCGCAGACAGAAAAGAATGTTTGGGATAAGCATTCAGCGGATGTCAAAGATGTTAACTGTCTAATGCTGGTGACCATGAACTCTGAGCTGCAGAAGCAATATGAGAACGTGTTGTCACCCATTGAGATGATTAACAGCCTGAAAGCTTTGTTTCAGGAGCAAGCTCGCACAGAGAGATACCAGACGGTTAAATCTCTCATGGATTGCAAGCTGGCTAAGGACAGTCCAGTAAGTCCTCATGTCCTTAAAATGATGGGTTACATTGATAACCTGGGGAAACTGGACTGTGTCATTAGCCAGGAGCTGGCCACTGACATGATTCTGCAGTCTTTGCCGTCGTGTTTTTATCAGTTCATCATGAACTACAACATGCAAAACATGACTAAGACATTGACTGAGTTGCACGGTATGCTGAAGACAGCAGAGCCGAATCTCAAGAAGGCTACTCCCAGTGTCCTGATGGTACAAGGGGGTAAAAGGTTTAAGAAACCTAAGAAGGATAAGGGAAAGGCCCAGGTTGTCGAGACTGAAAGTCAAGACAAGCCCAATCCCAAGCCCAAATCCGGGCCTTCTGCTGAGGATAAGTGCAACTACTGCAAGCAGTTGGGGCATTGGAAAAGAGACTGCAAGAAGTTCAAGGAAGATTACAAGAAGCTGAAGAAGACGTATGATGCGTCTGACTCAGGTATTTATGTTATCGAACTCAATGTTATGTCTTCTAGTCCTACTTCGTGGGTATTGGATACCGGCTGTGGTGCTCATATTTGTACTGATGTGCAGGCACTAAGAAACAGTAGGACGCTGAGGAAAGGGCAAGTAGAGCTACGAGTCGGGAATGGAGCTAAGGTTGCTGCACTGGCCGTAGGCACCTACGAGTTTTCCTTGCCATCGGGCATGGTTTTAATTTTAAATAATTGCTACTTTGTACCTGCGATAAGCAGAAACATAATTTCAGTTTCCGTTTTGGATTTGGAAGGTTTTGATTTTGCTGTTAAGAATAAAGTTTGTTCTTTTAATCGTGATGGTACATTTTATGGTAGCGCCCCATTAGCAAATGGGTTATATATTTTAAACCAAGAAATGCCTGTCTTTAACATAAATACAAAGCGGTTTAAGTCCAATGACGAAAACCCGACTTTCTTATGGCATTGTCGTTTGGGCCATATCAATGAGAAACGCATCCAAAGGCTCCATCGGAATGGGCTTCTGGGCTCATTTGATTTTGAATCATGTGAGAAATGCGAATCTTGCTTGGTGGGCAAAATGGCTAGAGCCCCTTTCAACAAACCAAATGAAAGGGCCAGTGACTTATTGGGCCTTATTCATACTGATGTATGTGGGCCGATGAGTACTGTTGCCAGAGGAAATTACAGGTACTTCATTACCTTTACTGATGATTTCAGTAGGTATGGCTATGTCTATTTGATGAGACACAAGTCAGAATCCTTTGATAGATTCAAGGAATTCAAGAATGAAGTACAAAATCAACTTGGCAAAAGTATCAAAGTTCTGCGATCGGATCGCGGAGGAGAATACTTAAGCCAAGAATTCAGCGACTATCTGAGCGAGTGTGGAATTGTTTCACAACTCACTCCTCCTGGAACACCCCAATGGAATGGAGTGTCAGAGAGGAGGAATCGAACCTTGTTGGACATGGTTCGGTCTATGATGAGTCATTCTAATATTCCATTATCCTTTTGGGGATACGCTCTAGAAACGTCTGCGTTTACACTAAATAGGGTACCATCTAAATCAGTGGAAAAGACACCACATGAAATGTGGACTGGGAATGTTCCTAGTCTGTCTTTCCTGAGGATTTGGGGTTGTGAAGCTTATGTCAAACGTTTGATTTCTGACAAGCTTGCACCCAAATCAGATAAATGCTACTTCGTTGGTTATCCTAGGGAAACCAAGGCATACTACTTTTACAACCAATCTGAGAACAAAGTATTTGTTGCTCGGGACTGTTCTTTTCTTGAAAGGGAGTTTCTCTCTAAGAAAAACAGTGGGAGTAAGGTACATCTTGAAGAAATTCTAGATGCACAGGATACTGCTCAACCTACTGAGGAAGCGCAGCAGTTGGATCCACAAAGTTCTGTGGAACCGGCGCCTGTGGAGCCTGAAGTTCGCAGATCCGGAAGGATCCGTCACGAACCCGAGAGATACTATGGATTTCTCGTAACCGATTCAAATGATCTGATGATCATTGATAGTGACGAACCAGCGACCTTCGCGGAAGCAATGATGGGCCCGGACTCCGAAAAATGGCTTGGAGCCTCTAAGTCCGAAATGGGATCCATGTCAGAAAACCAAGTATGGTCCTTGGTCGATTTACCTAATGGTGCAAAAGCCATTGAGTGTAAATGGATCTTCAAAAAGAAGATTGACGTGGATGGCAATGTACAGATTTACAAAGCGAGGTTGGTGGCTAAAGGTTTCAAGCAAATTCATGGTATTGACTATGATGAAACCTATTCCCCAGTCGCTATGCTTAAATCAATTCGGATTCTTCTAGCGATTGCCGCTCATTATGATTATGAGATTTGGCAAACGGATGTCAAAGCCGCATTCCTGAATGGTATTCTGGAAGAGGATGTGTATATGACACAGCCTGAAGGTTTTGTCGATCCAAAGAACGCAAGGTATGCAAACTTCATAAATCCATTTATGGATTGAAGCAAGCATCACGGATTTGGAATCTTCGTTTTGATGAAGCAGTAAAGAAATTTGGATTTATCAAGAACGAAGAGGAACCATGTGTTTACAAGAAGACTAGTGGGAGAAATATTGCGTTTCTTGTACTGTATGTCGATGACATACTCCTCCTCGGTAATGACGTTCCGTTGCTTTAGTCTGTCAAGACTTGGCTTGGAAGTTGTTTTTCCATGAAAGACATGGGAGAAGCCGCGTACATTCTTGGAATCAGAATCTACAGAGATAGATTGAATAGGCTGATTGGATTGTGCCAGGACACTTATATTGATAAGGTGTTGCACAGATTCAGGATGCAAGATTCCAAGAAGGGCTTCATACCGATGTCTCATGGCATGAGTCTCAGCAAGAAGCAGTGTCCGGCGACACCTGCTGAGCGAGAACGCATGAATAGGATTCCTTATGCTTCTGCAATAGGATCTATTATGTATGCCATGCTCTGCACTCGTCCAGATGTAGCTTACGCGTTAAGCATGACGAGTAGATACCAATCTGATCCAGGTGAAGTTCACTGGACAACTGTCAAGAATATTCTCAAGTATTTGAGACATACCAAGGATAAATTCCTTGTGTATGGAGGAAGTGAAGAACTTGTGGTAAATAATTTCACCGATGCGAGTTTTCAGACAGACAGAGACGATTTCCGATCACAATCTGGATATGTCTTCTGTCTAAATGGCGGTGCGGTGAGCTGGAAGAGCTCTAAGCAGAATACCATAGCTGATTCCACAACGGAAGCTGAATATGTTGCTGCTTCAGAAGCGGCAAAGGAAGATGTTTGGATCAAGAAGTTCATGACTGAACTTGGTGTGGTTTCTAGTATCTTGGAGCCTGTGGCTTTGTTTTGCGATAACAACGGAGCCATTGCTCAAGCAAAAGAACCAAGGTCACACCAGAAGTCCAAACACGTGGAGAGGAGATATCACTTAATTCGAGATATCGTCAATAGAGGTGATGTGAAGATCAGCCGAGTTCCGACAGACGAGAATGTCGCTGATCCTCTGACTAAGTCACTCCCAAGGCCTAAGCATGAGAGTCATTCGACTGCTGTAGGCATTAGAGATCTAAAGATGTAATCTAGATTCTAGTGGGAGTTTTTATTTTCATTCTAGTTATAATAAGATGCTCATGTAAACATTCTTTCGGAAGTGTTTTAATGAAATTTGATTTCAGCATTATTTATTGTGATCTAAATAATGGTCCCAAAATAAGTTTATGACATATTATAGGTCGTCAAGTTGAGGACTTGATCATGAAACCCTATAAGTTAATAAATTATTTTGTCCCTAGTCGAGGTTGTAGAATTGGGACACTGACAACCGATGGAGACTAGATTGTGAGGTGACTGTTGGCTAAGTTTCATGGAGCCAATGATATGATTATCGCAGTCAGTCACATAGATATATGTTAGTGAACATATGATCGGACATGACCCGCAAATGAGAAGTCTACAAGATAGTTATATATGTGTCATAAGAGGTTCTCATTACGACTATAGAGTATAGTCCTTAGACCTGAGTTCATCATGCTTTCTTGCATATGAATTGGTACACTTTGACTTTGTCAAACGTCGACCCGTAACTGGCGGCTATAACGGCACTGTTCGTGTATATCATGAAGTGTGCGTTGAAACAAGGATGGAACAAGAAGGAATTTGTCCCTCCTGTATAACGGGAGATAAATATCTCAGGGCCTATCGAAGATTGATTACTGGAAAAAAAAAGTGTGGCCGCACTCAAACGAACTGTAGTTCAGTTGTTTGTAATGTTCAGTGTGAGATCAGGAGTTCGATAAACACGATGTTGGCTTAATAAGGATGACACAAATCTTGCCTTATGCCAAATCGAGATAAAGAGACAAAGGGATTATAGGAATTGGTGATTCCAGTACAAGTGGGAGATTGTTGGGATAGTGTCCTGAAATCACACTTGTACTCACTCCTGATGATAGTTGTGTGTCGAGATCAGACATTCGTATAATACTGGGTGGTTGCAATGTTTTGCTAGAAGCCTCTTGCAGTCTGTAAGTTGTAGACTTACTGCCAGTATTATATGATCCTATAGGGTCACACACCTAAGCAAACTGGAAGCATGAAAGTGGGAATGATCATTATGGTAATGATCATAATTATGTGTATTGGATACACATTTACATAGAGTTTTACAATGTGTGCGTCGATCGATGCATGAGTGCGTCGATCGATGCAGGCTTTTGCGGAGGAGCGACGATCGATACATTAAGTGTGTCGATCGTTGCATATCGGGTAAATGACGCAGCGAAGTCGGGTTAGTCCGACGGTTCGTGAGGTCACTTTTCAGGTCGATATATATAGGCATATATGGTCGACCTGAACCCTAGCCGTTCGCTGTTCTCTCTGACAGAAAACTAGAAACTCTCAGAACCCACAGATTTGGCACTAGCATCCCGTTGTTCCAGCTTGTGTGCGTGTGTATCTGGTAGAGGCAAGGCGATTGCGTTGCTCCACTGATCTCGTTCACCATCTCAATTCCGCTGCCAGAAAGGTAAGAACGAGGTTGGTTTAAATTCAATATATCAAACCCTAGATCCATGGGGATCCAACAATTAGCTTAGAACTTGTTTCGTAGTTGTGTGGCGTAAGCCGGGATCGCGGATTCCTTAGTCCGCCCTCACTGGGTAATTTTGTTTGAAACAATTACTCAGGCCTCCTTTTCCTTTTCCCTTCTTTTCTCCTCGCAGGTCCGGATGCAGGATTGACTGATCGAGTGACGTGATTGGTGGATTTGAATATGAAGGAAGCGCCGGGTTCCTGGGACCAGTTGAGATGGCATCCCGGGTGGACCGTTTTTGGTTCAACGGGCGTCCTAATGCTGCGTCTCCGGTTTAACCGGGAGACGGGTGTTACAATTTGGTATCAAGCTTGGGTTAAGGTCTCCCAGTGCTGTCCTGGGAGATCAGCTTTCGTTGTTTTCCCAAAACCGTGTTTTCAAACTCTTCAAAAGCGTTTGCGAAAATTTTATGAAAATGGTTACTTTGCGAAAGCCTTTTTCAAGCACCAACTATTTCATAGATTGTTCTCCACTCCGGTCCCAGTCTAGATAGAATTTCTCCTTGCAGGTTGGCGCCAGTGTCTTCAAACCTTAGCGGTGCTACTGCCAATCAGTACTAATGAGGTGTGTATTGGGGGTCATCGTCTGATCAGATCGTTGTTCAACCAAGCGTGCGAGAGTAATCAAGATGTAGAGACGTTCACCGAGGAGACTACTGCGGGAGTGTAACAGAGAGTTGCAAGAGTTACATGAGGTGCTAGAAGAGTAGCAAGAGGCGTTGGAGAAGCTGCAAGGAGTACTGCAAGAGGTCGATGGAAAGACCGGATTGCAAGGAGGCCATTTGGAGGTGGTGGTGTTCCGACTGGATTAAGCGTCAAGAGTTTTCTGAGTTGCTTGGATCACAAAGAGCAGCAGGAGGCTATCCAAATCTGTTCCAAGTAGGGAATCTTGGAATCGGTTTGTGACATCAACTTCAATGAGTTATGGGGCTCGTTGAAGATTGATCAAGATGGGAGCTAGGTGGCCCCATTCCTTATTCATTCTTTCGACACATCTTGCCTTTCGAACGGACCTTCCGTAATATCGTCTCCATGTCTTGGATAGAGCAGTGCCCTTGAGTTTGGGAGTGATCGGGAAACCGCACACCTCAGAATTCGGGACGAATTCTTTTCAAGGGGGGAGGGATAATTGTAAGGGCCCTGGCCCGATAGGATTAAAAATCCTTAGGAAGCAAGGAGAAAGCCCAAAAGCCTAGCCCAAATCCACCTTTTTTTTCCATTATTCCCTCATTAATATTTTTTCTTTTCTATTTTAAGCCCAAAGCCCAAAAGCCCAACTCATTAAGGAGGGAAGCCCTAACTCTTTTCACTATAAAAGGAGGAGAGGGGCTCCTAATTTCTCACACCATTCCAAAAATTCGAGCAGAGCTCGTGACCGGAGAACCGACAGTCGTCGGAGCTCCACCGTCGGAGGGCCACCGAGCCGCCGGACCACCGCCGGACCGCCGCCGGGTTGACTCGCCGGTGACCGAGTTGACTCGGTTGACCGGTTTGGGTTGACCGGGTCAAGCGTTGAGCGGTTGGCATTGATCGGTTCGGTTGGGGTTAACCGGTCCGGGTTTATTCCTCTTTCAGTTTCTAATTCCTGATTTGATGTTCGTTTGGGCTGATGAACTTCCTAAATTACTGTCTTGCCCTTCTTTAGCTAAGGTGAGGTTTGGTTTGACCCTTGCTTATTCCATTTCAATTCCGGATACGAGTCCTTCGTTAATGTTGTCTTTCCTAGGTAGTATAGGTTTGGTAATGCGCGCTATGTGATTGAGTGTTGAACGTAGAATGTATAGGTTATCACTTAAACCAAAAACGTTGCTTGTGTGTGATGGCTTGTGTGGATTAGGTTGCGGTAGAAATTGATTGACAGGGCAAGGTACGAGGTTCGTTACGTGATTGTCCTTAATCGTCGGAGGAGGGTCCTGACGAGCCCTCCCGTGGTGGTGTGATGTGGTTCAAAGGTTCGCGAGCCGTTTGTTTGCTGTGGAAAGGGCGTAATGGCCGGTCCGTGGGTGGGATTAGGGGAAGGCAGCCCTAGTCCGCAACCATAGACAGGTAGTTATTTCGTAGGTTGATTGTAATGTGCCTTCGGGCATTGCGTGCAAGGTGATATTAGCTTAGAACTTGTTTCGTATTTATGTGGCGTAAGCCGGGATCGCGGATTCCTTAGTCCGCCCTCACTGGGTAATTGTGTTTGAAACAATTACTCAGGCCTCCTTTTCCTTTTCCCTTCTTTTCTCCTCGCAGGTCCGGATGCAGGATTGACTGATAGAGTGACGTGATTGGCGGATTTGAATATGAAGGAAGCGCCGGGTTCCTGGGACCAGTTGAGATGGCGTCCCGGGTGGACCGTTTTCGGTTCAACGGGCGTCCTAATGCCGTGTTTCCGGTTTAACCGGGAGATGGGTGTTACATTTATGTTATATTACTTTAAGTATTTTCTAATTTTATATGTGACATTGACATTCCTAACAATCTTACTTTTTAAGAATCTATAATCTTCTATATAATAATATTAAAATGGTTAATGAAAATTATATTTCAGCTATGTGTTAGCTAGTTCTTTGCATGACCGATTGTTTTTTTTTTTTTTTTTTTTTTTTACTCGTTTAGGCGTCTAACTAAAAAAAATCACCATCTGGTGTATGGTATATGAAGGTCATATAATTTTATCCTACGTAACTCCACTAACTCATGGCCTTACATGTGTATCTCGTTCCTAAGCGGTTAAACATGATGACATACTTGTAATATTAGGGTTTTTTATACAAAATACTCAGTTATTATTTTATTTTATTTTTCTATTTTGTATATAGAATAATAAGACAAAATTATTATTGAACATGGAGAGTCAACGAGACGGTGTTTATTCAGCAAGAGGAAAGGGTAAAACTAGAATTTTAACAAACCCATAATACAAAAAGAAAGTCAATGCAAAAAGCTAAGCTTAGTTTTCGCCTATATAAACACGATCATAGCTCCATTATTCAACAAAGTCTTCGTTTCAGTTTTCATTTCTCAACCAAAACACACAAACAAAAAGTTTTTTTTTTTGAAAAATCAAATCAAATGGAAAAGGAAAGAGAGATGGAGATGATCAACAAGATGGCAAACTGCTTGATTTTTCTATCAAATGCTCACCAACAAGACACCAAAAGCCGCGTTTTCGCGTGCAAGACATGCAACAAGGAGTTCCCGTCGTTCCAAGCCTTGGGAGGCCACCGAGCAAGCCACCGCAGATCGGCGGCGCTTGAAGGCCACGCACCTCCTTCTCCCAAGAGAGTCAAACCGGTGAAACATGAGTGTCCCATATGCGGTGCCGAGTTCGCCGTAGGGCAAGCCTTGGGTGGTCACATGAGAAAGCATAGAGGAGGAGGTAGTCGGAGTTTGGCGCCAACGCCGGTGACGATGAAGAAATCCGGCGGCGGTAATGGAAAGAGGGTCTTGTGTATGGATTTGAACTTGACGCCGGTAGAGAATGAAGATTTGAAGTTGGAGCTTGGGAGGTTGATTTTCTAATTTTTTATTTTTTTCTTATTTTGTGGGTATACTTGTGTAGAGTATTTTTATTTTATTTTATTTTAGAACTCCAGTAATTTTTGTATGAAGAACTTTGTGGAACCATTATGTATAGATACAGATATACATCTTATGTATTGTCGAGTTATTATAATTAAGAACTAATAAATAGGTCTGTTTAATCTTTTTTGTTGAATTCTTTTGACGTCTCATCTAATAGGTAGAAATGAAAACACGTTAGGGTTGTCTTAAAAAAATGGTAGGTTTAGATTGTTAGTTAATACGAATTAGTTTTATTGTTTTGTTAATTAGTAATAAAGCTTCCACTAGATATACGTTCAATAGTTACTAATTTGGTTCTACAAATTAATCTCTCTTTTTTGAAAATTCCGGGGTTTCTCGGACTGAAAGAAAGCCCAGAAGCCCTAGACTAATTAACTTCCGAAGTATGTGGAACGCCATCTATACTTTTGTCATTTAAGGCATCCATAGTGATCTTGAAATCATAGTGGAAAAACTCAAATCCTAGTCTCTAATTCCGAAATGAGTTTTTTTTTTTACCATTAAATCATTATAACTAAATTGGTTGGTTCTGTAAACTAATCAAACATATTTTGTCTACAAGTAGGAGTACATCGATCTTGGTTTTATTATATTTCTATAAATAGAACATATTGGTTTTGTTATTAATTTGTCTATACATAGGACATCTGGTTTTGTTTCAAAACTTGGTATTTATCGTACAAATGTCACTTACCACAAATCTGCTAAAAGCTTAATTTTGTTAACAAAAAGAAAAGTCATTTACTAGAAATTTCAATTGTTTTTTTCGTTGTCACTACGACTTTTGATTTAAAGAAATTGACTGATTAGTATTTCAAAAGTTATGTCATTGTCATGGAGAATCAAAGTATCCACACATAAAATAAAATCTCAACTGAAATGAGTCGATATGGTGATAAACATTTTATGTGGAACGAAAGATATGATAAAGAATAAGCAAGTGTTTTTTTGTAGTTTAGTGGTCATAGTCATGTGGATTTAGATCAAAGATTTTTTTTTCTTCTTATTATTATCTAACCACTGAATAATTTATATAGCGGTTGCATATTTCAGTTATGAGGATGAATATTTATGTGATGAGATGCATCGATCCCAATTTATTGCATGACTGGACCTATTGGGAAAAGATCTTGGTAGTAGTGTAGTACTTTCTTAGAAATTTTCAGAGAGAAACCAAGTTTCAACGAAAGTAATATCAAGATGGAAACCATCCTAGCTAGCTATAAATATATAGGCAACGATCCATGCGACTGCTAATTAAATAGTAAAATTGTTTGAAGATATACTGAGCATATGGTCGTGTGATGGAGCGTCAATATGTGAATCCTCGTTGGTTTGATCAATAATTTTCAATAAGATGTATATAATCTTCTTTAGTTGGTTTGATCAATAATTTTCTTTTTAATCAAGTGGTTTTGGGCTTATGTGGAGGTTAGCAATGTTGGTCTAAGTTATGAATGGATTTCTCTCAAACCTAAAATTATCTAACCACTTTACTACCATCCGTAAATGTTTTAAGTGGCAAGAAAATCTAAATGTCTATATAGATCTTAAGAAATTAGTGTGTGTTTCAAATTAGAATAACCCTCGTTATCAAAGGAAATATATATGTTGGAGCTCTAAAATTTATTATTATTATGCTATATAATTTTGTTTGATGTTATTTTAGACAGTTTAACTTCAGATGTATTTTTACATAATTTATATCTGATATTTTGAACCATGACTGTTTTATCTTTGCCCTAGTATATGGAGTTTTTTCAAACAGTTATCTATATGACTATATATAAAATCTAAAGTAATAATTTTTCACTTTTATCAGCAACAGACTGTTACTTTAGATTGGCGGCCAACAGTGCAAATAATATTCTTAAAAAGAAAATTGGATAAAGTAGAAATATACACTGCACCATAAAAGGATAGAGCGATCTAATCCTCAAAATGAATCCACGAAGTACAACAACCGTTCAAATTAATAAGAGAAGGGTCGGTGGTGGCAAACACTATTCGGGTTCGATTTCAGGCGGAAACAAAAAAATGTCTCCTCTGCTCACCTATATGGATATGGGCCCTGTTTTAGAGGCTCATTTAAATATCCAGAGAGAGGATCTATCCATGGGCTGCACCTCCCTTTGGAGATTAGTCTGGGTACTTCCATAAGCCCGGGATACCTCCAGGTTAAATCAAAAAAATTAATAAGAGAATAATAATTCCTAAGATAAATTTCTTTGAAAGCCCAAAGTAGAAAAAGACATTTAAAGTTTGTCAAGATATATAAGACCTATTATAACGTTTTAGAATCAATCGATAATGAGATATAACTATAATTTCTTGATCAAATTGTACTCCTATATATATTTAAAAAACTGAATAGTCTTCAACAAATTTTCAGAACTATCTTTTTCACCTTGGTCACTATGAAACAATAATGGGTCTTATGTCAACTAAATTAATGGTTGGAAGCAAGTAACGATAAATTTTGAAAATATCTAGACTTTGGCAGTCGTCTCCCTTTGCTTCAATTCTCCATTTCCGAGGTGAAGTCTAAGATGATAATGATTGTTGGAGTCAAGTTTGACACTTTCCTTAAATAGTCTATTCAGGAATTTAGGTCGGCTCAAAATGGAAAGACGGTCCAGGGCCTAAGTCGGTAAAGCATGGGTTAAACCTGATTCGGTTCAACCGACTTATATTTAGGGTTTTGAAAATGACAAGCCGGAAGAAGAATAAAGGTGGCGCATAGCGATGTCGAGATACGGAAATATTCCATATCTCGATAAACCGAGATATTAGGAAATATTCGTGTTTATCTTAATGCAAACCGATTTTGTAACCCTATATAAAAGGACCTCGTATCGTTCAATAAACTTACGCTTTTCATAACACTTTTAGCATGAGAGACTTTAGAGCCGATTTGACCTAAAACTCTATCCGGCGACTTGAGCATTCTTTTACCGGCTTCCATCTCGGAAACACCGGCATAAAAACCCTAGTTTCCTAAACTCTCACCGTGTTCTTAAATTCTTCTTTTAGAATCCATTAAAGAAAAACCCTAAAATTCTTGCTATTTTTGGATACACAGAATTGAGATCTTACAATGATGTATGAGTTTATGTCATTAGTTTCCCCGGCTAAGAATAATCGTACAAGTAATCATGCTTGTAAGATCAAAAACTTGTTGAATTGGTGATTCTAGAGAAATTTACAACAGCCTCCGGTGGTATCCAACATGTAATACATTGCAAAGAAAACTACTCTATAGTCATGGATTTATAGCCAAAATAGCAATAAAATTTTTTTATGGCTATGAGTTCGTAGATATCGGTCAAACGTGACAATTTGTGGCTACATTTTCACGGATAGCCACAAATAATAAGGAAGACATTCGTGGCTTCTAAAACCATAAATAACCACGAATGAAGTTATGGATATAGCTACGAATTTTCCACGACATATTTTGTGGCCTTAGCTATGAATTTCCAAAAATACCTTGTGGGTATATTAGCCATAAATAGCCACAAATATAATTGTGGCTATATCTACGAAATAGTCACACCAAAATTTTGTGGCTATGATATTTAAAAAAAAAAAATTCATTATACAAATAATAAAATTAAATTAAATTAATAAATTATTCAATTTTTTATTAATAATCGTAAATATAATATATAAAAACTAAAACAATAAAATTATTAAACAAAACATAAAAAATAAAATCATAACAAGATAAAAAAAAAAATGAATTAAAAAACATATGTCTCCCTTTAAGGTATTGCCACCTACGTCTTCAATGCCATGGCTCCGGTGGTCTAAGAACGCCAACAAACATGGCGATTCCAGTGACAATAATGGTGACTCTGCATCTAACGACTCTGGTCTGCTTCCCAGGAGGAAAAATACAGCGGCTTTGTTTGCTTCGTCTTTTTCCCAAGAGGAATAACATGGCGGCTCTGCATCTGAGGACTCCGGTCTGTTTCGTCTTCTTTCCAGGCGGCTCTACATCTGACGTCTCCGGTTTGCTTCGTCTTCTTCATAGGAGGCAAAAAAATGGTGGCGCTGCTGGAGAAGAGTCTACGACAGAGGTGCGAGATATGCCGAAGGTGAAGCTCCGGCGGCTTCTCCTCTACCCAAACCCACACGAAGACTCTGGCTTTTTAAAGCTTTGTCTTTGATTTCTGATTGATATCCGACGGAGTAAAGGCGGTGACAACTTCGCGAGATCATGAAGACTTCAACGGCTCCTCCTCTAATTCTACAACGATTCATCTTCATTTGGATTTCTTCAAATCCTTTAACTTGTGTTGTTTGATTAGAAAAAAAAAGTTATGCATTAAGCTTTGTTGATGAATACGATGGAGTCGAATGAAGGGTGGGGAGACTTAATTAAGTTAACTAATTGAAGAGGGAGATCAACGGATGTCAATTAGATGAAGAGGGAGGTCAACACTTGTCACTCATTTGTGTGGAATGAGTAAAACATTTGAATCATTGATTTTTTCTCACCAACGGTTGTAATTAGTGTTCCGCGTGATGTGCTACTACTAGCCAATGAAATATTTTTGGATTTAACTTATATATAATAATCAAAAATAAAAAATAAAATAAAAAGTTAAAATATTTTTTTTTAATAAACTGTAACAGATAAAAACTTTTAAAACTTTAAAAATTTAAAAATGATTTAAAATAATAAAAAACGAGTCTATATAATAATTAAAATGATTTAAAAGTAATAAAATGTTTAAAATTGATATATTAATTTTTGTTTACATGATTTTTAATTTTAAAAATGTTAATTTTTATTTTATGAATATATACAATAATTATATTATTGTTTAAGAGTCTTCGGTTCGCCCTAATTTTCTTTTCTCTCTGGTTCGCGTCCCGAGGTGAGCAAAGGCGTTGTTTCTTCTGATCCGTCTCCTCTCCGGTGGCAGTGGCGCTTCTCGCCGGCCGTCGGGAGAGGCCCCCGTGTTTCTCCTTAGCTTATGTGCGTTTGTCTCCTTGGCTGGCCGGCAATCGTTGTCATTCTCCTCCCTGCCGTACTTCGCCGGTGCTCGTTCTGTATAGTATGTGGTTGCTTCGCCGGTGGTGCTTCTCGGAGTACAGGTGGGCTCCGGTTTTTGCCTCTTTTCGGTGGGTCGTGGTTCGCTGGTGCTCCCTGTTTCAATGCCGGTGAATTTCTTCTCACATTTGTTCTCCTTTGTCCGGCGGTGTGATTCTCGGTCTTCTGGCGTCATGGCGGTTCGGTCTCTGCAGTCTGGGTGAGGCGGTGACGAGCGTGGATCTCCTCTAACTCTGGCCTTAAGTGTGGTATGTCGCTTGCGTAATGTCTTCGTTATAAGTCGGCTTTAGATGGATTGTTATCGCTTTGGTTTTGCTGGTTGGTCAAGGTTTAGACCGGTTTTAGATTAGTCTTTGTTGTTTGGGTGGTTGGAGTTGGGTATAGCTTCGTATTATGGGTTGGTGTCGGCTGGGTGGTTGGCTTGGTCAGATCTGTTGCTAGAGGTGCAGCTTTGTGGATGGGAGTCCTTGTTTGGTGGCTGTGGTGTTTTTAGGTTTTAGGCGTCGGGTGGTGATTCTTCTTGGCTTCGAGAGTGTGTTTTTCCTTTCTGTTGGTTGCATCGGTATAGTTTTTGCGGTTTTCTTCTTTATCTTCTGCTTCTGGTCTTCTACCGTTGGCAAGGGTTCTCCGGCTCAACCTTAAGGAATTGGGCCTTATGCCTTCTTCGCATCTGGTCGCTCGGTGGCGAATGGTAAATGGTTTGGTCCTTCGTCTTCCTTGGTTCGGTCTGCATACGACCTGCTCGTGGCTCCTATTGGTTGAGCAATATAATGAGTGTCGGTGGATCAATCTCAATAATTATCGACTTCAGATGTTACACTCCTCTTCTCTCTTGATGCTTTGCGGTCGCTGCTTCTTCGATGTCTAGTCTGCTTATCTTCGATTTGCCTCGTGTTGCTTTCTAGTCGGTAACAGCTTGTACTATTTAGCTATGTTGTGTTTTATGGTTGTTTGATGTTTTTCTTTTGCCTCCCAGATGTGGGCTTTTGGCTCCGGCATCGTAGTTTGATATCCGGCTTTGTCTTTGTTAATCGTATCCTTCCTCTGTATCTGAACATTGTATCTCATCCTTGTATAATGAATGGAAAATCCTTTAGCAAAAAAAAAAAAAAGAAGATTATTGTTTAATATTTTTTTATTTTATTATTAGTATGAAAGATTAGTAGATTTTTTAGAGAGATAAAATCATAAGATGTTTAAGTTTATTATTGTTTAAAACATTTTTAAAAGTAATTCTGTGTAAAATATAGATGTAAATGGTTTAAATTTAGTTGTATATATATAATTAATAGTTCTATTTTTATTTTATAATTTATGATTACGAGCTTAAGGTTTATAGTTTATTATTTATGGTTTGGATTATAGGGTTTGGTGGTTATTTTTAAGATTTTAAGTTAGTGTTTAAAAATATTAGATTTTAAAAAAAATATATATTTTATAAGCGATGAATTTTAGTTTTATATATGTTATAATAATTGGAGTCTTATAAAATCTAAGTGTTGAATTTTTGTTTATATTTTAGGACTATATATATGATTTATTTAGGATATGAATATTGTGGTTTTGAATTTGAAAATATTAGTTTTATGTATATATAATTAATGGTTGTATTTTAATTTTATTGTTTTTGATTAAAATTTTAAGTTTTAGAATTTGATTATGGTTTAGGGTATAGAGTTGAAGGATTATGTTTAAGGTTTTAAGTTAATGTTTGAAAATAGTATATTTAGAAAATAAAAAGTCTTTTTATAAGTGTTAAATCCTAATTTCAGATATATTATAGTAATTGGAGTTTTGGTTATTATATTTTTGTTTATAGTTTAGGGGTTTAAGGAATATTTAGGGTTTAGGTTTTGAATAGCAACGAATAAATTTGTCACTATTCGTGGCTATTTTATAATTAACCTATAGCGATGGAGAGTTACGAAAATAGTCGGGACTATAGCTACGAATCGCTACGAAATTTTTCGTGGCTCTATCACCCACAAATTAGGTCGTAGCTATCTGTGTCTACACGCTTCCACGATATTTTCGTGGCTATTTATGTCTATACTTGCCATTAATAGTCATGAGTTTAGGTTGTGACTACATAGCTACGAAAGTTGTCGTGGCTATGTCCATTCACGATTTTTTTGTTGCTATTCGTAACTATGTTTCCACGGATAACTACAAATATCATTTTATGGTTAAATAGCTACGGATAAATACAACATTTCTACGAAATACGAGTTTTGAAATTCATGGTTATTTGTAGTTATTCGTGACTGAAAAAAGCCACAAACAACCCATAGCTAAATAATAGTTATTTACAATTATTTTTATAGTGATATTCAATCCAAAATAGAATAGTCATTATGCAATTCTTGGTCGAGTTTGAATTTCGAAAACGAAGTTTTAACCGAATATCAAGACTTAGTAAGACAACATAATGTTTCGAACCTTAAGTGAAGTTGTGACAGCCACTATGCCATGTTAATTTACACATTTCATCGTTGTAGAGTAGATTCGTGACTGTCATTTTCAGTGGCGGAACTAAAAATATTTTTATTAGAATTATAATAAAGTAAACCTATTGATTATCAGAAGAAGAGGCTTGAGTCACAAAGGGAAAAGGGATTTGACGAGTCTCCATTTTAGCATCTTTTGGCGTCCATCTTTGTATTGTTTGATGTGTTTTGCATTCATTCTTAGTCTTATTTATAGGAATTCATGCATTTAGGCATTAGGAGTTTTTAGGATAGAGTTTGCATTTCTTTGCATGTTCTTAAATGTTTTAGGTACTTTTGGGATAGAGTTTTTAGGATAGAGTTTTTAGGATAGAGTTTGCATTTCTTTGCATGTTCTTTGCATGTTCGCAATGCCGTGTGTACAGTGGTTCGGCTAGCGGTCGGGATGAAAACGCGGGAAACCCAGCGGTTTGGCCAGCGGCCAGAATGAAACAGCAAGCCAGAGAAGAAACTTCACCAAAATTACCATTTTGCCATCTCGACCCTTTCTTGTATAAAAACTCTTTTATGGGTCTTTAGAACCCTAAGCTACCTAAGACTTAGATTTCTTTTGTCTTATGCTTTTGTTTATGACTTTAGAACTTGTAAACCTTTGATTTTAAGTTTAATTAAGTGTTTCTCTTGTTTCTCTTAATCTTTCTTTATATTTATGATTTCTCACATCTCTTTTATGATTAGGGAGTAGAGTTTTTGGGTTTTGTGGATGAGGTTGATTTAGGTGGTTTATGTGATGATTAGTGATGTTTATGACTTATTTATGAATGATCCTTCTCTAATTAGTTGATCTCTATGCTAGGTTGCAAGGAATTGTCAAATCTAGATGCTAGGCTTTTTCATGCCAGAAAGGTGTTCGATGAAATGCTTGAATGAACTTTTTAGAGGATTTTCACTCTTAGCCTAAGAGATTAGTTGTCTAAGGTGGTTATTTGAATTGAGAACTTGAAATTAATGCTTGTTTGACTCTTAATCACAAATGGGAATTTGATCTTGATTAGGGATTAGACAAAAGGATTAGTGCCAAGAGATTGGTTTAGTCTAATGATAGTGTTCTTAGCCTAAGGATTAACTTTGATAAAATATATTTAATGGATATTAATGCATGCTTGTCTTGTAATTTGCAAATAAGAATTGATTGATTGCATGATTAGCATAGGAGTTATTAACATGAGAATGTGATTAGCTTAATTATGATCATTAGCCTTGTTTAGTAATGTTTGAATGATTGAAGCATCATCGATTGTCGCTAGACCACCTAGTCTCCATAGCCTCATCCTAGGAGCCTTATTTTATCTTATTTGTCTTCTTGGTTAGTGTCTTATTTGTTTCTTATTTGCTTTATTTCCTTTCTAGATTGTTTAGGTTGTTAGATAAACCCCTTTTTATTTGATTTGCTTAGCTTGAGTAGTTTCTTGCATTCTTGATTGGTTGTTCTTCTTGCCTCCATGGATTGATACCTTAATTACTATAATGACACGAGTAGACTTGAGGAATTGAGCTAGAACCTACAAAAGTCTATCATCAGGACTATACACTCCTTTCAAAAGCTTTATTGGATTATCAGATTAACCTTGCTAAGAATTGTAGGCCTTTGCACTGCGGGATGAGGTAGGCTACTTCAACGACAGGTTTGTTGTTCATATGAGGGGATAGATCAAATGTGCATGCAGAATGTACATCACAACTGGTATCCTTTATTGACATATAGGCTCCAACTGGTAACCACTTCAGGAGTAATAGGAACAGTGAGGAAAATAATAAAAAGTAATGATGGGGAAAAAAATATAGGGAATAAACGTAGAGAAAGAATGGAAAAAATTCTCTTTGTTCCTTGACTAATTTGATAAGGAATATATTTATTCATTAATTCCCTCTAAAAATAAGGAATGATAAGGAATGAAAAGGAATTATATATAACAAATATTCATTGCAAATGGTAGAAAAAAATTAGGAATGAAGGAGAATGTCATGTTCCTTCTCATTCCTTTCCCCAATTGTGGTTACCAGTTGGAGCCATAGTATCCGCTCTTCGGTTTGAAAAGAATGCAGAGCAGGACCCGTCTACATTTTTTCTGACTGGTTTAGTATAGATAAATTGCAGCGTTGTTATGATGTTCCTATGGAGCATGTTAATGGGGTGAACATGTGGACTAAAACAACCGATGTCAGGATTCTTCCACCGCCGTATAAGAAGCCACCATAGAGACCACCATGTAAGAAAAGGAAGAGAGAGAAGTGTGAAGCTAGAGAGAAGGGAAAATGTCAAAGTGGGACTTAAAATCTATTATATAATTAGAACTTCTTCTCTCCAATGAGGGGTGCCACGTCAGCATAAACTATAAAAGCAAGTTGGGCCTTCGTTTTACGAGTTGTTAACACATTAAGTCACATGTACTTCTCAAACTCACAAAAAAAGACACATCATGTGCCTTTTTTTAATGCCCAAGTTGCCCCTCTTATTGTGTAACTAGAAGCTGAGTGGAGAACTTATATTTGTAACTAGATTAACTAAAGGAAGGGATATTTACTTTACAGACTTTTAATCTTGACCCTAGATTTTATTTATAAAATCCTGACGACCCACCCATCAAATTCTAAACCTAAATGAAACTCTTTCTCCTGTCACCTTTCTCATCTCCCCTTATCTCTACAAACAAATTGTTCATTCTTCTTCTTCTTCAACCTTAATCCACATCTTTTCTTCATCTAACCATGTCTCATATGTTTCAATCTTCTTCTCCTTCAACCTTAATCCATAAATCTCGTCATCACTGCATCTCGCTCACCAAAAAATCACGCTCATCTCGCTCACCACTAGATCTCTCTCCCTCGTCACCGTATCTTCTACACTCAGATATGTGCTCGGATCGCTCACATCACTGTCTCGCTACATTTCTTTGTCATCGCTCAGATTCACTACATATTCCTTCTGTATCGTCACCACCAGATCTCGTTCACCTCGCTCACCACCGCATATTCCTTCACATACTCTTAATCTCGAATTTAACCCTAATTTTTTTGTTCTTAGTTGTTAAAGTTTGATACTTTTCGATTTGAATAGGTCTGATTCATTTTTCTTGTAGTTTTTGATTCATTTTTCCATTAAAGTTAGTCTCTTGATTCTCTTTGTGTGCACCAATTAGGGTTTACAGCAAAGGTCATGTTTTGATGGACAACATTCTAATGGACATCCTTCTTTAGTTTGATACATATTCCTTCCATTAAAGTTTATGTGGATTGTTTTTGTGGACGCAATTGTTGTTGTCAATTTTGTAAAATAATTGCTATTCGATGGATAACCTTTTGAGTAATTTTCTGACAATATTTTAGTTTGCTTAAAATGTGGACAAGGTTTGGTGGATGTATTTTGTTTACGTATAGTAATTGGTGTCCACTGAAACATGTCAACAGAAATATATTTGAAAAGGGTGAGACCAAATGTAAATTACATGTCGAATTTATAATGTCCATGTAGCACATAACAACAATGATGTTCCTAAAAGTCGTGTAAACGAAAATGCATGTAGAAAAATAAATTGGTGTCCATTAAAACATGTACACACAATAACGAAAGGGTAAAACCATATATAGATATATATTCATCTTACAATGTCCATAAGACCTAACGTACTATTACGACAACTTGGTACTGTAAATTCTAATAATCATATCTTCATAATATGATTTAAAGTGGAATATTTTGAATAAGCAAATCATGTCCACACAATATGCTTACCAATAACACTTCGTCGTCCACATCTTGTTGTCCATGACCACCCTTTTCGACGACTAATATCCACATTATACTTTCTTCATTGTGGACAGCCTTCCTACTTTGTTGTCGACATGTTTCATGTGTACACGTTCCACAAACTCAAAATTCTATTTTATGGTATTTATTAGTTTATATGTCCATCTTGGACAACATTCTATGGATATATACTCCACATATACTATTTGCACATAGGTTCGTGGACACACAATCATTTCACTCATTTAATCATTATGTGAATTTTTTACCGTTTTGTGGATAATCATATATATTTTTCATGATTATTTTTAATATATATATATATATATATATATATATATATATATATATACAACTCATTTGATTGTTTGTGGACACATATTCACTTTGATTTCAGGTTGTATTCATATATAATTATTTGTAGATATTCCTACATCATAACTGATGTACAATATTTCATGATCTTTTTGGAACTCTCGTCATATGTTGTTTATCCACCATAAATTTTCAAATTTTCAAATACTACCATAATATGTTTTTTATCCACCATAGATGTCCACCAACTATTGTCCATACACCACTAAGAATAAAAATAACAAAATTTAGCTAGAGTATGTAATGGGTCCTATGTAGAATGTCCATCAAATATTGTCCATAAAACATATAATAATAGCACATGTCCATTAAAAGATACACGCACGGATAGAGTATGTCCATTAAAACTTGTAACGAGACTAAATTAACAAATATGAATACGATATCATGTCCATAAAATACGTGTTCACGAGATGGATAATGAAAAACAACTACTATATGTAGGACACTTCTCCATGGACCTCTTAAAGTTAAGATATATGACACATCAAAAAATATGTTCATTTTAACATGTCCACGAGGATGGATATACAAAAAAGTTGTCCACGCAAATGGATTTAACATGTCAACAGACTTGGTTTTCAGCAGGAGCTATTTCATATGTCCACGCAAATGGATTTAATATGTATTGTATGACAGAACTTTATTGTGATAGTCCGCAGGAGCGATTTCATCCTCTTTGTCCTCAGCAAGGGGTTGTGTGGATGGCTGCGACATAGAGAGTTTATATTGACTGTTACACAGCTCTGGTGGATATGGTACTATGGACAAGGTTATGTACCTTTTTGGGAGAGGCGGAGTTAGATGAGGCATCCTCTTTGGACGGAGATGGAGTTTTTTTCAGTTAAGCGGGTGATGTGTTCCGGTGAACACTGGGATGTGGTCGGTGTGTAAGACCTTGGACGGAGAACTGAGGAAATGTGTGGTTGATGGTGTCTTTTTTTTGGGCAGCCTTAGCAGGCAACTTGGACGCCTTAAGTAGTTTCTTCTGTCTCCGAGTTTTTTCAAGAGTGTCAATTGTCCATAAACCTATGTCCACATGGTAGAAAGTAAGTGTACGTAGTAGAGATACATAATCTGTCCATGAGGATATGTCCATGAAATCTAATCGTGTGCAACAACCAAATAGAGTTAGAAGGAGTATATGTCCATAAGCCTATATCCACAGTAGACACTATTATATTGGTAAACATTATGTCCATTCATTCCTGTCCACGGGGTTGGTAAGCAGACAAAATTAAGTTATACATATTAAGTGCACAAAATGCATTTCCACAAAGATGAGTAACTCTAGATCCATGACGAAATACTTAAGTTGTACGCCTAAGGGAAAAATAGACAGGATAGGAAGGCGTCCACGGGAAACCAATCCAACAGACAGACGGATGTAAATAGGAGTACTATTGTATAAGTTGTATCGTAAGAGCAGTTGACAGAAGAAAAAGTTATATACATGTCCATTCATGCATGTACATGAGATCTAGGAAATTAGGGAGATGCGAGCATGAACAAAAGAAAAGTAGATGAATGAGCATAAAAACCCTAGATCTACGCAAACTAGTCTAGTAGAGACGATTTCAAAGTCGTCCACATAGACGGCAGACGAGAGACATACAGATCTAAGAAGGAAGTTACAAAAGAAGATAGTAGTAGTACTAAATCGATGTTTAAAACCACTGAATCTAAGTAAAACTCAGTTATACATGTCATAATCGGCGTAGATTTGCGACGGCTAAGTGGTTTAGAGCGAGCGGCGGAGCGAGACTTGTGACTTGTCGAAACAGGATACGGTTGCTTCCGAGAGAAACCGATGGAGAGAGAAACGATGATGGAGAGAGAAACGACGATGGAGGCAGGAAAGACGGAGCGACGGCCGACGATGCGCGGCAAAGAAGAGGCGGTGGTCATTTAGGAAATGAGAAGATAGAGAAACCACCATTTTTTTGTTTTGGGGAAGGTAAGTTATGATTTTTTTGGAAATGTAAAGGTAAAAGTAATTATGTAAAAGTAAGTATTTGTTCTGTAAAAGCAAACGAGAAGACACAAGAAACTAGAGAAATGAAACGGTTAGTTGAGTTATTTAGGGGCAAAAGGGTACAATCCTTAAGACAAAGTGTCTGGATACATTGAAGTGTCTTTTCATGTAATAAAGAGTCAAACAAGTGACTCTTGGCGTAAATAACTCTCATTTTACACATAACTTCACGGTCCATATATTCATGCTTCTCCCTTATGCAGCCTCTGGATAATTTTATTGGGCGGCCACAAATCCTTGGCAAACATTCTAGGCCCACTTATGCGTTGTATGGTTTGGGCCATACCCTATCTTTGGAACAGCCAAACGACGACGTAAAGTCTTGAAATCGCCCTTCTACCTTCACCAGCTTCCTTCCTCCACCTCTCCCATGGCATCTTGCCGTTACAATTAACGATCGGCCTCCCCAGCCCCTTAACTCACCATCATACCCCGACCTCTCGCGTTATTACCCCCATTAAATCTTATTCAAATGCATATCAATTCACCTCCCACCATTTCAGATCTCCCCTTATCAAGCTCTATAAATCTGAAACTCGCACCCGAACCATACCACCACGCAAATATCCCAAATCAAGGATACGAAAATTTTCAGAGAAAAAAGAGTTTCCATGTGTAACTGCACAGAGTTTCCCAAATTTCAACCTCAAGCATGTATAAATACTCAGATCCATACGGCACACACACCCCATGTCACCGCCTCAAAGACCCCCTCTCTAATCACAAGCTTCTTACCACCTTCATCTTGATTTTACTCATGGCCCGAATCAATTTTGTAGCCATCCCAACGTCGCCTACATACGCCAGACATTAGAAAGCTTAATGGGATCCGTCTCGCTTCTCTGTCTCGCTTCTCTGTTTTCGATTTCAGTGGCCAAACTTTTTGGGACTAATAAGAGATTGTGACTCAAGGAGTAATGTTTCATATACGCTTTGTGTGAATCGAGACAAAGCCTACTTTTTAAACTGTGAATTGAATCGTGTCTTACTAGATTCAGTAGTAGGTTGATTATGTTCTTTCAATGCTTCTTTTTTGTCTGATTTCTCAATTGTTCTTCTTCAAGACTCTTGACATGCTAGATCAGAAGGAAAATGTTCTTCTCAAGAGAGCTGCTGAAGAGGTTGAGAGAGAAAATGAATTCACCCGGGCCAAGAACAAACGAGGTAAAGACTCAAATCTCTTTGTGATTATTATTATTATTATGAGAATATTCTAAAAGTTCCAAGAATATGTTTTGTAATCGTGCAACGGCTATGCTATGTTTGAAAAGGAAGAGACATATGAGCAACAACAAGTTGAACAGCTTTGGAGTTTCCAGCTCCGTATTCATGATCAAATAAGCTTTCTTTATCAAACTTTGTACTACTGTAAGAAAAAGCTCATGTAATAATTGTTAAACCGAGCTGTTGTTGTTTTGTAAAATGAAATATTTTGTTTTCAGACGGATGTGAACTATGAACTTAGTAACTCTTGGCTTTTTTTAGCTTTGCCGACACATTTCATCTACTTTCAATTAGCCTCAGATGAAAGTAACAACTTAGCATAGTCTCCAAAGAGATTTCCATTCAACAGCCTAACCTCCTTGAGCTCGAAGCTCCCATCAAGATTTGTGGTAATCGATATCTTTTATCTGAATTACCTTTTCATTTAGATCTCTAGGTTTTTTTTTCGTTTTGGGATTTAAGGTCTTCATGATTGCCTTTGTAGCTTTAGCTTCGTTAGCGTTTTTCTTAGATCAGCTCAAAAAAAGTTTTTTTCCTTCTTCTCTTGAGTAGGTTTTGTGAAACATGAATTGGTTGTAGACAGAGATGTGTCTAATCAAGTTATAGATAATGTTTGGGTGGATTGGTGGAGTAGCTAAGAGCCTAAGAGAGATAGAGATGTTTAATGTATCATTCATCTGATTCCAACAGCTGATCTCGAAACAAAGAAAAGTCTAAAGGACTTATAAAGACCACTGGATTTCTCTAAAATATTGGGTGAGACCACGTCAAAGGTTTAAATCATTGACAAACTTTTTTCGTTGAAGCTAAATGTCCTTAACTTATTGTTTTACAAAAAAACAGTTAACCTAGGATTTGATTGGTTTGTTTGGATGAAATCTGGTTTTAGAGGTTCCATTTACGTTAACTAATGTGTTGATTTTTCTCAAATTGACACAGATTTATAAGGTTTTTGTTCGTTCTTTCAGGTAAAATTCATGGACAGTACTCAAATTGGGGATGTTTGAGTATGGAGTCTTCCCTCCTACAACTAACTATTTATTCTTAGGAGACTACATGTCATCGTCCTCATCAACATGGACAATAGGAAGCAGTGTTTGGAGACGATTTGCCTTGGGCTCGCGGCAAAACCAAATACCCAGATAACTTTTTCCTTCCAAGAGGAAACCTCGAAAGTGCTTCCGTTAACAAAATCTATGGGTTCTATGATGAATGTAAACTTCGATTCAGTGTGAGGCTCTGGAGAGTGTTTACAGAGTTTTAACTGCTGTAATATACGATAAAATATTATGTATGCAATGCTTAAAGAAGGTGACGTCTAACATATACTGAGCTCATTTTTTTAAGACAAAACATGTCGAATTTTGAGGAATGTTGTGAATGGTAAAAATACCTATATTGAAAAAGGGAGACAAGTGGTTAGACCACATATATCTATTTTGGAGGTAACATATTTGATTAGATGTAATTTGATTAGGAATGAGAAGGACGAGGATGATTTAGCTATGTGTATGATAATAATTTTGGGTTATAAAGATCTTTCTGAGCCTATATATGTGGGCATGGTAAAAATCCACATAAATAAATATGTCGCATTGAATTAAATATGATAAGTATGTCTCCTTAAATTAAAAAAACGTAAATGTGTGTCTTTCATTTAAACATACATTTGTGTCTTTCACACATAGATAAGCAAGTCTCATTGTGAAATCAAGACTGTTGAAACATGTGAAAAGGAGAGAAATCACCCGAAGTGAAGAGATAAAATCACTGCAAGAGAGGCGGTGAAAGTCGCCAGAAATGGCTCGGAATGACCTGTTTTTTTTTTCCAGTAAGCGGTGACACGTTGTGGATATTATCCATCAAGCCATCATTGATTTCACGATGTGGCATGTCGCCTCAAAGTGACCTGTTTTTTTTTTCAGTAAGCGGTGTCACACTGTGGATATTATCTATCAGACCACCTGAGAGAAAGGATTTCACTTTCCTTGGCAGTCAAAAGGTTAGACCACGGTGGATTTCCACACTGTAAATTTTTATTCTTAGATGCTGATATAGCTTACGGCTGTCTACTCCAAGATGGTCAAATGTGGGGAGTACTACATGTAATCTAATCTACTGATCATTTTGGAGTCAACACCGTGATCACTAGATTTCTATATGTTTAGTAATTCATATACCAATTCTTTTTCCGTATTGGCTCTTCGTTTTGGATGTAGTGGTCGATTTTTAACCTTTTGAAAAGGTGTCATCATATCTACCAAATCTGGTATTTACACAGTGATAACTATACATCACTTTTTCATCACTTCCCTAAAGATTTTAGAAAACTTGGACATCCAAAACCTCCAAAATGAAAGATTATTGTATCTAATATTGTATATAAAGAAACTTTAAAAGATCTTCCGACAAGTAACATATATGAAGTATTATGTACATTAACATTATGACGTACCTAAAAAAAGAAATTTGTTATAAACACACAACTGGAAATAAGACTAACAATTAAGTGGTTCTCTAAAAACATATAAAACTGCTAAATCTATTCTATTGCAGGAGAATACTAAAAATATGGATCAAACAGTGTTACAACAACAGTACATGAAAAAGAATAATGACGGACCATGTCGAACAGAGAAACCTACGAACGCAAACCCCCGCGTGTGCGCGGGGGCTTGAAATCAACTAGTGGTAATAATAACTTTAGGATATCTCTTAATTCATGTTTTGAAATCCATATAAATTCTAACATGTTTGGTTGACAGCATTCTAACAATTGTGGGCAAGAAGGGTATAACAAACTAAAATGCAAAAACTCGCATGTTCCAAAGCTTAAGAAGTCAAACGGTAGACCAAGGAAGCATCCGATATCAACGACCACAACTTCTCGAGCTTTTATAGGTACATCACAACTAACACAAGCTTCTCAAGCACCAAGGAGCATCTCTGCCGCTCTACCAAAACCAAGACTTGGCCGACCACGAAGAGCTTGGTTTGAAGCTAGTACCTCTGCTCAAGAAGCTCCACCCCACATGCCAACTACGATGTCGGTCGTATCCAACTACCTCGTGTAAGTGTTTTATATTTGTTTATATGTCTTTGTTTAACTTCGTATATGTAACTTATAATCATCTATCAATGCTTAACATGAAGGATTCAGAATCTTCACAAGTCCTGAAACCGGTGATGATTACATATTTGTTGGTCCAAGAGTGGTTGATACCAATGACAACACAATCTTACTAATTGACTTATATAGTGTTAAGAAACGCAAGAAGATGGCATTTCGTGAAAAAGGTCGTGGTAGAGACGGTGAAAAATAATGCATTTATGCAGTGATTATGTTTTTTGTTTTGATGCAAAAAAAAAAAAAAAATTATCGTTTTTCCACCAATCAGAATAACCGCCAAAGTTTTACTCCCAATTTTTTTAATATGAATTACCGAGATAAAAAGGCAGGTGATCCACGTCAGGGATCCGAGAAGAAAAACACTTATCTAACATACCCTTACAGCCGTTGATTACGTTAATTTAGATTCGTCCATCGGACGGACACAACCGTCTTACGTCACCGATCCTCGTGAATTACTCTTATCCAATAGAACGTGTTACTTCTTCCTTCTTAACATCTCCAGACGATTGAGAGTTCTTCATCGCAAAATCTAAATCTCCATTTCATCCTCTTCGTTTCCCGAGAAAATCACTGAGAGAGAATTTCACGATGGCACCAAAGGCAGGAAAGAAACCAGCAGAGAAGAAACCTGCTGCCGCAGAGAAGCCAGTGGAGGAGGAGAAGGTAGCCGAGAAAGCACCGGCGGAGAAGAAACCCAAGGCCGGAAAGAAGCTACCGAAGGAAGCCGGCGGCGCAATTGACAAGAAGAAGAAGCGCAGCAAGAAAAACATCGAAACGTACAAGATCTACATCTTCAAGGTGCTGAAACAAGTCCACCCAGACATTGGGATCTCGAGCAAAGCCATGGGGATTATGAACAGCTTCATCAACGATATTTTCGAGAAGCTTGCTCAGGAAGCGTCGAAACTCGCTAGGTACAACAAGAAGCCGACAATCACTTCTCGCGAGATCCAGACTGCTGTTAGGCTTGTTCTCCCTGGTGAGCTTGCTAAGCACGCTGTCTCTGAAGGAACTAAGGCTGTGACTAAGTTTACTAGCACTTGAATGGAATCTCGTTGTTAGGGTTAAGGAATCTCTGGGATGTTTAAGATTCTAGATCTGTGTGCTTTTGGGTTTCTCTTAGTTGATAAAATAATCGTCTTTTCTAGTTTTATGATTTGGTTTGTAATTGTTGAAGAACATATGGTTGTTTTAAATCGTATCTTTTGGAAACTCAATATTATGTATTCGTGGTTAAATCTCATCCGTTTCGTCAATAATTGTTCGCCATTAAGTTCTTCAAAAAGCTGTAGTTTCAGTGATGGTAAACTGGTAATTGAAATTTGATTTATCTCTGTTGGAAATTTCTTAGGAAATGTCAAATAGTCGAAGCTTAAACAAACCTTTTCGATCATAAAGACCATCTAAGATGTCAATATTCGATTTAATTTTCATTCATAATTTTTACTTTAAAATTGCCCGAGGAGGAAGAAGATATGAGTTCGTGAGGATTCCGATCGATTTACCGGGAGAGATGGTTGCGATCCGTCTGAAATGGTCCAGCGTTCATCTTTCGACCATTCTCCCGAGTTATGGTCGTTTCATAGGTTACTCTAATCCGATCGTGTTTTTGGATCGAAAGCGATTAGGCAATGTTTTTCAGAAAGCTTGTTTCGTTATTGCGTCTCAGTTCATCCAATGTACAAAACTTATCGCAGAGTTTCTGATAAATATTTAACATCTAACGAATAAATTCATGTTTTAGCATCGGAACCGTTGTGGTTACATGAACCTTTTTATATTCCATTGGATCATCTAATGTAGAACAACTGATAAATAGTTTAATATTTAGTTGATTAACAAAAAAGGGTCCTTAGCTCAGTGGTAGAGCAATTGACTGCAGATCAATAGGTCACCGGTTCGAATCCGGTAGGGCCCTTCTTTTTTATCCTATTTATCTTGTTCTGATCTGACGTTATAATCCTGATTGGTGACGTGGCGTACGAATTAAATTGCGTCCACACTGGATTTTTGAGTATTTTTCGTAGAACACATCCGGAAACAAGTTTGGCGCCGAACAAAAAATCTGAAAATTTAGCCTTTCCCGGTTCAATTTTGGCAAGACTAAAACGAATTGTTTTGATTTTCTAATACAACTATTTAGCAAAGAAACAAACTTCGATAAAATAATAATTTTAAACTAAACACAATTTCACAATGATAATGTTTTGTAATAATCATTTCTTCACTACCTTGCTGAAAAGCATTGTCAGATTAGTAACGCAGCATGATTTGTTGAGAGAAAAATATTTTTTCTCTCTTCTCTCTCCTCTTACTGTTCCAAAACCCTAAAGTCTTAGCCGTTTTCATGGCCGGAACCCCCTTGTTCCGACTTCCTCCAGTCCTCCCTCCGGACCCTCCTCTGGAGTCTCCTCTCCTGTCTGCCTCTCACTTCCCTCCTCTCTCCCCTGGCTCCTCTTCTCCTCGTTTCAAGTCTGGTTCTACTGTTCCCCTGTCTCCATGGGGTTCTCCTTCAGGTGTTGTCTCTTTGAACCCTGAAACTACTGTTGCTAGTGAACAGATTGATTTATCCTCATCGATGGTTATTGATACTTCTCCCAGTATTATCAAACCAAACCCTACTTTGCCTCCGTGCACATCTGATGTTTCGATGGTGGATGCTACTGTAGTCCCTCCATTTTCTACTACTGTAGCATCTCCAGCCACAGCTTTTACAACCCAAGAAACTCCTTTGCCCCCTCCATCGCAGAAGGTCTCAGGGGTTTGTCCCCCGGTTAAAGAAATGGTTCAGCCTGTAACTTCTGACCCTCCTGCTGCAGTCATTGCTTCTCAGATCAACACTACCAACTGGGCATCTAAACTTCAAGCCTCTGTTGATAAGAAGTTAAACCGGTTCTCTAACCCTAGTATTACCCCGGATGGTGTTCCCCGTGTTACGATTCCAGACTCGGTTTTCCAGCGAGGAGCAGACCTTCATAAGGACTTCATTCTTGGGATCTTTATGGGTAAAACTCCCTCCTTTGGTCATATTCAAAGCGTGCTATCACACATTTGGGGAAAGAGTCACAAACTAGAGATCCACCTGCGCCCAAAATCTAGATCAATGTTAGTCACGATCCCAAACTCTGCAATCAGGAAAAAAATCGTGGAACAAGAGATCTGGCATGTGGGAAATTCTCTATTCTATGTGGCACAATGGTCTTCCTCAGTGGCTTTAAAGCCCCCAACTTTCACTTCTATACCTCTTTGGGCTAATGTGAGGGGTATACCTTTTGATCTTTACACCCAAGAAGGGTTGGGAAGAGTCGATGATGCCCTTGGACTCCCTGTTGAGTGTGATGAAGCCACAAGGAGAATGAAAAATATCAATGTCGCTCACATCAAAATTAAGGCAGACTGCACAAAGCCTCTAGCCACTTATGCAGAAATATTGAGACAGAATGGAGACATTATACCTCTCTATATTGATTATCCTTGGATCCCACCAACATGCCCTTGTTGTAAGGAAATGGGCCATCTTGAGACTCATTGCCCCAATGGCACGTGGAAAGCTAAGGAAAAAGCTAAGGAAAATTCTCCTCATTCGGTGGTGGTCCCACCTTCAGATTCTTCTCCTACTGCTTCTCCTGAAGCTTCTATCTCCGCAGATCTTACCTCTTCTGTCGCTCACTGCTCTATGATTACTCAGACCTCTCCAGTTGATCCTTCGGCTAATGCGGCTATCGTTCCTCCCCAAGGTGAATCCAGTCTGGTTGGCCAGGTTGAGCCAGAGCAGGGTATCAAGGACTCTTTGGTCTATTCCCTTTCGGTGAACCCATCATCATCCCTTGAATTCTCACCTCCTCCTGTTGGAAAGGATTTGGTTGTATTTGGTCAAAGTTCTTCAGCTATGATCATCCCCGACTTGCAAGGTATATCTCATATTGTAGGTCTTCCTGCCCATGCAATAGTCAGACTTGCAGTTAACAAATCCTACAAGAAAGGACTGAAGCCTCCTCTTCCATCTCATAAAGGTCTCTCAACCCTTAAAGGAACTTCAATCCAACAAAGTGCACCTTCTATCTCTGGGTCTTATCCTCCGGTTGTTACCAAGAATCCTTTTTTGTGCCTAGCAGATGACCCATCAGACACTAGCCATGATTCTTCTGATGGTTCCTCGACAAAGGGCCATCCTCCTATTACCCCTGCAGCGGGTTCTCTCCTTTTCAACGGAGAGAAATCCCAATAAATTTTTTATGTCAGTAAAACTATTTGTTTGGAACGTCAGAGGTATAAACGACTCTAAGAAGCACCCTGACTTACGGCGGTGGTTAAATTATAACCAAGTTCTTTTTGGAGCTTTACTTGAGACTCACTTAAAGGAAACTAACATGAATCAGATTTTGAGAGATATCTGCCCTACCTGGTCTTTTGTGTCTAATCATTCTTCTGATGCAGATGGCCGAATTGTCCTGATTTGGAAAGCCCCTATTACTGTTACTGTCCTGCACTCGTCAAGGCAGCAAATTACATGCAAAGTTAATAGCCCGGACTTCTCAAGCTTCTTCTACACATCAGTTTATGCTGCCAACACAAGTGATGAGCGTAATGATTTATGGGTTGAGCTACTTACAATTCACTCTTCCTCTGATATTGGGGACTATCCTTGGCTTATAGGAGGTGACTTCAATGAAACTATCCGTCCTGCAGAACACTCTTCTCTGTCTGCTTCCCACTTCACGGCTCCTATGATTCATTTCAAGTCATGCTTAGATCAAATAGAGATGAGAGACTTGAGGTATCACGGGTCAAGGTTCACTTGGTCTAATAATCAGCCGGATGATCCAATTGCAAAAAAGCTCGATAGAGCTCTAATTAATGAGCATTGGCTAAACTCTTACCCAAGAAGTCTGGCGAACTTCTTAGCTCCTGCCATTTCGGACCACACACCTTGTTGCATCTCGTTAGATTGCCCGCTACTGATAGGTTCTAAGTTTTCCCTATACTAAACTGCAAGTGAACAACAATGTCAAAGTAGTATATAGGGTTATCGAATCCACATGGACACTTGGTCTCAAGAGAATCAAACTATATGAATAAATACTAGAAATAAGCAAATAGTGAATGGAATTAAAAGCAATGCGAGAAAGTAAATCAGTAGCAGAGATTAACGGTTGTGAAGCAAGTAATTAAAAGCGTCAAGCCTAGGGTATTCTCAGGAAATCAGACAAGCAGACAGTTCATTCAGCAAGGATCTAATTAAGCACAGTTCTAGAACTCAAAACACAGATATAGAATTAACCAAATTCCTTTGCGATAATTCTCTAAGTCTAAGTGCAGCAAACCAAACTTTCGTTTGCGAGAACTAACAGATTAAACTAGCAATAAGTCCAAGTTTGATATGTTCACAATTATCCTAAACCAAACTTCCGTTTGCGCAAAGTTTAATTGCCCAATTTAATTAGTTCAGATTCCTAAACCCCACTTCCGTGACGTATTTAGCAACCTAAGATCTAGATTCTAATTGATCAGGTTAGAACTAGCTTTAAGCACAATTAAATTGAAGAACATATATAGTTATGAATCCTTAACTGAATTTGAACAAGTCTAGCAAGTCATGAAATCCTATGTGAGAAACCCTAAACCTAACTATGGATCTACTCAGACATAGATAATGAAAACATAATCATAGAATGAATAAATTGCATAAAAGAATAAGAGTAAAAGGGGTTCGAAATCTTCTCCAAATACAGATGATGTAACAGGTTCAGATCAGCCCCAAAAAGCTCTAAAATCCTCTGCTCTTAATTAAGAATGTGTAATGTAAAAAGTATAAAGCGTATCTAATAAAAACACTAAAAACTCTATTATATAGGCATAATCTCGGCCAAGGGCTTCTTTGTAAATATCAGGAACTTCTAGATCAAAGTGCAATAACTTGATTCTTCTAAACCGCCGAGTTTTTGGCCCATCTCGCTGGTGCATCGATCGATGCTAGAGTGCAACGATCGACACCCTTCTTTGTTTCGGACAGTGAACTCTATCTCTCGGCCAAACACTCTAAAAATCTCCAAAATGCTCCATTATCTCCAATTCAGCTCCCAACCTGATTATACCTGTAAAAGACTCTAAAAGAACACAAAAGACACTAAAAACACACTTATATCATGGTCTAGAACTAGTAAAAACCATGATATATCAACTCCCCCACACTTAGCCTTTGCTTTCCCTCAAGCAAAACAGAGAACTAAAACATGGTGAAGAGGTTTGAAAACTCTTCAGAAACTCATTTCATCCTAGAAGCTACAATACTCAGATTCCCCTTAGTAAACCACTGAAAGAATCAACCACAGGATATCAAGACCACAATGTACTTCCCCCACACTTAGCAATTGTCCTAGGTAAACTCCACAATCACATTCAAGCATTCAAATTCTCCCTACTGACTTCTGCAAGTATTTAAGTGCGGTCTCACCTAAGGAGTATCGATCTAAAGGCACATGGATTCTTACCTTATCAGCTCTAGACCACCATACTATCTTTCTCTAGTCCCTTTCTTCTCTTTCCCTTCTTTAACAACTGATTTTTCCCCACTGGGTATCATTTTATTTTTTTTATCAGTGTTCTTCCCGTTATGGGGTGTACTTTGGACACATTCCATGGATCACATGAGAGATAATAGTGTTTGCTACCATTCTCATGACCACTTCGGAGTTACTAACTCATCCTCAGTTTATTTTTTTTTTTTTTTTACTTTATAGAAGGGGAGAAGGGGACTAAATAGGACAGGTTTACAGGTTGTGTCAGAACTAACAGGGAATCCGACATAAAGCATACCAAGCCCTTAGGTGAGAAATCTAAGTCAGTATTAAGGTTGAAGTCAGTAAAGGATCCTCTGATACCTGAAGTGATGTGGGTGTTCCCAGTAGGTTGATCTGTGATGGGGTTTTCTAATAGTCATAGATAGATCCTGCAACTTCATCCCAATGGTTACTTAAGTTCCTGCAAGTCTTGTAAATCTTCTCAGAAAATCATTGTTTCTTACTTAAACAATTTTGACTCAATAAAACAAATTTTTTTTGAAAAACGGACTGACTCTTAAGAATACAGAAAGATATAAGTCAGTAGCACCTCCCCCACACTTAAGACACACTGTCCCCAGTAGTGTCCAGCGAAGGATCGGTAAAAAGAAAATAAAAATTGAAAGCGTGAAATTATGTCTGTCGGGTTACCTCTGTCGCTGAGCATCGACCGTTGCACTAAGTGCATCGACCGTTACTTGGCGATTTTCGTGTATGGTCGATCGTTGCTCAGGACCGCAACGATCGCTGCAATGCGATTCCTTTCGTGTTGTGACGATCGATGCAGAAGTGCGTCGATCGCTGCACTGCGATTTAACCGAGACCTGCAAACATAAACTCACCAGAAACAAAAACAAACGTAAAATCCTAACAAAAACACCAAAAATGAAAAAGAAAAACACCAGTACCTAATGGTGGGTTGCCTCCCACCCAGCGCTTGTTTAAGGTCAATAGCTTGACCGGACGGATGAGGTCTTTCAAGTACCAGGAGGTCCTGACAGAGACTTTTTCTGTCTCTGTTCAAGTCTCCTCATCCAAGGTGGTGAGTAGGCTGTTGCGGAATGCTCATGGCCAAGAAAAGATGGAGTGAAATGTGCTCCAGGATCTATAATTGCAGTCTCATCTGGCTGCTCATCATCTGCTTCCATGATTATGAAAGTCTGTCCATCTATTAGTGGCTTTCGCAGCTTCTCCATCTCATACCGCAGCGGTTCATCTCCCAGGTGGAGGTCTATTAGACTCTGTCTAACATCAATCACAGCTCCTGCTGTAGCCAAGAATGGTCTCCCAAGCAATAAAGCTTCATCCGGATTACAGTTATATTTCAGCACAAGGAAATCCGTTGGAACTAAGTAGTTTCCAACTCTCACCGGAATGTCCATAAGAAGTCCTTCAGGAACTCGTATGGACTGATCAGCTAGGATAAGAGAAGTCCTAGTAGGAATAAAATCCAACATTCCCAGCTTCTCTGCCACAGAGTAAGGCATTATGCTTCCAGCAGCTCCTAAATCACATAGAGAGCGCCTAAAACTATCCTCAAAGATAGAACAATCTAGCACAAAAACTCCAGGATCAGGCAGTTTCTTCGGGACCTTAGTTAGCAGAACATCACTGATATGCTGAGGAACTATTATCACCCATTCTCTCAGCTCCTCATCTAAAGGCAACATCTTGTTCAAATATCTCTGAACACATGGATGATAAGGTGGATCATCAGAAGGTGGAATTTCTTCCAAGTCTTCACCACTCTCTTCTAGCCTTTTCAGCTCTTCAATCTCTTGTTTAATCAATTCAGACACCTTGGGATATTGCCTAATGGCTTGTGCATAAACATCCTCTTGAGTGATCTCAGATACATCAGGGAATAGGCGGGCTAGTTCTGCATCAATCTCACTTTCATCCCACGGATCTTCTGCTAGTTCACGACCTGCATCGATCGATGCCAGCTGTGTGTCGATCGTTGCATCACTGCAGTTTCTACCCGAGAGTTTTTCACAGAAATCCGAAAATTCTGCCTCAGTCACCAACTCAGCTGTACTTAGCTCAAATTTCTCCCCTAGATAAGATCCATCATTAATGAGTACAGACCAGGCCTTAATATGAGTCTCTGCAACTCCTTTTCCCTTCATTGAGCTGGACATCTGGTTCACCTGAGTGTCCAACTGCTTCATGTGAGTGCTCAGTGACTCAAACTTCCCATTGAGGTCTTGATAGACAGCGTTCAGCTTCTTATTGTTGTCCACAGAAAGCTTGGTTTGACTCTCCATCAGTTGTTCCATCATAGCCTCCATTTTGCTCTCATGGGCTGTAGGTGCAGGAGGAGTCTGATAGGATGTAGACCCATAGGTTCTCTGATTACCTTGTCCATTGGTCTTTTGAAAACCACCAATCTGTCCACCATTGGAGAATCTGTTCCCCTGTTGATTACCAAATCTGTTACCTTGGAAACCAGAACCTCCTATGAAATTCACATCTTCTTCCTGAGTTTCCTCCTCAGCCTGAATCACCTCTACATCTTGGGCAAAGTGGACAGATTTCTTACTCGTCAGGAGATTGTAGACTGTGTCCAATCTGGATCTTATATTAGCTATATCAGAATTCTCTACAGTTCCACCAGATCTCTTTCTTCTTTCATCCATTGTTTTGCAACTGTTGCTGCCAATCAGATTCTCTATCAACTGCTTAGCTTGTGTAGGAGTCCTGGTGTTGAAATTAGCATTACTGGAATTATCCAGCGCAGTCTGATAAGGGAGATCTATGCCTCTGAAGAAGATACCAATCAGATGTACTTCTGTGAATCCATGGTGTGGACAGTCACGCTGATACTGCTTAAATCTCATCCAGGCAGTCTTCAAGGGCTCCACAGCTCCTTGGGAAAAGGTGAGTATGTCCTGTCTGGACTGATCCGAGCGCGCATCATCATAAAAATGACGCAAGAACTCACTCTTTAAGGCTGCCCAAGTAGTATACTGACCAAGTGCCAGTTGTCTCAGCCATGCACTAGCGTCTCCAGCAAGACTGTGCGGAAATAGCTTAAGGAACAGATAGTCCGGGCATACTCCTTCATACTTCATGCCAGTGACTATGTCTTCAAACTTGTCAATGTGATCCATAGGCTGCTCTGCTTGAAGACCATGGAAAGCAATCTGTCTCATCAGCTGGTAGTAGATGGTTTTTACCTCAAAATCATTCCTCTCGAAAGTAGGAAGCACTAGAGCTGCTCGGTTTGCATGAAACTCGTCAGGTCTGTTGTAATCAGCTAGTGTCCTCTCATGAACCACCATCTCTCTACCTTGGGCCTGTCATTGACCCTGGTTTCGGTTCAGCTCCTGTTGCTTAGGAGGATCAGGGATGACATTCCCTTCAGCATCAACCCGATGCCCAGCAGCATTGTACGGGTTGTCATCTTGGTCCCTTAGGGTACCTTCAGCATCTGGTATCAAGATCAAACGTTCTCGTACCATTCTCTCTCTCTTTTCTCTTCTGTTAGCTCTTTCTAGACGTCCAAGTTCCTCTAGATCGAGATTAACCAAGCTCGAGTTCGGATTACTTCGAGTTTTCTGCGTTGGCATAAACCGTCTGTAATCGTCCAGCAACGATCGATGCTATCAGTGCAACGATCGATTCAATCCTCAGAATCGCCTAGTGACGATCGACGCAAGGTATGCAACGATCGACGCAAGGCGAAATTCGTACCTGCTACAGAAAGAAACAGAGAAAAAGTTAGCAAAATCAAAATAAAACAAAAAACGAAAAAGAACAAAAACAAAAAGAAAAATTTCTAGCAAAAACCCTAAGTTCGGTCCTATCGAAGACTCAAAGAGTCCCCGGCAACGGCGCCAAAAAACTTGATAGGTTCTAAGTTTTCCCTATACTAAACTGCAAGTGAACAGCAATGTCAAAGTAGTATATAGGGTTATCGAATCCACAGGGACACTTGGTCTCAAGAGAATCAAACTATAGGAATAAATACTAGAAATAAGCAAATAGTGAATGGAATTAAAAGCAATGCGAGAAAGTAAATCAGTAGCAGAGATTAACGGTTGTGAAGCAAGTAATTAAAAGCGTCAAGCCTAGGGTATTCTCAGGAAATCAGACAAGCAGACAGTTCATTCAGCAAGGATCTAATTAAGCACAGTTCTAGAACTCAAAACACAGATATAGAATTAACCAAATTCCTTTGCGATAATTCTCTAAGTCTAAGTGCAGCAAACCAAACTTTCGTTTGCGAGAACTAACAGATTAAACTAGCAATAAGTCCAAGTTTGATATGTTCACAATTATCCTAAACCAAACTTCCGTTTGCGCAAAGTTTAATTGCCCAATTTAATTAGTTCAGATTCCTAAACCCCACTTCCGTGACGTATTTAGCAACCTAAGATCTAGATTCTAATTGATCAGGTTAGAACTAGCTTTAAGCACAATTAAATTGAAGAACAGATATAGTTATGAATCCTTAACTGAATTTGAACAAGTCTAGCAAGTCATGAAATTCTATGTGAGAAACCCTAAACCTAACTATGGATCTACTCAGACATAGATAATGAAAACATAATCATAGAATGAATAAATTGCATAAAAGAATAAGAGTAAAAGGGGTTCGAAATCTTCTCCAAATACAGATGATGTAACATGTTCAGATCAGCCCCAAAAAGCTCTAAAATCCTTTTCTCTTAATTAAGAATGCGTAATGTAAAAAGTATAAAGCGTATCTAATAAAAACACTAAAAATTCTATTATATAGGCATAATCTCGGCCAAGGGCTTCTTTGTAAATATCAGGAACTTCTGGATCAAAGTGCAATAACTTGATTCTTCTAAACCGCCGAGTTTTTGGCCCATCTCGCTGGTGCATCGATCGATGCTAGAGTGCAACGATCGACACCCTTCTTTATTTCGGACAGTGAACTCTATCTCTCGGCCAAACACTCCAAAAATCTCCAAAATGCTCCATTATCTCCAATTCAGCTCCCAACCTGATTATACCTGTAAAAGACTCTAAAAGAACACAAAAGACACTAAAAACACACTTATATCATGGTCTAGAACTAGTAAAAACCATGATATATCAGCTACCCCAAGCAGGCTCAAGGCCTTTCAAATTCTTCAATTATCTGGTTTCGCACCCGGATTTCTTGGATACTGTCTCTTCTGCGTGGGTTAGCTCGGATCCAGAAACTCTCTCCCTAGCTTCAATATTATTCAAGCAAAAGGATTTAAGAAGAGTGTTAAAAAACCTCAACAATGACAATTTCTCAGATATTCAGAAGAGAGTTTCAGAAGTAACCTATCAGTACAATATGGCTCAACTTCTCTCTCTTCAACAGCCAAACTCCATCAACTTCCTGCAAGAGAGGGTTTTACGCGATAAATTGTCTATGTTCAAGAGTGTTGAGGAAGAGTATTTTATACAACGCTCCCGTATCAACTGGTTGCAAACAGGTGATCAAAATACTCCATATTATCAGAGAGTTACAAAGTCAAGGAATGCTTACAATACGGTCCATTCCATGGAGAGTGTTGATGGATCTGTTGCAACAACCCCTGAAGCTATTGGTCTTCTTTGTGCCTCTCACTTCAAAAGCATCCTTGGTCCTCAAATGTTCCCCTCTACGGTTGTGCTTTTTCCAATTATCTCCTCCCTTACAAGGACGTCCTGCTCTGCTTCAGAAGCTGCTCAAGTTTCTCGGCTGCCATCTACAGAAAGAGATTACAAAAGCAATGTTCAAACTCAATCCAAATAAAAGTCCTGGACCAGATGGTCTCTCTTCAGGCTTTTATAAAGGAGCATGGACTATTGTGGGAGATGATGTGATAAATGCTATTAAACGTTTCTTTGAAGACTGTAATGCCAACAGCAGCAAATGCAACTATTCTTACCTTGATACCCAAATTTCCAGGCGCTACAATCATCAAGGATTATCGGCCCATTGCGTGTTGTAACGCAATCTATAAGCTCATTTCCAAGCTTTTGGTAGCTAGGCTGAAACCGTTGATCCCAAAGATGATTCTCCCCAACCAAACAGCCTTCATCAAAGGTCGTCTGCTCCTGGAAAACTGTTTGCTGGCCTCTGAAATTGTAAGTGGATACCATCTTAATAAAGGGAAGAAAAGATGCACATTAAAGATTGATATTGCTAAGGCCTTTGACTCAGTTCGCTGGGATTTTCTCCTTCAATGCCTAATTGCTATTCAGTTCCCATCTTCCTACATTTCATGGCTGCATGCGTGTTTTACCTCTCCCTCCTACTCAGTAAGTATAAATGGCAGAATGCATGGATTTTTTAAAGGATCTAGAGGACTAAGGCAGGGTGATCCCCTTTCACCCTACCTTTTTGGCCTAGTCATGAATATTCTATCTCAAACGCTTAATGATGCAGCAGTGGATGGAAAATTTGGCTATCATCCTAAATGCAAAGAGTCTGGTCTTACTCACCTTTGTTTTGCCGATGACCTTCTGATTTTCTCAGACGGTAGCCATGCTTCGATAAATGGAATCATCACAGTGCTTAATGAATTCAAGCTACTATCAGGTCTAGGCATAAGCGTGGAGAAATCTTGCCTCTATACGTGTGGACTGTCTGAGTCTGAGCTTTCACCGATCTCCTTAAACTCTGGTATCTCCCATGGCGTCCTCCCAATCCGTTATCTAGGATTGCCTCTGTGCCCAAAGAAGTTGACAATGGTTAACTGTGAACCATTGCTCCAAAAGGTCAAAAGCAAAATCAACAGTTGGAATTCTAAATATCTATCCTTTGCTGGTCGTCTAGTCCTAATAAATACAGTTATTGCGGGGATCACTAATTTCTGGACTAGTGCATTTGTGCTACCTAAAGAGTGCATTTGTCAAATTGACTCAATGTGTGCAGCTTACCTTTGGAAAGGGAGCTTGGAAGGCAGATATGCAGCAAGAGTCTCTTGGGATTCTGTAACTTCTCCCAAAGAAGAGGGTGGGTTAGGCATAAGAAACCTGCGCATTTGGAACCAAACTTGTGCATTAAAGCTTCTATGGATGCTCTTGTTTAAGTCTGACTCTATATGGGTGGCTTGGATCCACGAAAATGTTATTAAAGACTCAACAATCTGGGATATCAAAGAAAAACAAAGACACTCTTGGATTTTTAAGGAGCTACTCAGATTAAGAGACACAATTCTCAGATGGATTAAGTTTATACCTGGGAATGGCAATAGTTGCAGGTTCTGGACTGATCCGTGGACCTCTCTTGGGCCCATGATTTCTGTGGTTGGGACAAATGGACCGCGTTTAACTGGGATAAATATCAGTACCAGAGTCTCCTCTCTGTGGCGTAACAATGGTTGGATCCTTCCTCCTGCCCGATCGCCTGCAATGGAACAAGTTCAATTTCACTTAACCACAGTCTCTCTAAATGAAGATGAGGACTACTTACAATGGATTTTGAATGGTCGAGTATCTCATACCTTTGTTGCTAAAGAAGTTTACAACTCTCTTAGGCCCTCCTCTTCCATCGTTGATTGGCACCCACTGGTTTGGTTAAAGAAGGGGATCCCAAAACACAGAACAATGGCCTGGCTATTTGTTCTTAACCGCTGTCCCACCAGAGACAGAATTCTCTCATGGGGTCTACAAACCAGCCATTTATGCCTTCTTTGTAATTCAGATGCGGAATCTCGCGATCACTTGTTCTTCAACTGCAGCTTCACGGGCTTTATTTGGACCAGCTTTGCTCGTAGAATGAGAATCATGGTTCAATCGACTGCTTGGAAAAAAAATAATTGACATGCTCCTGGGTATTACTAGCAAGGCTCCTCGCAAATACATCTCAAAATTAGGATGGCAAGCAATAATTTATGAGACCTGGAAGGAAAGAAACAATAGGCTTCACAGAAATACTCACCGTTCCTCTTCTTCAATTCTGATAGATGTGGAGCGAATTATAAAGGATCGCATCTCTTCTCTACGCAAAGATAATCCAGCACTATCTTCTGAATACATGCAGTATTGGCTCTCTACTCAATAGTTGGGATCTGCTATCTTTCTGATCCTTTGGAGGCTGCTTCCCTGGTACTCTGTTCTCGAACGAGATCTCTCCCTCGTTAGGTTTTTGACTGAGGTATGACTATCCTCCTCCTACCACCTGATTATCTCTCGGTTGGGCTTCTACAGGATCTTCTCTAGGGCCTGCGTCTCTTCTTCTGCTAAATGGGCTGTGACTTCTACTTTAAATTGGGTCATTCTCTTATGTGAAAATTATTGGATCTCGGTTTATTCTCTCTGGTTCTTGTTAGTTTACAAAAGTCTGTATGTCACTAAAGTAGGCCCTTGTAACATTGGGCTCTTTTGCCTCATTTAATTTTATGCAAAGAAATGTTCAAAAAAAAAAAGCATTGTGAAGCGAGCTAGACAAACCACAGTTTTAAACCACAATATAGGTATCATAAATTGAAATTGAAGTCTGATATCAAAACCTCAGTCAACCAAATTTATAAACTCAACTAAATTGATAATTTTAAGCAATATATTTGTGGGCATCACCTACATTGCGTATTCACTCATCTTTTGCCCTTTGATGAAGAAAAGTATCAAACCTTAGCCTCAATTGCAGATTGGATAATGATATGATAAAACTTGAAATGAAATTGTAAAATTTAGAATCGTACTTTCATTAACCCAAAAGAGAAGAACTTCAACAAAGTACAACTGGAATTACCAAATCCTAATTACAATCCAAAAGCAAACCAAACATAGTAGAAAAGAACAAGTAAACCTAAAACTGATTCCCAGGATTGTAGATTTCTTGACAGCAAGACTTAATAGAACTCAAAAGAAATATAAAAAGGATTTTTAACCACCGAATCCATAAAGGGTGCGTCCTTGCCTCTTCAAAGCATAAACAACGTCCATTGCCGTAACCGTCTTCCTCCTCGCGTGCTCTGTGTAAGTCACGGCGTCTCTGATGACATTCTCGAGAAAGATCTTCAAAACTCCTCTTGTTTCTTCGTAGATCAAGCCGCTGATTCTCTTCACGCCTCCTCTACGAGCAAGACGCCTAATCGCGGGCTTCGTGATTCCTTGGATGTTGTCTCTCAGAACTTTCCTGTGCCTCTTCGCTCCTCCTTTTCCCAATCCCTTTCCTCCTTTTCCTCTTCCTGACATTTTAACTGGAAATTTTGCAACTTTCTAGAAAATCAAAAGATGGAGAATTAGATTCAGATGGTGATTTGATTGGAGTAAGGGTTGAGATTTATAAAGAAGACGACTATCTCAGAAAAACATCGTAGCCGTTCGATTGTTTTTTAATTGTACGGCTAAGGATGGCGATCCGGGAGAATGTACAAGAAGGAATGTAGATCGTCGATTACTATTGAATCGACGGTTGAGAATTGCTTCATCAATAAATCAAGGATTGTGCTTTTCATTTGTTAGAGTGTTCTGGTTTGGAGCATTTAATTTGGACCAGTAAGTCTTTTTTTTTTTTTTTTGGCGGTAACGCAAATATATTAAAAGCCCAAATATTACAAGTGCATGATATTAATCGAATTACAACACTAGGCCCATTAGCCCAATAAAGCAAAGAAACCGAAAAGTGACACGATACTCCGAATCACCACCACGTGTCGGACGAAGAAGCAGTGGTCGCATGCACCTCGCCGAAGACGGATTCCGGTCTCTGCGATGTGTCGTCACCGATGCACCGCTTTTCCTTGTTGATCTAATCCTCAAGTCCACCATGCACAGCTCGAATCCACCACTACTTTGTGCCGGATTGTTGTGCTTCGATAGGAGGAATCCGAAAGGATAAACCACCATAACAATCAAGAGCTTGTCGGGTCAGTTCAACTCGAGCGAGCGCTAGAACCAACGACAGGATGCACACGACAGCAAACAAGAGAGGGGAAAGAGACTGGCGGCGATGAGAAGAAGCTTTGAGGAGTAAATCGTGAACCCCGAAGCAAATCGGGGGCGCCTCTAAAGACAAATCGATTAAAAGAAGTAGAACACAAACTGATCCGCTGAAGGAGACAAGATCCGACAAGAACCGGAAGACGAAACCTGATATTCAATTAGGAGCCGAACCCGACATGAAACCGTGAGTTTACTACACAAACCAAAAAAACAAAGAATTTTTTTACAGCCGGACCACCACTGTGGCTAAAGGAGTCCATAATGGTGGCCGGAAAGCACTCGAATTTCGCTTTTGTTGTCGCTAGAGAGAGGGGAAGGAAGAAAGAGAAGGTTTCGATTGGACCAGTAAATATTTATTATCTGGAATAAAGTGATGTCGTTTTGAGGTGGGTTGGATTCTGTTTCTAATTGATAATAGAGTCGCTGTAAAAGACGTTGAGCTCAAAGCTCTTTTGTATCTTTTTTATCTGTTCTCAGTGTTCTGTAACTTAAAGACGCCACTGATTGTAACGGGCGCTGTAAATACCGAGACGTAAGTGAGATCACTTCGATGTTAGAGAACTCGTAAAACACGTGTGTTCTTGATTGTCAGTGAGTGATCGTGAGATTCTTTGATCTAATCGAAGAAACAAGGAAATATGTTGATGAACCTTTGGATTCCAAATTATACTTCTTTGGGAACCTTTTAGTTTTTTATGTGGATGTGGCAACAGAACAATCCCTCAAAGTCTTCTAGTTCTCAAGTGTTGGACCCAAAATTTGAGTATGGAAATGCAATCCATAGTGATGTTCACGAGAATAAAATTAAAGCAAAGGATCGATCATACAAGAAAATGGAAACTCGAGGAAGAGATTGATATATTATGTTTTTTACCGGTTTTATGCCATGATATAAGTCTGTTTTAGTGTCTTTTGGTGTTCTTTTAGAGTCTTTTGCAGGTTTTATTAGGTACATGCACATTTGGAGCAGAAGTGGAGATTTTGGAGCTGTTTGGTGCATCTTGGAGATTTGGTCCGAGAGACAGAGTTCACTGTCCAGATTTGAGGATTGCGTCGATCGTTGCACACCTGCATCGATCGATGCATAGCGCGAATGGGCCAGACTCGGCGGTTTAATGAAGAATGATGATATTGCAGAAAAGCCCAGAAGTTCCAGATATTTACACAGAAGCCCAAAACGTGTTTTAGCTATTTAATTAGGTTTTTAGATCAGTTTTTACATACGCTGACTTACACATTCATAATAGAGAGCAGAGAGTTTTTAGAGCTTTTGGGGCTGATATGATCATGTACTACATTTGTTTTGAAGAAGTTTTCGAACCCCTTTACTTATTTAATCTCTTTTATGATATCTAATTATTCATTGATTATGTCTTCATATTCTATGTCTGAGTAGATTCATAGTTAGGTTTAGGGTTTCTCACATAGGATTTAATGACTTGCTAGACTTGTTTAAATTCAGTTAAGGATTCATAACTTTATCTGTTCTTCGATCTAAATTGCGTTTAAAGCTAGTTCTAACCTGATCAATTAGAATCTAGATCTTAGGTTACTAAATACGACACGAAAGTGTGGTTTTGAATTTGAACTATTTAGGTTGAGCAATTAAACTCCTCCCAAAGAAATTTGGTTTAGTTTAATTGTGAACATATCGAACTTGGAATTAATGTTGGTTTAATCTGTTAGTAATTGCAAAGGAATTTGGATTGCTGCACTTAGACTTAGAGAATTCTCACAACGACAGTTGGTTAATTCTATATCCGTGATTTGAGTTTTAGAACTGTGCTTAATTAGATCCTTACTGAATGAACTGTCTGCTTGTCTGATTTCCTGAGAACGCCTTAGACTTAGCGCCCTTAATTAACTGCTTTCACAACCGATAATCTTGCTACTTATTTACTTTCTCGCACTGCTTTTTAGTTACTCCACATTGCTTTCATCTTAGTTTACCCGCTACTGTTTTTAATCTATCGTTGACCGGAGTCTCTGTGGAATTCGATACCCTATATACTACAATCACATAACTGTGCACTTGCAGTAGAATAAGATTAAAACCTGACCCTATCAGAGATCAATACTAAGAGCACCTTCATTGGGGTCTCTTAAGGGGTTCTTAGCGTGAGAACCTAGACAAAATTAAGAACCCCTCTCCCAATAGTTCCTTAGAGCAAACACAACCATGAAACTCACTAGGGGTTTCATAAAAAAAAAATTTAATAGTTTTTTTTCTTTTTACAGACGAAAAAAATAAAAAATTGGCCAATCACAGTGAAGAAACATTATCTTAGCTAAGGATTCATGCGCTGGGTTTGTTAACTATTTATGTGGGTCCCTCGTGGGTCCCACGTGGGACCCACATTTTTTTAAATATATTTTTGCCTAAGAAACTCCACCGAGAACTTGGTTGTACATGCTCTTAGATAAGAGATTTAAAAACCCGTCTGTTACATTGTTCACGTGACGTGGCGAGACGGGATTAGTCAATTGTTTTTTTTTTTTAAATTTCGGAAAAAAATAATATAAAATATTTTAAGAAACTTCCTAGAGGATTTCACCGATGGAGATGCTATCCTACAACATGAGAAACTACTAAAAATTAAACAACGCATAAGGCTCTCGCTGTAAAAGGTCATCCACTTTTGGTGATTCAAGAATTTCACCACTACCTGAAACATGAAAGGAGGAATGACCCTGTTTGGTCGAAAAGACGGTGATCGGAAAATCAAAACAGAGGGATCAATCAAAGTTTAATAAAATTGGGTCAAAGTTTGACCGGATTTTTTTCCCTTGGAAATGTGAAATTTTCAAAACGTTATAAAAGACCACTGCCCAAAGCGTTGATCCGATAACGGTCCCTCGCTGTTATCTCTCTATCATAAAGTTGAGGATTTAGTTTACCAACTGAAATCATGACATAGCACGGTAATTAAAAAAAAAAAAACTCTTTTAAAAACATTGGCACACAAGAACATAAATGCCAAATGCAACAACGAAATTACGAATGTGCAATAATTTCCACCAAACCAACTGCTATATTGATAGTTAAGATATAGGCCTATCAAGGTATTTTGTTTATAATGTTATTTTTGTCATCAACATGTTTTATTAAGTTTTATAAATAATATATATGACCTTTTTTTTGGTCAGGAAATATATATGACCAACTATCAAAATTTGAAATGACCTACATAGTGGCAATTAAAAATGGTAAAGAAAATTACTACAATAGTGATCTTAATATGATTGTAATTGTAATCCCATTCCCCTGAGCTAGGTTTCTTGATACTCAAGCGAGGATGTGTCCACAGTTCACACCACTAATATCTCTTTATCATAGAGCTGAAACACCAGCTTAGCAAATAGCAACTAGATGACAATCTCCACACTTATATTCTTAATGACCCGGATCGCCTTTGGAGCTTTTGTTGATATATCAGTCCATAAAAAAACTACCAGCTTGGTGAGGATAGCCTAAGAACATTTCCTTGGATCATATGGTTCATTTGGAAGGTTCGTAATAGGGAAATCTTTGACAATGTAAATGAAGATCCAAGGACGACTTTAGAGAAAGCAAGCCTTGAAGAATTGGCATGGAGGAATGCAAATGTTGTAGAAGAAAATGAGCACTCATTGGATAATCCACTTTCTAGAGCGCCTAGCCTCTTTATTCCTTCTGTAGCTTTTACATGCTTCTTGGATGGCTCTTGGGTAGCATCGGATTCGATTAGTGGACTTGGCTGGATTGTAATGCAAGGAAATGAGGTGGTGCACTTGGGCTTCAAAGGATCTAGAAGGAGTCTATCTCCTCTTCACTTTGAATTCGACTCTCTTCTTTGAACTATGAGATGTCTTAGAAATCTCAAGCTTACTAGTATCACTTTTCTTTCGGACTGCTCAGAACTCATCGCTATGGTCAAGGACTCTACGGACTGGCCCTCCTTCACTTCGGAATTGGAAGACTTTAGATCTCGTAGGGTTTATTTTCCTGACTTTTGTATTCTCAAGCTTACTAGTATCACTTTTATTTCGGACTGCTCAGAACTCATCGCTATGGTCAAGGACTCTACGGACTGACCCTCCTTCACTTCTGAATTGGAAGACTTTAGATCTTTTAGGGTTTCTTTTCCTGACTTTTGTATTAAGTTGATTAGTAGACGAGATAATACCCGAGCTGATTGCCTTGCTAAAAAAGCAAGGTCTCAGGGTGTTTTATTTTCCCATGTAAGTCAGTCAGTTCCGGATTGACTTTCTCTCGTGGAAAGCCATGTACAGCATACTTAATAAATGAAGCTTTTGATAAATAAAAAAAACTGCCAGCTTCTCGCTAAGATTTAGATATAACTCCTTCATTTATTCTTGATCAATGATATGCAGAACCTGTGACATATTTAGCTCATAATCATTCGATTTCATTCTCGCCTTAGCCACATACATCGGGTGAGCGTTGAATTCCATAAGTGGATTTCTTTTTGTTCAATAAGGTTTCAGCCTTATCCACCAAACCGCTATGCCTACAAGCACATAAGAAATTTGTGAAGGTTAAACCATTGGGCTTACACCGTTGGTACGTATGTTATAAAACATATCAACAGCTTCACTTTGACATCCGTGCATCGCCAAGCCACCAATCATTGGTATTCCACACAAACACATCTCTCTTCTCAACAGAATTAAACGCTTCACTCGCCTTTTATTAGTCCTCTATGCTTCCACACTTAGTGTTACCATATCAACCATCGCATTGCCAGTGTCATGTTACCCCTGTTTTGTTGGATGTAAGAACAAACCTGCCTTCCAAACTCTGTATTATATACTCCCTCTGTTTCAAAATGTAAGTAGTTTTGGTTAAAAGCACAAAGATTAAGAAACTTACTTTTTGTTTAAAAAGTTTTAATAAAAACATAACTAAAAGCAAATGAACCAATTATAGAAAAAGAAATAAATTACTATTGGCTACACAGTTTTTAATAAAGTAAAAAGCACCTAGAAATATGAAAACAACTTATAATATGAAACAAAACAAAAACACAAAAACTACTTATATATTGAAACAGAGGGAGTATCTCTTTTCACAAGTAGACAAGACCTCTGACTCCGTTGTATAATTGCATTCGGGAAAAGAAGTTTGTAGTTTGCATCTTACGCTTTATTAAAAGAAAATATTACAAATGCATTAACTGAGAACAAAGAATGGTCAATGGTGGTCTGATGGAAGTGTTTCAACTTGAAGGGATTGAGATCTCGACTTTTATAAGTACCGGGATTTATATGAGCTCAATTTACCCGCTTATGAGAAAACAAGACAAAAAATAAACCTGAAAACTTTCGAAGTAGAAATGGTTTGGGATAAAAGCTATGTGTAGAATAAAAGAGAAATAAAGTCATGTATGAATCCATTTAGACGATTTTCGAAGTGTAGAATTGCAAAGTTGTCAAAATTTGTTACATTTAATATTATAAAAGATTAAAGTAAAACCATAACCACAAAGTGGCTGTAGTTTAGTGGTAAGAATTCCACGTTGTGGCCGTGGAGACCTGGGCTCGAATCCCAGCAGCCACATTTTTGTTTTTAAAAATTTTAAATAGGAGTATATCTTAGTGAAAAGGCTTTATAAGACCCATGAATACTGAAACTGGCCCAAGTTTACTAATACAGGAATAAACTTGTAGTTTCTTTTGTATGCACTTTTAGTCTTCACACAATTGGTATTGTTATTGATACAACCGGTTAACCACACAGCCTTATTAGCAACGTTTCCTTCTTGCACACGCCATTGTGTTATCAATGGGAATTACATTTATTTGTATAAAGAACGTATTTTGCAAGAGATCTCATGCAAGTTAACGTGGCTTGAAGGATTCTCCGATTGCACAACCTCTTTGACCATCTCCTCAATCTCTCTTGTCTCTTTCCCCATTTTCTCCACACAAAACCCTAATGCACTCAAACTCAACACAACCTCACTTTTGTCCACTTTGATCTCTTCTCCTTCTTCATCAGCACGGAATATACCATCAGCGACTCCTCTGCAATGCTGGAGATACGTATTTAGAATCTTTTCTGGCTCGCTCTCGAGGCTTGACAAACTAGGGTTTGGTGTCTTCCCCAACTCAATGTCCCATGAACTGCCGTTCTTGGTGAGCGCCTTTTCGAGAGCGTCTAATGATTTGAGAAGAGTGATTTCCTCGAAAGATTTAGCCAGAAGACCTATGCTTTGTGTTAAACTCTTGAGATCTTTGTCTATGTCGCTAAGAATCTCCTTGCATTGTGGTGATTTTCCTTTACCTTGATCTTCAAGAAACCCTATCGCGTAACCGCTGAATTGCAATAGATCAGCTAATTTAGACAATGATTTGAATAGCTTATCGTAGCAAGAAGCGTTAAAAGGCGAAAACCAGAAACTCGGCTCTGCTTGTGCTTCTTCTGTAAACTTCTTGAGCTCGTTCAAATGGCTTCTCAACTTCTTTTGACTCTCCATTATCTCCGCTTTGCTCGCTTTAGCTCCAAACAAGCTTGCACACTCGTTCAAAGCATGGAAGCTTCGTGAGAGCTCAAGTTTCGCGACATTAGCGGCTCGCGTGGGCTGCAAGATAAGCTCCACCATGATCGAACAAGACAACCCGATAAAAGTCTCGATAATTCTGTCGATCGCAAAGTCGCTTGGCTGTCCGAAATTCTTCCTTCCCAGAATCAAAACGGCTCCGATCGCTGCCGATATACCTCCGGCTTGTCCGTACATCCGGCTCTTGCTCAAGAAGGCAGAGAAGATAAACCATGGAAGTAAAGAAAGGAACCTAACCGTCAAAAACCTCTGAAACACAAAACAACCCATCACTCCGTACACTGTCCCTATCACTGTCCCTTGTGCCTTCACATTCGCCACCTTAAAAGTCGCTTCTCTTGCTGCGGCGAAGCTGATCGCTACCGGTAAACCAGCCCAATACCCGTTTGGCTTACTATACACTGACCCTAGAAATATCGCTAATCCTAACGAAAGCGATAACTTTATCGCCGGCATAACCTTCTTGCTGTCCCAATCACTAATCCAAGACACACTCTTGGATTTGACTGAACCCTTAATCTCCTCCGGTTTTACTTTGTTCTCCTCCGGTTTAGCCATTGAGATGGTTTCGAGGAGCCTGAGGCAGAACAAGAAGAAGTAAAAGGGCAAATCTTGAGATGTTTCCGGGATTTCCTGAAGTGTTTGGAGGCACTCATCGGGCTTTTCTAGATCGGTTTCTGGAGTTACTGACGGTTGAGGGATGTTGTTTACTCGTTTGACTGAGAGAATCACACGTTCTTGTATGTTCTTGAGACCGTCTTTTACTTCTCCCGCAAGTAAGCTCGCAGGAATAGGAGATTTGCTTGCTAGTACCATTTCCATTCCTCTAAGAGCAATCTCCATGCTTTGTAGCTTCTCTCCTTTGTTATCGTTCACGTTTTGCCATCTCCATATCTTAAATGGAAGCCTCTCCCATTTCATGCTTGGCTATATATATAAACATTCCAATATTAGATATTAAACTATACCAAAATTATTAATGAGTAAACGAAAATATATGAGAATGAGTTTATTACTTGGTAGCGTTTGATGGTTTGATAAAGCTTGGAGGAAATACGAGACAACTCTCGAGCCTGTGAGACAGAAGCCATTGCTGACGTGGTATCCTCAGCACAAAAAGCTTTCATGTACAACTTCACTCGCGTCGTTACATTCTGACCAATCTCTTTGCAGCTTTGTTTCACCTGCTCATATGTGTAAATAAAGTTAATTATTCTGGTTCTCTTTTATACTTTCTTTTAATAACATCAGAGAATCATATACCATTGCCAATGGGGATTTAGTACTATATACAAAAGAATCTTACTATCAATGGTGAGGAAAAGTTTATAACAATTTCAAGAATTATATTAGTTAATTAATAAAAAAAATAATCATATTTGTCTGTGATGCGACACAGCTTGTACGCAATATTGGGAAGAATTAGGACAAAATTTCAGGTGGTGCTTTATGACATGAGCAAGATAATTAATAATAATGTAGTACGGAATAAAGTTAGGAACACACTTTAAAACCTAACGTCAACATGTTTTGTGACTGTATAACCAAAGTCCACTTATTAACTATTATGCTCATTGATTACTTTCTTCGTTTGTTTCATCAATCTAATTTGGACACGTAGGGATCTAAAAATATTTAAATTCTAACAAAATTATTATATTGCCTTTCTGTTGAACCAATCCGCTACTTCTAATATGAGAAAATTTTGTAACAATCGTGAATGATCGAAATATAGCTTCTTTGAAGCTAATTCTATGTTCTTCCCATGCAAGATATTTAACATTTCATGTAGATCTCGATTCTTTATTTACATCTGCTTACTTTGCACAAATATATCATTGGTGTTTAAAACAATAATCGAGACCATAGTTCTACTACTACGTAGAAAGATAAAGGCGTGCACAGTGCACTTAAGAGTATTTTATGTGTATGTATATTGAGAGAGGGATGGTACCTCGCAAGTAGCAAAACGAGGAAGTGGAACGAGAAGTGCAACAACGCAAGCGATAACACCAAGCGCGGTGCTAGCTGCAACTCGAAGAGGGTGCATGACTGGCTCAGTCTCAGGTCCTTTTATATAACGAATAACATATATAAGAACTATCTGGCCAAGCGCGATCCGCTTAGCCACCAAATGGGTCGCACCATTGGGTATCACCACCACAAACGCTGCTAGACCCGCAGCTAGAGCAGTAGTTCCGGCCGTGAGCCGAGATGGTCCTATAAACTTTAGCGTAATGATAGCGGGGCCAACACTCTGACATGTGGCGTAAAGCGCTAGCCAGCAGCCACGTAGCGTGTCGCCGAACGTAGCATCGGTGATGATGAGAATGACCGTGACGTACGCAAACGCCGGGAATGCCACGTGACGGAGGATCCATTCAGGTCCGTAGAGTGTAGCACCGCCAACGATTGTGCAAGCTAGAGCTGTACGGAACGCTGAGGCTAGGCACGTGCGCCACATGGCTCGGCCTCTCTCAGTCATTTGCATTATTTATAGAGAGAATACCAAGACAAATTATAAGGAAAGAAAAGCTTAGGCTTGGGAGCTAGTTCGTTGTTGTTTGTGAGAATCTAATGATTTGAGGTGTAACGAAAAGAAATTAGGAGAATATGGAATAATTGAGAGAGAAGTGTGTGACGATGAAGGGGCTTTATAAAGATGTATTCATTCGATGAGTGGGTCAGTGCTCTCTTAGGGGACGTGGAAGTACACCAAGTGGGTTCCACGTGAGAAAATTAATGGATTATTATGTAATGAAAAATCGAACTTTATCTTTTAATCGATTGATTTCAGTTGATATGGGTTAGTGGCTATATATTATTAATCACATTTTGTGCATATTTATGTGTTCTTTGTCTCTACCGATCTATACGACTCGAACATATTATAAAGAATCACGATATTAATTTATAGTATTTGACACAAAGCAGTCTTAAATCACGTTTTCAACCAAAAAATGATTTGTTTTCGTATCTAATGGGGATTTGGAGTTTTAAATATTGGAGTTCGGATAATAATCTGATCGAGGAATGCATAAATGATCAACTAGCTAGTACAAGCTCAGCCCTTTGATTTTAAAAGGTGAGCTAGATGATCAAATCTTAAGTGGTGTAAAGAGCTTTTAGTGGTAGAAAAACGACAATGCATAAGACCACTTCCTCAGGCTAAGGTTTTTAAGAAAAAATTAATAAAATATTATAAATTCCACGTGAATAGTTAAAAACTAGGTTTTTAGTATAGGATTTTTTTTTTCGTCTGTTAAATTTTTTTTTTAAAAAAACCCATAGTGGGTTATACCATTAGACATGCTCTAACGAATGTAAGAAATAGCTGCTGTATAAAATGGTTGTGCACTAAAAATAATGATTATAATCAATGATATTTTACGTTTGAATAATATACATAATGTAATAATAGATATATTTTAGAATAAAATTAAAGGAAATATTTAGATATATATTAATAAGTTTTAAGGATTTTTTTTTCTGAAGTGACTATTAATACAAACCACTAAACTACATATCATAATCCAATAATAATTTATATGATTAAGGTCATATTCGTTTACTAATCACTGATGTATTTTAACTGTTTTTTTAGATATCACAATTTAATTATTGCGATCAATCAATGTGATATAGTAATCGCGGTGCGATTGTAAATGCAGTCGCAATTGTTGTGATCGTTAAACATGATAGCCCCATGTTCTAAATCTCGCCCGAGTTGTCGATTAGTCGGCCGAATAGTCGTGAGGCGGGACCTGTCCGCCGCGAGTTTCACCAACGCGTTCTAATAAAGCGGTCAACGGGTTTTTGTTTTACTCGGCCGAGTTATAAGAAAAGTCAACGATTTTTGGGCCCAAAAAAAAATAAATCGGCCCAACTTTTTTTTTTCCGTTCCATTTTTTTTTTTTACAAATTTGTTTTTTTTTTTTAATTTTTATGTTGATTTGAAAGTGTAAAGTCTAATAAATACCCAACAAAAATCGACAAAACATGTTGCAACAATCATTTTTTATATAAAATTTGTGTTTTGTATTTTTGTTTGTTATAAAACTTATTTCCTTAACCATTTTTTTATCAAATATTTTTTTAAACATCTAAAATTTATAAAATTTGTGTGTTTTCTATATAAAATGACCAAAAATTTCCGCCCCGCGTACTCTCCGTATTTTGTCCTATTTTTCGATAACTCGCTAGGCCCAATCTCTCCGCGCGTATAGCGCCTAGCGTATTTTCGATCATCGGGATAGCCTAATCTTATATATAATTAGAGACTATTCTCTCCCCTGGTTGCGCCACGTCAGCATTTTCTTTCAAAATAGTTGGGCCTGTTAATTTCTATTCGTATATTATCCTAGCCCAATCTCTCAAACTATTATTTGGCTATGTTTGTTTGTATACGTAAGTCATGTTAAGCCCATTCATTTTAGATGTTTATTGGCCCAAAAAACACACACCCTACATTGTCTCCTCCGTCGTCTCAGCTTCTTCCGGTGTAAACATGAAATGAATGACCAGTAAATCCATGTTCGTTCGTCTTCCTTACAATTTATTGCAAAGCGATTATGTGCTTAAATTCAGTTAACCTAGCCTCTTACAACATCCACCTCTCTAAGACGAGCCATTCACCTTCCAACTCCAGTGCAAATCTGGACAGAGTCAAGACCGAGCATGCTGAGACCGATTCATCTCAGCGGTTGATTTCTGACCAAGCTTTGGAGAATCAGAGCCCCTGCTCCAAAACAATCGATCTAATAAAAGGAAAGATTTCGACTAGAAGGTGAGACACAAAATTCGTTTTCACATTCGATTCAAGCCAGTGGTGATGAATATCCCTATGTTTCTGGGTTAAAGCTGCGATATATTCATGTTAGATCTCGCTGTTTTATCTGGGTTCTTATTGATGCTTCATTCATATTGCCATAATCTACTCAATTTTGACCGAGTATTCTAGCTTTGCAATGAGGTCCTTTTTTCATTCATGTTTGAGAAATAATGATACTTTTGATCATTGACTTTATATGTAACATTTATTTTCGTTTTCACGCTGGTGTATTGTAAATATGTTGAGAGTTGGGTGCTGTTTCATATTAAATGGTATGTTACAAGCAGTTTAGCTAACAAAGTAGGTTAATCCTGCAGGATTTGAATCAACCCAAAACTTTGATCTCCTTCCATGTACTCTTTCAGTTCCTCTTATGAGGCATCATGTATTATCATATTTTAATGTAACGTTATTGCCCTGTGAAATTGGTTTATGCACTAATTCTATTGCTTTTCAGAAAATTACATTGGCATGTATGTGAGAAGGAAACATGTAGTTTGCATTGTTCGGGAGGGCTTTTAGCAGGTGATAAGGTCACATAAAATTATATTTATGGGCTAATTAATATATGTGATTTCATTACATGGACTTGGTAAGATAGTCTCAACGTTTTCTCTCAAGCAAGTAAGTTTATTGTTAGCTGTGGGCTAAGTTCCACTATTGTTTTTTTCTGTTGCTATAACCTATAAAAAATATACTAAGTGTTGAAGATCAGACTGAGCAGGTGGAGCAGCTTCTTAACTGTACAAAGATTAGTTTTGTTTACAGTAATTTCATCTTGCATATGTGTTGTGTTTGATGATTTATCCGTAGCAAAGGCGCTTATAGATGTCTTAGATTTGATAATGAAAGATGAAGATATAATGAAAAATAACTATTGCGCCCAACTCAAGCTGAGTTTAATGGTTCATATTGACCCTCACAACACCAGAACAAAACCTTTGCCATTATTATAAGTTTTTACTTTTAAATGGCTTGGTTTGGTATAGCAAGTTGAGTTCAAATGTTTTCCTTCCATGATTTTAACTGACTGCTTCTATTATTGTCTTTGGAATATCGAGTGCACTCAATAATATGGGGGAGATATTGAAAGCTGGTGGTGCTGATTCCTCCTCCGTGTTGAAGACAACTGTACGTTTTGTTCATCAGTCTCATTTGTCCATGTGAGTTATAAATCTTAAAATTACAAAATTGATATTTCTTTTTTCCTGTCACAGACTCACAAGCTTGCTTACTTGGGTGACTTCAAGAAAGTGAACGAGTACGCCAAATGTGAGTTCTGTAACATGATCATTAGTAGTGTTTCTACTTTCTTCAAAATGCATAATCATTGTTTGTATAATGGTATTTAAGAATTGGTTCGAAACATTTTGAACCATTCGTTTCTGCTGCAGACTACCCTCTCCAGCATGATCGACATATCAAGTCGCAGCTCAAACTGGATGTCTACTACCAACTGTTCGGTGCTTACGCAAGACCGGGGTGAGCTGTTGTACAAAATGGGGCATAGGATGCACTTGGATCAAGGACAGATTGCGTATGCCCAAGTTTTGGCGGCCGTTCTAGGCAACACTCGGAAGTAACGGCTTCCATTCCCGGCGATGATCTACAAGGCCCACCGTTCACAAGGTTTTGATGATTTTCGGGAGTCCGAAACTTTGCAGCAGCCACACACTCTCAGTCTACAGAAGGTAAAGATGATGCTACGGATGCTGATTACTTATCAGAAAGTATGCCACCGGCAAGGAGACTGAAAACACGTTCACGGGTTGGGGGCAGGAAGCTCAAGGTGGGATACTTGCGCCCTCATTAACAATGGCAAACGGAAAGTAAATTAAGAGAGAGCTATAGAAACTGCACACCAAGCAACAAAGCGGGAATGCTGTGGACATATGGGACACCATATCTGTGCAGAACTATCTACAAGCGACGAAGTATCATCCCTGACAGACACGGTTGTTTCAGAATTAGTTTGAGTTACAGTTTAAGTCTGAAATCTGAAGCAAATAAGAAGCTGGAATGTCTGACCTGGATGATGATGATGATGAGTCAGAAGATGTAAAGCATGAAAGTGAAATTCATGCAAGACCAGAGCTCAAGGTTTCAAGGAATAGTGAGACCACGGTTTTGAGTGCTGGTGATAATGATGAGAATGGCAGTTCGGATACGGATACAACCAAGGATGAATAAGTGAGTACTGTAATACGGGAACTTGATAAAAAGAGACCAGCTTCTTTTACATTAGTAGTTTCTCCAGCAAGTGTTGTAAGGCAGTGGGCAAGAGAAATTGACTACAAGGTTTCTGATGAATCCAAACTTTCTGTTTAAGTCTACCATGGTGGTAATAGGGCCAAAGATCCTATTGAATTAGCAAAATATGATGTGGTTGTCTCAACTTACGCCATTGGGATTATGTGTATAATATATTTGTTTACAATAATTTTTCGATTTGTCATTATAATTGCTTTGTGGATTAATAGTGGAATGTAACACTCACAACACACAGAACCCCCGCGCGTGCGCGGGGGCGTGAAATCGACTAGTACACAATAAAACATTACAAAAAGAGGAAACAAACAAACTTGCTCGTACATGATCAACTTTTATTTATCACATTTTTAACCGCCGCCTTCTCTTTACCAGCGCCTCATTAATATACATTACCATAAATGGGTAAGCGTATTTATTATATATGGAGAAATTGATAAAAATGCCCTTAAAATTGGTTTTAAATAAAAGTATACCCCTAAATTTGAATCAAATGAAAAACTGGTTTTGTGGACTACGGAAATTACTGCGAAGCCCTTACGACCAATCAAAAAATCGGAAAACGCAATTACCATTATAACTTTTGCCTTTGAAACGTCTGACATGTTAGACTCTAATAGAAGCCTAAATGACGTTCTTAGACATCGCGTTGAAGTCTGATACAGAATAAGTTTGAAAATTTTAATTTTAAAATTATAAAAAAATATTTTGTCAAAAATTTTATATACATAAATTAAATATATTCAATTAAGTAGTATATAAATTAAATTGGGTAAAATTTTAATCAGATTAAAAATATATAAAGTGGTTTAGTAGTTTCTAACCCTTAGAACATACTTTGTAATGGAACTAGTGGAACATTTACATATGACTAACATATAACTTTAGGGTTTAGATTCAAGGTTCACGAAATTTACATTTGAAAAAATTATATTTGCACAAGTATGTTATAATGCACATATATTAAACAATTTGATGTTTTCTATGTGTGTTTGTTAAATATTTTTCACTGTTTAGTGATTAATATTAGATTTAGGGTTTCTTAGACTTCTATGAGAAGTCTAGGTTTTGGGGTTTCGTAGACTTCCGAGAGAAGTCTGAGAAGTATTTAACTAGCCCCGAAATTAAAAAAAAATACTTTGAAACAAATATACCTTAAATGGTTAGATTTGACTAAAGTATATGTACTTTTAATTTACAAATATCCAAAAATCCCATGTTTAATTTATGGATCCAAAATTTCCCTAAAATTTTTTTTTTTTTAATTTTATAAATTAAATTTCTAAATTACGAGAAGTCTGAGAGATATTAAATTTAGAAATTTAATTTATAAAATTATAAAAAAAATATTTTTTGGGAAATTTTGGATCCATAAATTAAACATGGGATTTTTGGACATTTGTAAATTAAAAGTACATATACTTTAGTCAAATCTAACCACTTAAGGTATATTTGGTTAAAAACACCATGTAGCTTTATCTATGCATGACATATGAAGTTGGATGTCATATTTTCATATGTAGGGTTAGGCTGAGGGTTTGTGAATTTTCATCCATATTGTTACATTTGCATATACTGGCTAGGTTGTGACTATATTAAACGAGTTTGATGTTTTTTATAGGTTTTCTATATAATATGATTGTATTTAAGTAGTAATTAGTATATTTAGGGTATCTCAAACTTCCATTTTAGTCTGATTCACGTATATGATTTGTTAGACTTACCGAAGAAGTCGACCACCAATAAGTTACCCTACTTGGGATTGTACCCCATATATAAACGAAAGTTACAAAAATTAGTCTGTAAAAGTCATTATCAAATTTCTCTCTCTAAAACGGATACTCGCTCTCTCTCTCTAAACACTCTCTAAAAATTGTCCGATAATCCTCCTCGCCACCGCCACCGCCACCGCCACCGCCACCGCCGTCTTCATCTTCTTCAAACGTGTAATTACCTCTCCTTTTCGTCTCTCCTTACCAATCCCTACACCGCCGTCGTCATATTTCTAAACTCTTCTTTCTGCAAATTTTGAGATCTGTACGGTTTTGAGTCCGAGTCATCCCCTTCTCCCTATGTACTTTGTCTATGTACTTTCTCGTTTTAGATCCATACGGTTTTGTTTTTGAGTTAGCCCCTTCTCCGTATTTTCTTAGTCTAGATCTGAACAAAAATATAGGTTTTATATATTTTCCTATTTTATCCATACGGTTTTGAGTCCGAGCTAACCTCTTCTCCGTATCTCCTTTGTCTAGATCTGAACAAAATATAGGTTTCTCGTTTTAGATCCACACGGTTATGTTTTTGAGTTAGCCCCTTCTCCGTATTTTCTTAGTCTAGATCCATATTTTCTTAGTCTATATCTGAACAAAAATATAGGTTTTATATATTTTAGATCCATACGGTCTTGTTTTTGAGTTAGACTCTATGAAGTATGAAGCTTAGATTTGTTTTTGAATTAGACTCTACTAGAAGTCTGAAATTGGATTTGTTTTTTAATTAGACTCTATTAGAAGTCTGAAATTAGCCTCTGTTTTCAATTGTTTTATGGTACACAGGATGGGACGATTCAGTCAGGTTCCAACGTCGAGTAGTAGTAGTTCATTCGCAACTTCCACATTTCGACAACGATCCGGATCATGCAATGGATTCCCCAAGAAATATTTCTGCGGTCTGGAGCCTGTCATGCGAACCTCCACTACTGCCGATAATCCAGGAAGAAGATTCTTTGGATGTCGTAACTGGGATGTAATTACCTTTCTCTGTTATGTAGCCAGTTTTATTTTATCTTTACTCATTGGAAATCCGAAGATGATTGTAAATTTAAAATGTGACTGTATAGGATTGGTGCTACCATATTATGAAGTGGTGGGATGAGGCTATGATGGAGGAGTTTCACGCCTTCACGCCGAGAGTGGACCAACATGGTGAACAAATTGATTACATCTTCCTTTGTTATGCTGAAATGGCATGTGTTACCCACTTGGACGACGAGCTCAAAAAATTGCAGGCAGAGATAGCTCAATTAAAGGAGCTGTTGGCTGAGAAACCATCTACTCCGACAAATGGCGTCAAGTATGAGCATCTGATGTTTGATGGTGCTATTATTATCGTCCCGATCATCTTGAGGGCATTTTGTTTCTTGTAATATGTTAGTCCTGTGAATCCAGCTACAATTTTATGTAATATTAGACGAATTTCAGTCATCTTTTGAATTCCCCCATTTCATTATGCAAATTGTCCTCTTTTGAAGCTACTTACCTAAAAAACAAGAGTAATATGTTTTCGGACTTCAAATAATAAAAAATAGAGTGTCAGACATCATATGAAGTCTAACAATATTTTGTCAGACTTCAACTAATAAAAACTATAGTGTCAGACATCATATTAGTCTAACAATATTTTGTCAGACTACATAGGATGTCTGACAATATCAAAATGCGCGGGAGTTCAATTTGTTTTGTAATTTAGGCCCCAAAAATGCTCGGGAGTTATGTAAAAATGCGCGGCAGTTATGTATGTGGTAAAACCGTCGTATCGTGGTAAAACCGTATCGTTTCAACTGCCCTTATGACCCACATATAAATAGACTTTTTACCCTTTTTTTTACAGTTTCTAAGGAAAAATAAAAAACCCATTCTCTCTCAAAGCCACTGAACCGACATCTTTTTCTGGGTATCGTTTCTAGATCTGGTTTCTCTCTGCTCTGCCGCTAATCCGCGACGGTAAGAATCATCGAATCCCTCCTTGCATGAATAAACGTAGCATAACTATTAGTCCTCAGACAGCAAATCCAGTCTGGCGATAGTCGGCAGACTGCAAGTGGTGTCTGATTATAGTCGTTAGACTACGAATAGAGTCTTAAATTTTTCTCATACCTTCTCTGAGCTTTTGTTTTGTTTTTTAAAATTCTAGATCTTGTTTCTATCTCCTCCGGTGACCTACGACGGTAAGATCCTTCGACTCTTCTCTTCGTCTACATATTTACATAACTAATACTAGCCAGATGGCAAAAGATATGTCTGACTGTGTTTGTCTGACTGCAAATGGCGTCTGGCTAGTAGTACTCAGACTGTTCATGAATTTTTTTCCCCTTGTTGTTTCAGATTTTCTTATGGCAGATGTTGAATTCCCACCAAGGATGTTCACTGTCTGGTATGAACCAAATCCGGACAGAAGCATCCATTATTTTAGTGGACGGAGAGATCTCATTAATGATGTTAGAATAGCGCTGTTACCGGCAGAATGACAAGAACTCCAAGAATCAGAATTTGGGTTTTTTTTTGAAATTCCATGACCTCCAATTCAGATGGTGCTCAATGATGGTCCATAACATGCTATGCTTGCAGTTAGTCTGCAAGAAGAAGTATGAGATATGGTCCCTTATTGGCGTTCAGCCTGCTAGGTTTTTCTTGAATGAATTTAAAGCCATAACCGGACTCAACTGCGACTATATCGAGAACCTGGAGTACCCTGAAGTTGAATACACCGATGAGATGAGATCAATGTGGGTGCTTCTTGGGGTGGATTTCAAATTGGGCCCAAGTTATTCGCAATTATTAGCAGCTTGTAAAAACTGTGCTGGTTGGGAACCGCAACAGAGGATATGGCTGGGCTATCTAGCCATCTATGCAACCTTCATTGAGGCTCAACACTGGACAACATCCACCAGGGCTGACATGGCTAAGAATCTGCTGGTTCCAGGAACGTTAAAATCATATCCATGGGGAAGATTCGCCTTTAAGGTTCTGATAGACTCTGTTAAGGAAGCAAACAAAAAACTCGTGGAAGGAAAAAATTATCAGATCGGAGGTTTTGCTGAGGTCCTGAACATCTGGGTATATTGGACATGCCCCAATATGGCGATAACTTATGGAGAGCCCTTCCAGAATGCCCCAACCACACCAATGCTGGCGTACCACGGATCACGAAGTCGCAAGAAAGTCGACGAAACCTTACGCCTACATGTATTTCTTAGGCTGTTCTGAAGTCTGAAATATTTTATTCCCATAAGAAGTCACATTCTGTGTCAGACCTCATATGAAGTCTGACATTTGTTTCAGTCTGACATTTTGTTCCAAGTCTCGTATGATGTATGTCGTTGTGAAATTTTAAATTCTTATAGTCATTTGGGTCCCTATTCATTTTACTATGTGACTTCTAATTTGCAGACCCGCGTCAACAACCTTGTACTCACGGAATCTCATGATGACATGTTCCCCACGTGGGACAACGATGTCGAGGAGGACGAAAAAATTGATAACCTTGTGAGGGCAATGCTTGGACAGCTTGGGACTGCGGCTTGGAAGTGGGGTACTAAACACTGGAAAAGCGAAGGTGTGTTCAGGACTCAAGTTGGCGGTCCTGTTAAGCTTGAGATTAAGTCTGAGGATGTTTCCGAAGAACTCTGGTTGTATATTCAGACTTCCCAATAAATCTGGTTGTATATTCAGACTCCTCAGAATTCCTAATCTAATGTGGTTGTGTATCCAGACTTCCTAAGGAGTCTGGTTGTGTTTTGTTCTTTTATATTAACACATTTCTTGTCTTGATGCAACATATTGATGTCGGGATTGATCTCTTAAGGCTTCGTCAACAGAGCCATCCAGAATGGTTCAGGAGCGATATGATATGCTTCATTGACACACTCCTTCAGGTACCGTGGCGTCAACACTATCCAGAATTTTTTAAGAGCGGTTCAGAAGAGAATGGATCAGCCAAAACTAGAATGCTTCCTCCTGGTTGTTTTGATTACTTCACTGGTGATCTTCCCGTGTTCTGCAAATCAAAGAAGCCTTGGGGGCTGGAAATTGATGAGATCTACACCGCACTCCACATGGGCGGAAATCATTGGGTAGCAATTATGATTTCTATCACGGAAAGGCACGTAACAGTCTGGGACAGCATCCTTTCTGGGAGTACTGATGAGTTGGTCGGAGCGGCAGTGGCACCAATCTGTGAGATGTTTCCTTATGCGATGCACGTCTTAGCCCCAGCTTCAGATGGATGGCCTTATCCCTTGGATCGTTACACCTTCTCGATTGACAGGAGCAAAGAACTTCCCCAAAATCAGCAAACGGGTGACTGTGGAGTGTACTGCTTGAAGTACATCGAGTCCCATTCACTAGGAATGCCGTGGCCAAAGTATCTCTGTGATAGGAACATCAAGCAGATCAGAGATAGGCTAGCTTTTGACATCATGTCTGAACTCGGGAGAACTGGTGAAGACGGAGAACGTACTGAGTATGCATTGCTGGACATCTATGGAAAGTAATAGACTTCTGATATCTTCTCCATATCTTTTGGACTCTCAAACACTGGATTATTGCATATATTTTCCCTATTTTCTTTTGCTGGTGTAAGGAACACAAATCCATCTTTTGGTGTGCTTGTTTATTTTTGTAACACACTTAAGCACTAATCCTAGTTATGTTTATTACTACGCTTGGTGAAACGGAACCTAAACAATTGAGACAAGTTTGAAAATCAGACTTCTGAAATACCATCATTACTACGCCAGACTTCGGAACCCAAACAATGAACCCTTAAAAATAGCAGACTTCACTGAACCCTAAAATATATCAGACTTCAATGAACCACAAATATATCACACTTCATTACACCCTAAAACTTATCAGGCTTCACTGATACCACATTTCAGACTTCAAGCATTTCTAGTCAGCCTTAGGGTGTGGAAAATCCCAAACAGTGAACCCTTAAAAATATCAGACTTCATTGAACCCTAAAATATGTCAGACTTCAATGAACCACATATATATCACACTTCATTACACCCTAAAACGTATCAGGCTTCAATGATACCACATTTAAGACTTCAAGCATTTCTAGTCAGCCTCAGGGTGTGGACAATTAGGTTGTTTGTGGCCTGGTTGTCTACAATTCAAACAACAATATTGCTTGTGCAGTTTCCGCGGTTTACTGCCCTTCTTCTTGGCGATTTCTAGCATAGATTGCCACCTCGACTTCTTTTGTCTTCCAGGCTTCCGCCTCTCTTCCGGCGGAAGGACACGCACGTTGTCATGACCAGCTGTGCCTTTTAAATCCTTTGGTAAGATGTTGCGAGAGTATGCAGCGTACAAGTAGTCTGTTCTGTAAGATGGACATACAAGGGTAGAAATGTGTAGCTCAAGTTCCGGTGCAGCGCATATGGCATGAGAGCAATGTATCTTTTCGTAATCCCAAACACTTATTCACACGTATGATGTTCCAAATCGACAACAAAATCCCTATGTCCTCCCTTAACAACAAACTGATACGTATCCACACGTTCTGCCGTCATCATATCTGCATAATATTCACGAATAGCCAGCAAATATTCAACTCCTCTGCTAAATGTTGTTGAGAGACTCATTGCATCTAGCCGCCTTTTACAAAACCACGTCCCTAGTTTCTCTTGTATAAACTCTAAAAGGAAAGATATGGGATATCCTTTTGCCTTCTTAACTGCGGAGTTTATATATTCAGCAATGTTTCTCGTCTTTATGTTGTACCTGTCTCCAACAATTCGAAAGAGGTTTACACAAGTAAGAACTAGAAAGTATTAAGAAAACCATACGATTTCAGACTTCTTCTGTCGTCTGGTATATACTCAGACAGCAGGAGAAGTCTGATAATAATATCAGACATCAATAGAAGTCGAAGACGAAAATATTAAGTCTGACACTTATTGTCATACCGCACAAGTACTTGTCTCCGCCGAAATGCACGCATGACCATAGCCTCACATCCGCCTCCTCCAGGTAATCAGCAAGTTCAGGATTTACCGCGTTTTCACTAAGTACAGAAGATGTTTTCCCCTGAACTTGGTAACTATGTTATTTTGTAGATGGTAATAGAATATCCCTCGTTGTGCCCAAGGGAAAACTGCTTCACACGCATTCTTGATAGACTCACATCTATCCGAGACTATGACCAAAGGATATTGGTCTGAGATGCATTCTTTCAGCTTTGTGAAAAACCATTCCCACGAGTCATCATTCTCAGAGTCTATAATTCCGATGGCCAATGGAAATATTTGAAAATTTCCGTCTTGTGCGGCCGCCACTAGCATAACACCCCCATACTTTCCATTAAGATGAGTACCATCCACCACAATGACTCTTTTAAGAAACGTAAACCCCATATATGGAAGCTCCAAATGCTATAAATAGATATTTAAATCTATTCTTCTCATCTAGTTCAAGAGCATTTATTGTTCCCGGGTTGGTTTGCCTGATTCCATGCAAAAAAGAAGGAAGTCTCTCGTACCCATCCTCCGCTGTTCCTCTCACAATCTTTTGAGCATGTAACAATGCTCTGTATGCGGTTGTGTAGCTCATCCTAATCCCAAACTGCTTCTTCATTGATACTTTAACATGCTTTGGTGTTATACCCTCAATTATACCAAAAGATTCAGTAAACAACCAACCAATATAAACTGGAGTATAACGTTTGCGCGTAGACATCCGATCCACCATCGAACATGTATGGGTTTTTGAATAGCTCATCACCCATGGTTCGCTCTTCACACACGCTCGAACCATCCACTTGCATCCTTCCACACGAAATTTAGCCACAAAACGTGTCTTGTCAGACTTCTCAGTCATGATGCGAATTTCTTCAATATCGCCGTCAAACGTAGCTCTGATATTAGGTCATTTTTGCTATCAAAACACTTATGGAGAAAGATACCCTCAGACAAGTCCCTTTTGCCACCACACCGATTACTGGTATCCTCCAACTCATATTTCTTATAATCTTCATCTTCTTCCACATCTACATCTTCATGTTTCACTTTGCCATATAGGCTATAATCAGCATCGTCATGGTAAGCCTCAGCGTGTTTCCTGAAAACATTTTCAGGCACATCCAAATTTCCAACACCATCGTTACCACCACCACCACAAACAGAATCATCCGAGACTGAGTCCACATCTTCCTCATCCTTGACTTCATCATCTACGTCATCTTCGTCCACATCTTCAACTTCATATTTTTCATCACAATTCACCGCATCATCAACTTCCATACCGGATCGGCTCGAGACACAAAGACGGATTAAATGCGTATTAGCTAACTCGACCATGCTCCTTACTTGTCTATCATTTGTGACATAAACCGTAGGGCTATCCAGATCCATTAGTTTCAAGAGTGCTTCCGGCAATTGATATGATAACACCACCAACTCGGTTTTTCTGTTCAACATATAATCATCTTGTACCATCTCAACAAGTTCTTGATGTGTAGAACCATGGCGCAAAGTGATAAACCGCCCTCCTTTCACCTTATCAACCACAAAATGCCAAATCTGGTCTCTCACAACCGATTCACCAAAGTTAACAGAACCATTATCTGTATAAACAAACACGTATAAACCACATTAGAGATCTTTTGGTTAAAGCCAGACTTCTTGGAGAAGTCTGATGTTATTCGCTATCTTGCCAATATTATTCAAAAATTGATTTAAAAATAATTACCATATATAACAATGTAAAACTAACGCAGGAGGAACATATAAAACTAACACACATTTATAAAATTTAAAATCAGCGAAATTAATCACAAATATAAAATAAAATGCATTTTTTAAGTTTTTAACATTTCAGACGGCTATAGCTGTTTGATCAAAGTGAAACCAAACCTTTATGGCTGTCTGAAAAAGGGTATTTTTGCAATTGAAATCGAAATGTCAGACAGCGGATGCAGTCTGAAATCTATCAGACAGCGTCAGCTGTCTGCTTTGGAAATTTTGTCATACATCTTATGAAGTCTGAGAAAAAGGGTAGTTTTGCAATTGAATTTGAAATGTCAGACTTCTCGAGGAAGTCTGACAAGAAGTCGACGGTAGTTTTGCAATTGATTTTGAAATGTCAGACTTCAACAAGAAGTCTGAAAACTTTCAGACAACTTGAGCTGTCTGACAAGTTTTTCAGACAGCTATGGAAGTCTGACAAAAAACATCGCATTTACGGTTTTTATCCATCGTTGACCAAAATTCGAGTTTTCAGATGTCTATAGCCGTCTGACAAAAGTTTAGAATTTCAGATGTCTATAGCCGTCTGATACTTTTTTTGCTTATTTTCAGACTGCTTTAGATGTCTGCTGATTTTTTCGCTAATCGTAGTCAACATCTGAAAATTTGGGTCAATTGCAGTTTCCACCCCTCCTTTTTGTCAGACATCGGATTCCGTCTGACAAAAAGTCAACAATCGGTCAATTTTTTGCCAGACAACATCAGAAGTCTGACGAAAAAATCAAATTACAATCAATTGCAAAACTACCCTCTTCTTATTTAGACTTCTTAGTGAAGTCTGATTTTTTTTTTTTTTTTTGCAAAGGATTTTGACAGACTTCTATAGAGGTCTGACAATTGAAAGTCAATTGCAAAACTACCCTCACGTTGACCATATTGAAGTTTACGAAAAAGATAAGACATAAACGGCAGACTGAAAGTACAATTCAGATCTAAAAATCGACGATATGAAAAAATTCTTACCAATGTCCGTTTTTAGTTTGTTCTTAGCCTCGACGATTTCCCAGAACGTATAATATCACCGGAAACACGAATCCGAGACGTGTTTAGCTGTTTTTATAAGATGATACACGATTTCGCAACTTATGAATCGAAAAATCAAAGGGGAAAAGGGAGAAATCTGTCGGGATAACGTCCAAGCTCTATTTTTGAGCTTTAATTGAGCTTTAATGGTGGCAAAACGAGTTGGATTACACATTAACTCGTCGGCGATGGTGGGTGTCGTGGTTGTTGAGCATTGATGGTGATGGCATTTTCGTGAATATCCAAACAAATTTTGAGCCCTTTTGTCTTTTACCTACAATGTCAGACTTCATATGAAGTCTGACGATGGCATTCTCGTAAATAACCAAAATAACTAAGAGGATAAATTAGCGCTAGAAAGGAAGGAGAGAGCCGAGGGTAAAATTTAGGTTGACTTCAATTTCAGGGGTATTTTTGCAATCAGCCCATTATATATAGCATGCTAATTTTACAAACGACAAATTTAAGTTTTGAATAGCATGGCATAAAATTTTTTTTAAGGAGTCAAGACAGCTAAATTTAAGTGTAGTTTTTTTTTCCTATACAATTACTAGGAAATCTCTAAAAGAAAATTGGTTTGATGATTAAAAAACGCAGTTGGAGACTAATATGTATAAAACAAGAAAAAAAAATGTATAAAACAAGATCGTACGTACAAAATATTGGTGTCTAATGATTAACACTATAAAAGAATTTCTACACTACATAACTTGAAGATCAAACCCTATACTACTCCCTCCTTTCTACAAAAACGTATGTTTTAATATTTTCACACATTTTTAAAAACAATTTACAATACAAATTTTAACCTTTTAATAATATAATTATTTTTTTTGCCAAAAGGCAATAATATAATCATTACTTTCAACTTTATTTTGAAAAGTGTATTTTTAATTATTTAATATAGGTAAAATAGATAAACAACTTAAAATTTTATATTGGAAATACAAATTTTGTATCTTTGTAAAACAATTTCTTTAAAAAAAAAAAACATACAACATCTTTATAGAATGAAGGGAGTATATAATTAAATGTTAAATGTGATGATTTCGAATCTTCGAAAGTTTTTTTTCTCGTATCAATGTTAACATTTCATATCATTTTTAAGAGTTTTATAATGTTGGAGGCAACATATTAAGGTTACAACAACTTATTAGCAGAAGATAGAAACTAATACAATCCACTATAGAAAACTAATACCTGTCAAGAAGGTCTAATACAAGAGAAGTAGTAGGCTATGAGAGATGGCTGCATTGGAGGAGAAAATTGCAGGGAAAACAGACGGTCCCTCATCATACGATCTACGAAACGACGAGCTACTGATGGGCTGGAAGATGCGAGGAGAAAATACGGGAGTTTCTTTCCCTCCACAGTACATAAACGATGGATTGGAACAAGAGCTTTGCAATGCACACAGATTGCGCTGAAGCCGAGTGATGAGAATTGATCCATGCCGCGGCCGAATGAATGTCCATTGGTGGGTTAGGCCAGATACTGCCCAAGAAATACACCCAGATGCTGGCTGAGAAAGTACATTGGAAGAAGAGGTGGTGTTGAGTTTCAACAAATCCAGAACATAACACACACTCTTCGGGAACAGTCATGCCCCAACACCTAAGTCTGTCCCTTGTAGGCAAACATCTATGCAAAGCTAGCCAAGCAATGAACGAGTTTCTATGCACATACTCCTTAAACCAAACAATCTTATACCAAGGAATAACAGGAGAGTGAGCCCTTAAATGTTCCCAAGTTACCTTCGAAGAGAAAGCTCTACCAAAAGATCCGTTTGATTGGATCCAAAGAAAGGTGTCATCACCACACGAGCTATCCGGAGAATCAGTGTCTGTTAGCGTAATTTGAAGGGCCTCGGTTGCCGGAGATCTAGCTCCCGGAAGATTCTAGTGGCCGTTTCTCACGGTTTCCTCCACCCGAGCAGACCGAGAGATCCTGAGCTGCCTTGGTCCCGTTTGACCAACAAAAGTGAGAAAGGGACGATGAACAGTCCAACAATCATACCAGAATAAAGCCCTTTTTCCATCATTTACCTCCCATCTCATGAACTTTAGCACTTTGTGTTTAACCTGGATCGTGCTTCTAGCTGCTCTCGAGAGATTAGGGGAGTCTTCCATGAGCTAGTAGTTCTTACGATTGAAGACATGCCTCTTGAGCCATGCCACCCACAGAGAAGCACTGTTAGAGAAGAAGTTTCACACACGCTTCAGCCGGAAAACCATTTCAAAATCCTCAAGCCTTCTGATCCCCAACCCACCTTCCGATTTAGGCTTGCATATATCCGCCCAAAAAACTCTAGCTCCAGCGGATGGGGAAGACTTGTTCCTCCATAGAAATGCTGCACATAGAGAATCTATTTTTGCATAGAAGTTCTTTGGAAGAGAGAATACCGAACTCCAAAAAATCACAATTCCATAGATTATAGAAGCAACCAGTCGGATCTTGCCAGCAAATGACAGAAACTTAACTGTCCAAGAATGCAGCTTAGTAGTGATCCTTTCCAGAAATGGCCGAAGAGTAGCTAAGGTAATACACTTAAGGTTTAAAGGTAATCCCAAATATCTAGTAGGAAATATACCACACTTTATACCAGCCTCACCACATAATGCAGAAACCTCATCCTCTGAGTAACCTCCAAGGAACAATTCTTATTTATCCGGGTTCATGTCCAAACCGTTGATCCTCTTAAACTCCCTCAGAACATCCAAAATGGCAGATAGAGAATGGCTCGAGCTGTCTAAGAATACTAGTAGGTCATCAGCAAACATAAGGTGTGTGATTCTTGGATCCGAACATTTTGGATGGAGATTGATTTTCCCTGAATCCACTGATCTTTTCAGAAACTTCGACATAGCCTCCATAACCATAATGGAGAGATAAGGAGAAATTATGTCACCCTGACGAAGACCCTTCTTACCCTTAAAAAAGCTAGCTAGTTCTCCGTTAATCACCACTGAAAACCGCGGATAAGTAATACACTCTTGGATCCAGGCGCGGAAGAAAGGCGGAAATTGTTTTGCCTCTAATACCTTTAGTACAAAGTCCCAGTTGTAGTATCAAAATCTTTCCGGATATCCACCTTGAGCATAGAACTTTTAGAACATGAAATGTTTTTGTAATGTCTGATCAAGTCGAAGGCAAGCAGCACATTGTCACCGAGACTTCTTCCTTTCAAGAAAGCTGCCTGATTGGGATAATGCATTGCATGAGGACCGGCTTCATTCCTGTTCTCTATTATCTTGGTAATGACTTTGTACACAATATTACATAATCTTATAGGTCTGAACTCACTTAATTTACTTGCTTGAGGCGTCTTGGTAATTAGCGCAATAGTCGTGTTGTTCTTGTCCTTTAGAAGTCTACCGTTTCTGAAAAACTCCTTAACTGCCGCTATGACATCCTGCCCTACCACATTCCAAGAAGCTTGAATGAACTCAACTGTATAACCATCAAGACCAGGACACTTATTTAAAGGCATGGCAAAAATGTTTGATTTTATCTCCTCGTCCAGAACCGGCTTCTGTAACTCGGTCATTTGGTCAGTAGAACATCGGAAAAGAAGCAAATCTTCCAGCTGACCAACATAAAATGGAAAAGATTCCTGCAATTCCGATCCTAAGATATTCTGGAAGTAATTTACCGAATAAGCTTTAATCCCTTCCATGGTGCTTATCATCCTTCCGTCCCCATCTCTGAGGAAATGAATGTGGTTCTGAGATGCTCTTTGGTCCACCATCTTATGGAAGAAGGGTGTGTTCCTGTCCCCCACTTTACACCATTGAACACGAGATCTTTGATGGAAAAACTTCTCCTCCGCTCTTACTAGAGCTTGCCATGTTTCTCTTTCTTTGTGCTCAAGAGTAGCGGTTTTTGAATTAGGGGAAGTAAGCAGTAGACGCTGAAGGGCTTCCTCCTTATCCGCTTGATCCTTAACACGCTGGGAAATTCCACTATAATCCATCTTGTTGATTCGCCTAAGCACATTCTTCATTAGCTTGAAGGAACGAACCAATTTGAACTGAGAGGATCCCTGAATTTCATCACATTGCCAAGCTTCTTTAACGGATTCTTCATAGTCCGGATGGTCAATGATGTGATGATAAAACCTGAAGGGCTTAGGAGTACGCCTCTGTTGGGAGGGCATGCAGAATAAGCATGGAGCATGGTCAGATTGGTTAGGATCAATAAACTCAGCATAGCTATCCGGAAACTGCTGAGCCCATTTCTAGTTTATGTGAGCATTGTCGATCTTTTTAGAGACCGGGTCGCTATCAATATTGTTCCATCAAGTGTAAGGGTTGCCTTTAGTTTGAGCTTCAAACAACTCACTATAATGAATCGCCAAATTGAAGTCTTCAATGCCTGACGTGTCTATCTCCATTGCTGGATATTTAGAGTGCTGATCACATCTCAAAATTTGATTAAAATCTCCGATTACCGCCCAAGCTGATCTCGCCAAAGGAGTAGTCGATTGCAATGTAACTAAATCAGACCACAGAACTCTCCTTATATCCTCCTGATTAAAGCCATAAGTAAAAGTGACAGCGATGTTGATATTCTCCAAGGGAAGAAAAAAATCTACAAGTGACAGCTTGAGCAGTTGCTTGGTAAAGCGTCATTATGGTGTTAAGGCTCCATACCACCACAATTCTAGCTGTCTCGTGATGCTCCCAATTCCAAAAAAAAAATCATCCCTGAGAAATTGCATTAGTTATTCTACTACTATTAGAAGGTTGTATATATGTTTCTACCAATGCTCCAAAATGTGGTCTATGGTTAGCTATCCAATCTTTGACCATTGTGTAGCGTCTTCTACTATTCAGTCCTCATACATTCCACGCAAAAACATGATTAATGTTGGTTAGGCTTGTGTGGTCTTTCGACCACTCTTCCGGTTAGAAACCAAAAAGAAGGGAGAGTCCTCTAACTCCTTAGCATTCCATGCCTTCTGAGGCGGAGAGCTTAATTCCTCATGTGTGACAATAACCATGGATGAACCAACAATGTGGTCGATGGTGATACTAGAAGCAGTTTCAGCTTCATCAGTCTCTGCTTCTTTAACAAAATCAGCCAACACTTTTCCGTCCACTGTTTCCGCAGTATGATCCATCTCAGAAGACTGCTTATTAACCTCTTCCTGAGATATTACCACATGGACCAGACTTTCCTCAACTAACATGCTCGCATTGGTCGGCTCAGTCTCCACCGAAGGCAAGACGATTTCCTTATCCTCATGGGTCTTAGGTCCCTCCCCCACATGTGATGTCTGAGTACCATCCTCTGAAGGCAAAGACGCAGCTGAACGGTGGTTAACAATAGATATTCCACGACTGGATCTGCGTTTGCCTCTCCGTTTCCTACTCACAGAACGTCTGGACTACCTTTCAGGTTCTACCCAGACTTTCTCCTTACTGCCACAGACTGAGCTATCGTGCCCATACTTCCCGCAAGCAGAACATTTCACTGGGATCCAAGGATAGGACACCGAGATTTCAACCTTACGACCGTTAGAACCCAATAACTATCTTATGAGACAGCTCGGCTAGCAGATTGACGCGCACCCACACCTTCGCAACATCAAAATTTAGTTTCTTCTTTGTTTATGGCGCTAGAGATACCGGCTTTCTGACAGGAGTAACAATTCTACTGAGGCTCTTCTGATTGAACAACAAATACGGTACTCCTCTGAATTCAACATGAACAATTGCAGAAGTTAACTAAGGTTGTTCATGCGTGAATTCCGAAGACCACTGATCTACGAACATCGGGAAACCTGCAATCATCCAAACATTACGAGCCAAAACCATAGTTCTAGTGCGAGGATTTGTTACCCGCAAAAAGAAGGTGTTAGGTCCGAGTCTGTGCACAAAAATATGAGGCCCATAACGGCTTCCTATTGCATTCATAATGCCAATAATCCTTCTCATCTCCGGTGCCTCTCCTTGGAACCGTGCGAATAGAAAGTCTTTAAATTCCTCCTTAGCTTTACACAAATTTTCATCCGAGATCCGAACAAAAGGAGCACCAGAAACGTGATGAGTCTGGGAACCCAGTTCCTCAAGAAGCGAGGAATCGTGAATAACCTCAGAGAATTTCCGAGGCGGCGTCGAGTGAACGAAAGCTGTCATAATCGTGCCAAAGAGAGTCGGAGACTGAAACTGAGCTGGGCTGGAGTTGCCAGAGAGATTAGCTTGACTTGTTACAACTTCCTGGATAGGAAAAACAGAATGGGAAGGACGAAACACATCTCCTGATGTCGGGCTAGCCGGCACAACAAGAGGAGCAATATGCGCGTTCTGCAAGATTGAGCCTGAAGAGGAAACTTGGAAGTCATTAACCACCGAAGAGGAAGGTACTCTGGCTCTGGGAGCCGCCGACGAAGTCACATCAGGAAATCGCGAGAACTTCGAGGAGAGGGGCCGAATGGAGAGGATGCGCTTCTTTTTCCGAATCATGGCATTGACTGAAGAGAGGGGAAGAGAGAAAGAGAAGAGGGGGGGGGGGAGAAAGCCTGATTGTCAATAAGATCGTATTTTTTAGGAGAGATAATTTTTTTCGAATCCTCAAAAGTTCTCATAAAAACATTAGAAAGACACCAAACTCCTAATGATTGGTTTAGAAAAAGTGGATTGTGTTATCGATTTATAGAATATCAATCAACTTTTTAATGTAATATACAGATTTTTATTTTTTTACATATCAATACTATTAAAACAGGAAGGTTTGCCATGGTACATAAATGTTGTTCCCGAAATTTGTCCTTGATATTATTAGGATTTGTAACCTTCATTAAGGGTAAAACTGTAAAACAATTTATATTTGATTTATTATCTCTACAATCCATGTTTCCAAACAAGACAATTATTAAACATGTAGCCAAACAACCAAAATCTAATGGGTCTCACTTTCCTAATTAATTAAAATCAAAACAAATTAATTGATAAATATAATTAATAATTTATACATCAACTATTATATATAAATTAAGATTCTCTAATTTATGATTTAATTCAAAATATATTTATAATATATTTTAATATCTCTTTATTTTGTTTCAAATATATATATATATATATACACATATTACGATTGATGTTTTTACGATTGTACTTTTTAGCAGGTTTTTCCATCAAACTGAAAAATATTTAATTAATTAAACGGGTTGAAAAATTAATTAGCCAATCTCGATATAAATTTTCTAAAAAAAAATTCGCATATAGTAAATAATTTCAGTTGATATATTTTAAAATTAATAAAATATTAAAATGATTTCATACTTATATTATTCAAATATTTGAAGCGTCAAATTATGATTTATGCTTGAATGAAGTTTTTAACGGATAGTTCCATCAAATTTGCAAATTATATATACGACTACAACATGTATTTTATAAAATAATATTTTAGATAAATAAAATAACAATTAAACATATACCACATAACTTTTACAATAGTCGTTTTCACATATATATATTTTTTCCAAACTATGATCTTACGATACAACACAGATTAAAATATATAATGCGAAATCGTTATTTTAATCTCTTAATCCTTACGATATATCTCCTCCAAATAACACATAATTCATTTAAAAAAACTAAATTGATAACTCACTGTTATAATGTTGGTTAAACAATTATAATCAAAATTAGATTACATAATTAAAAATCTAAACTACTATTAACAAAATAAATAAAAAGTAAAATTTGTAAAGAAAATTATACCCGCACTTAGAAGTGCGGGTCAAAATCTAGTTATATTTACATCTATAATTATGTAACTACTATGTAGATTACATAATGTGTCGATCGCACCTGTGTACATATTCAAGTGCAAACTCTTTTTTGTTCTCTCCTAAATACGTTATCTCACATTAATATTATCTGTGCCGACATGAGAAATTAATAATTCACGTAAGACCATCTCCATCGAGAGGTTCTAAAGGGGGTTCTAAAAAAATAATAATATAAAATATAAAGGTGGAGAGAGAAGGGGAAGATTTTAAGGGAGGAGTTCTTAGTTGAACAGCTTTTAGAGCCCGGGTTCGCCATGTGGCGCGATCCGGTTGGTTAATTTTTAATTTTTTTTATTTTTTTTTCCTCCAACTAAAAAAAAAACAATAAAAAATTTACTATATAAAACCAAACTTCAAGAAAACAGCAGAAAGGGAGACATAAAACTAGAAATGGCCGAGAAAGATGGTCAATGGCGTAGAAAGCAATTTCAGATTCAAATCCGTACCGCTGTTAAGTTTCAAACACACTTTAAAAAAAAAGGAGTATATGCACAAATTATATGTTTTCTTTTTTAATCTCTTTTGCTGTTTACTATTTAGTTTTTATCTCTTAACCAGAGACTAAACCAAACTCTATAGCAAGCAGCAACCCTTAGACACAATTACGAATACGCCACTCGTTTAAGTAACAATTTAGCTACTTCTTTTCTAGTTCAACATTCTTGAATCGAGACCATCTTCAACGGATAATTTAAATTTATTAGACGACTCTGTTTATAGCATAATTTAAAATCAACATTTCGAGTTAATAAGCGGCGAAAATTAACCGCAAATAAAGCCGATTACTCTGCAACGCGTGCATGTTAGCATATGAGCTTCAGCCGCCTACAAATCTCCAACCAAATCTCTCTCTTTGTCCATTAAAGCTAATTTAGATCTCCACCATAATCCTCTACGTCTACTCCTCTAATATATTATTATACTATACTAATTAACTAAGCTTAACTTTATTATCATGCGGCTTAAATTACATCAAGGAGAAAGCCATCCTAACCTTGTTTTAATTAAACAATGATAAGAATTAGTGGATTACAATAGAAGATTAAAAACATCAAAGTTGGATGGTGTCTGATATACTGTCTAGTGATTTTTGTTTCACCGACATTTTCAAGATTTAATTGTCTACGTATATTTCATCTCCCAGAGGCTTCTGTATATTTAGTTGCTCTTTCCTATTTGAAAAAATCTTAATTTATCAATTCCGAAAATTCGCACAATATATAAAATATAGATATGTATATAGCTGATGTCATTGGTTATAATATTTAGAAATTCCAAAACTCTTTACTCTATTCACAAAGTGGATTTCCTCTAGATTTCCACTAGCATTATATATGCTTGGTCCTAATTGTACTGAAATTTACTTAAGATATTTATCTTTTTTTTTTTCGTTTTGTTCCTTGAGAAGGAGGAAGGGTCAAGTGGGAAGTTGCGAATCCTTATTTCAATTTTGGTTAGTGCATTAGTTAGTTAAAGCTAACCATTGTATAATCTTATTGCCTCTCAATTAAATAATCTACAAATATATCTCTCTTAATAAATTAATAATTTGAATATTTTTGTTAATGATTTTTTCTAAAGATTATTGACTATCAGAGTTCAGACTATTTCATATTAATTTCTTACACACCATTGCCTATAGACACCTTATTATGCCGGTGCTTTGACTCTCATTTTATTTAACAATATGATTTATCATACACACATATAAGAGACATATATTTACGAGTACATATTTCATCCGTAAATTAAATTTACGCAAGTCCACACACAAATAAAAGATAAAAAGAACTTTATAAATGTATATTTCATGTCCTAAGTTTGATGGCGTAATCAAAGTTCATGATGCCCATAATGCTCACAATGCGTATGACGATGGTCGTTAACGTGACAACCCCACTCAGTATGAAGGTCACTAACTAAGTTGCTAAAGATCCACATTAAATGCTTAAAATTTTCTAATAGTGGCATCAAAGGTTTAAGAAGTTAGGTTTCAGGAGATGAAAACAACTCACATCAAAGCAGGTCCTTTTATTCTTGTTCAATTTTAATTTTCTATTAAGCATTTCTCCTAATAACAGAAGAAGGTAGATAAAAGCCCCGAATATGTTTGCTAAAACATCTGGCTTGGTCAGCAGACTCAGCACTTCATAAATTAAATGGAATATAATATAATATAATATAACAGAAAATTATGTATACGACGAACATGTAAAAACGGACCATTATAATACACACTTGTTAGAGGCGCTGGAGTTTAGACCATCGATTTGTTATATTTTCTCTCTCTAAATCCTTTCGCGTCTTTTTAAAAACTTTTCTCGATCTAAGTTCGCTTCCGGCTATCGACGGTGGCTTTTGCCCCGCCGGCGGTACGGGTTACTTTTGATATGTATCGGCTGCGGCTTGGACCGCCTTTACGCTTTGACGACTTTCTTTCCGATTTTCTCGGTATCTTATGAAAGGATTTGTCGATTTTTATTTTGTTAGGTTATCATTTCCGGGTTGGTCCAGACATCATCTTCGGTATTTTACCGGATTCGACTGATCTGACTGTTCGCGTTTTCTACATCGGGGAGGCAGGCTCTCCACAAATTTTGATTCCTCGATTGAATGAGATAAAGTTTCGATCCCGGTGGCTTCCTCTGCATGTTTCGCGGCATGTTCATAGGATCCAGATAGATCGGAGCACAATTTCTGGCCAGTAAATTGAGCCGATTTGCCGTATTAGAATCTCTTTATCTCACGATGGATATTGAAGCGTGGTGGTTTTCAATCAGATACTCGCAACCCCTCACGGTGCATCTTTTAACAGCTCTTTCGGTCGACAGAGTTCATACGGCGACTACATCGTCACCCACCGCTGCCGGTTACCCGCGAATCCGCCAGCGCCGATGTGCATGTCGGCAAAAAGATGTGATCGACGCGTATCCGTGAGTCGGTCACACATGGCTGTTTTCACATGACTCATCTCGAGTTGAAGTGGGCCACGTTTGGGCCACATAAAACCGATCGTTTTCGTTCGATGTAAAAGCCTATTATTCTGTTTGTAACTAGCCCATTTGGGCTCATATCAATGTTATAGTTGCCGACAAAAAATAATAATACACACTTGTTTATTTTAGTTTTCAAAATTACTAGTTTTTGGGCATTTATGCGTTCTTATATGTTGAGAATTTCCCCTTTATATTTTGTTCGTAATACTAATAAAGCCCTTATGAAGATACTTTCTAAAATTGTCAAGGAACCTATTTTTTCCCCTCAGATTGTGATTTTCTTAATAAAAAGATTCACCTGATTTGTTTTTTTTTTGGCATAGTAATAGAATAAGAATTTTTTCTCAAAATATGGCCGAACTCTTAAGCCATCGCATTACGTGGCAGTATCATTCGTAAAATCCAGCTATGCAAGATATTTAGGTGTTATACAATTCTGAACAAATTAATCTTGATTTCTCAATTTTTTTATGTTGCAGCAGATAGATTTACAATCAGTAAGATTAAAATATGTCTCTTCGCATTGAACCGTCGAAAACATTCAACTAACTCTCCCTTGAGTTCAACTCCCACTAAGAACAAATTAAAAACTCTATGAAGCAGCGAATGGGACCGTTTGTGTTTCCGGCTGATTGTGTTGTATAGTCCTTGCAAAAGCAAGTTGAACCAGGCCCTTCCAGTCTGGTGCCATGACCTAATTGAAAATCCAGCAGGCTTACGATGTCGGCCTGACTCACCTCTAGAATTAATTGGGAGACTTAAATAGCTGTGGTTGGACCATTTTTTTTTGTCCTAAGCCAACAGTCCGATGTTACCCGGATCACCCAATGTTAAAAAATGAGATCCATACTATCCTCATCAAGATCCATCATAAACCGGTGAGCCCTACCGTTATCTCGTTCGTTTCAGTTTGTTTTTGCCTTGGCATCACTGTAAATTCCGTTGTACGAAGGCCACACAATTGCTTTATAGTTTCATTGCTCTCATAATTCTTTAGTCATACATGATATGCAGAAACCGATATGGTTTTCTGCTTGCAAATTGCTAACTTTTGTTTTGTATGTTGGATCCAAAAACGTATAAGGATGCTGCATTCGTTATTATTCTTTGATATTAATCCGCAAAATAGTTTTTTTTTTTTGAAAAGAGGCATTTATATTTAAGAATACGAAAGAAAAATATAGAAGCCAAAAGCTATAGTTTTTCATCGGCTCGACCCATTAGTAACCAACCAACAAAGTTAAAAAAATAAATAATTTGAACCAGCCCAACCGAGTTAGTAAAGAGAGAGAAAGGAGTTATGATCTTCTTGTAATCATCGACCCCTTAACCACCACCATGGAGGTAGGTGAGAAGACGATCGCCACAATGAAAAATGGTTACCAAAAAAATCGTGAAACCCTTAGTAATCTTCGTGGAGTTTTATCTGGCGAGTTATAACCTGACCCTTGGATCTTACGTGAAAGCCCGAAGCCAAATCTGAAGGAGATTTGAAGAGGTCGCAGGATTAACAAATCGCAGACTGAGAATTCAATCCTTAATCTGTCGCCTGATTAGATCCGTGACAACCGCTTGTGATATGTAAGTGTTGTTGTGAATTCGACCGTTTCGTTCACCCCAAACCCTTTCGTTCACCCCAAACCCAGTGAATTGTCGCTTGCCATAGGAGTAATCCGATTTTCTTTTTGTATTTTACTCTTGTTATAGCTTGTAGATTGAAGATGGTAGAGTCCCATGATCGACAATGCGGAATGTTGATTCGTGATGCTAGCGACGACCAGATAGACCAGGAGTAATCACAATGGAAGAAAAGGTGATTTCGACTTTCAGAACCCGAGTTGCACATGACGCATATATGATATTTTCCTAAACCTCATCGCAGCAACCTATCTTTTGTTGGAAACCTATCTAGAACAAACAACCATGAGAGAAAATTGTGTTTAGATATGCCACCACTTATCTACACCACACTTTTCCAAGGTACCACCATACTTTCACCTCTAAGACTTCTATAAACATCACCAATAGAGTATCTATTTGTGATCTTACCATCCAAGTCCCACTCGTAATGATCATTTTTTTTTAGTTAGTTCCATTGTAGTGAGGAATGCTTGAAAGTTAACTTGGTTGTCTGAACGAACAGGAGGAAGACGCCATTGACCATTGGAGAAAAGAGATGAGACTCTGGCGTTTTGCGGTATCCCAAGGCGAGAAGATCATGCATAAACCAAATACTCCGATAGACGACCATACGGTGTCCAGTTGCCAGACCCGAACATTGCCGCATCACCATTGCCTACTCTGAGTTTTATCCAGGTATAAGCCACTTCTCTGATTTTTCAAAGCTTGTTAGCTAACCAAGAGAACCTTGCATTAGTCTTAGTAGTCCAAAAACTGCTTAAGTTCCATGCTAGTACTTCACTCTTGAACCAAGCTACCCACTGGTCCTGATTGGAAAAAAGAAGCCAGATCAACTTAATCGTGCAAGCCTTTTTCAAGTTTGATAAGTCTAAGATTCCCAGACCACCTTCAAACTTAGTCTTAGTAACTTCTGCCCATGAGACTCTAGCTGAGTGTATGCTTTCAATGTTGCCCTTCCATAAGAACACACCACAAAGACTATTGATCCTCTTGATGCATTCCTTAGGTAGAAAAAAAAGTTGACACCAAAATGTATTTATACCAGCTATAACAGTCTTTATGAGCAATAGTCGTCCCGCAAAAGACAAGAATTTGACACTCCATGAAGATAGGCGGTTCTTAATTTGCTGTATTGGAACCTCACAGTGACTGATATTTAGTTTCTTTGTGCAGAGAGGGATACCAAGGTATTTAACAGGAAGTTCACGATTAGGCATCCCCGTAGAGAACTGGATAAGTTCTATATCAGCTTGATTCAGACCTGAAGCAAAGAATGACGACTTATGCACACTGACAACAAGACCAGACCGCAACTCAAATTCACGAAGGACTTGGAGTACGTTCTGAATGGAGCTTACTGTCCCCTGACAGAATATCAGAAGATCGTCCGTAAAGCACATGTGAGTCAGTTTTGTAGCACTACATTTCATATTGAAATTTCTCTTCTTCTGCCGCCTTGTTTAACATCAATGATAAATTCTTCATTGCTATAACAAAAAGATAGGGAGAAACTGGGTCACCCTGTCTTAGACCTCGTTTGCCTTTAAAATAGCTATGATCATTCCCGTTGTAGTTGATCGTATAGGTAGGAGTGCATACACATGGTAGTTGAATCCCTTCTAAGCAGTTGAACAGAAATTCCCATGAAATGGTAACAAAGGCTTTTGCAATATCAACTTTGATTGTAACCCTTTTTGGTCCCTTCCCTTTATGATAACCATTCACAATCTCACCTTCCAAGATAGTATTCTCCAGTAGTAGACAATATTTCACAAATGCAGTTTGCGTGGGCAAAATCAGTGTTGGTAGAAGAGGTTTGAGTCACCTAACTAAGAGTCTTGATACCACTTTGTAAACAATGTTTAAGCAGGCAATTGGCCGATACTCTATTATCCGTGAAGCACTCGGGTTTTTTGGAACTAAGGCTAAGATTGTTGAGTTAGCGGAGGTGGGCATGAATGACGATTGGAAGAAGTAAGTAATAGAAGAGATCACCTCAGGTCCCAATATGTCCCCCACAGCTTTGTAAAAGCCAGAGGTAAGACCGCCAAGCCCTGGAGCCTTGTTCGGATTCAATTTCCAGATTAGCCTTGTGATTTCTTCTATTGTTCGCAACTTCGTCATTTCTAAACCTTGAGATTCAGTACAGGCAAAAGGAGAAAGATTGTGGAACCATGAAGTGGTGGAGGTTAAAGCTACTGCATATAGAGACACGAGTCCAAGAATGCCTTTGAAGTGGGATATAGCGTGGTCACTCATTTCCAAATGATTAGTAATCTGGTGACCGTTAGGGAGAGTGAAGGATCATATTGAATTGAAACTAGTGTACGTATGGAACACTTTATAGAAGTATAGAGTATTCTGGTCGCCATCTTTTAGCCATTGAATTCTCGATTTTTGTCAAAAGTAGCATTCTTCAATTCCTCTAAAGAACTTCCATTTTTGCTGCAGGTCTTGCTCCCTTTGGAAAAGGTCTGAGGACGGACTCTGCAACGCATGAACCTGCACAACTTGTAGCAAACGATTAGCCTCACTAACTCTCTCTTGAATTTGAGAAATTATATTTGTTTATTTTTAGTGCATTCTTTAGATTTTCTGCATCCAACACAAAATAGTGAGATTCCAACCATAGCTTCCGATCAGAGACCAAGCCTCTTAAACCACTGAATGAAATTTTGGGTGTTTAATGAGGTAGTGCATGAATTTGAAAGGACGGGTTCCGGATTTTGGTAGGGTATATGCTAGGTCAAGTAAACATGGACAATGGTCAAATGTTTGAGGTGGGAGAAAAGTTGGCACACTGTTGGGAAATAGGTCAATAGCAAGATTGTTCACAAGTTGGCGGTCAAGTTTTTTTGGCAATGGGAGGGGACGGCTGATGATTACTCCAAGTAAATAATGGTCCTTGGAAGCGTATGTCAAAAAATCCAAGTTGTGTAAGACAATCCTGTAGTTCGATCATTTGGCTATTCACCATATCGACTGCAGGATTAGAATGCTCTCGGGGTGGATAATTTGATTAAGATATCCTCCAATTATCCACGGTACCGAATCAAGTTTGTATTGCGAGTGCACATTTAAGAGATCAACCCACAAGTACGTTCTTTCTCCTCTATTGTTAAATGCATATATTGTTGTGTAAACAAACGGTATAGCATTTGGAACTTTGACTTCACAAGTTAGGGCCTGCTGTGACTGATGGAGAATTTGGACAGTAAGTAGGTTTCTCCAAATGATCACAATCCTACCATCATCATCCGATTGGTGATTCGACACATGACTCCAATCTCTACAAAGTTTTTGCATGAGCTGGTTCAAATTTGGCTCTTTGATATGAGTTTCTAAGAGAGCACCAAAATAAGACTGGTGGCTACTTAGCCAATTAAAAAAATCTGGGTGTTTTCCGAGTCATTTAAACCACAGACATTCCAAAAAAAGAGCTTAACACTAATTGGTTAGATAGGAGTAGAACCTCCCTTTGAAGAAAGAGGATCTAAAGAGAGCAAAAAATTGAAAGGGTTAGAGGAGGAAAAAAATTCATAAGGTTTTATGGTGGTGGAGATTGAGGGCAAAAAGAGAGAAGAGGGCTGAGAATCCAAGGGTGGGGAGTTGCTTAAGGAAGGATCAGAGCGATATCTTTTAAGGGAGGGTTTAATTTTTTTCCAGGAGAATCATATGGATAAAGGGTACCAGTTGCAGTGATTGGGGCAGGGAGGGCTAAAATGTAATGGAGTTTAAAGCAATTTTTGGTAAAGGTAAGGGGGTAGCAGGGGGTATTGTAGAGGTCTGGGGAGGAGGTTACAAAGATCCCTGTAGAGCAGAGAAATTAGGAAGCACACTAGTAGAAGTCGGACCAGCTGAGGATGGGTTAAAAGACGGAGTATACACTTTTTCTTTACATACCGTTGGACCATTAGTTTTAGGAATGTAAAGTTTTCCATCCGATGTTTTCTTTGTCCCCATTTTTCCATCTGATTTTTCTTTGTTGTTGCAGCAGGTTGCTTAGGAGGAGCTGGTAGCTGAAGACAGTTCTTGGAGATATGTCCAAGCTCATTACAGTGCACATAGGTCGGGAGCATTCATGGATAGTCGACCTGCACTTCCACAACATCACTGTTTTCTCTGATATATTCTACAACTTTGGAAAACTTTTGCGACAGCTCGACCTCAACCTTAACATGAGAGAGTGTGAGGCTGGCTAAGTTCTTTGTGAAGTCATCAGTTTCTCTCGGTTCACCAACCAAGCCAGCAATAAGACTGAAACCATCCTGGTGTCGCAAGTCCAAAGGTATTCCCGTAAGATGTGCCCATATTTGCATAGTAATAACAGGGGGAGAAGAGGTAGTGTGGGATGAATTCCAAAGGGAAGTATGAAACATTGAGTCTCCAACATACCACACTCCCTTCTCAAGATTTTTTTTGTCTTAGATACTCACTTGGGATTCTTACTAGCACCGATCTAGAGATGGAGTTATTGTGAAGCTCTAGTATCTTGTCTTTTTTCCACATGTGATTCAAGACGCTTTGAATTTGACTGTAGAGAGGAGGACATCCATTGAATTGACAAACAATGAAGTATTTATGAAGTTCCTCACCTTTTCGAAAGACCTCATCCTTGATGAGTACCTGTGGTCGGCCAATTTCAGAAATTGTAACAAGTGCAATGCGTCTAAGCGATTTGTCCTCCTGGCGCCTTAATGTTTCTACCAAGGATAGACCAGAAGGTAACTTATCTTGCTTAGAGGCAGTAGATTGAGAAGGAATTTGACTAATTTGCGGGTTTGAGTTAGGGTTTGGAACAATAGCTGTCGGTGGTAGGGTTTGAGTGGGTGGTGTAGTCGTTGTGAATGAGGTAGTAGCTGTGGGAGAAGGTTTTGATGGAATGGTGGTCACCATAGTTTTGGGTAGTTTGGATACTGAGTTGGATGCCTTATTTGTTTGGATAGGGGAGCTTTACTTAGGAACTACAACATTAAATTTTTCGATTCCAAAGGTTTCAGATCTACTCACAGATCCAGCAGTAGTAGCCATATGTGAGGCAAATGGAGAATGATGCATCTCTACATCAGTTGGTGTTACAGACGGAGCTTCTATGTCCATTTTCACTTGAGGAACAAGATGAACAGTAGAGGCAGTTTTAGTCACATGACAGTTAAGGGGAGGGAAGTTTTATTGGTGTAGGATTGACTGAGAATTTGGCGGGTCAGGAGGGAGAGGTGGGATGAGGGCGGGACTGTCACCAGCGGTGAGCGGCGGAGGTCTGAGGACGGAAGCAAGGTCAGAAGGGAACCATCTATTATGCATTAGAAAGTGTGTCATAGCTTATTGTTCAATCCACAAAGATAGTTATAGCGATTTAAAGTAGGTAAGTGATTTTATTCATAGACACATGAATGGATTGTTTTACGGATCCATAAAAACAACAATAAATATTTGTATTCACCAATTTTCTAGATCTTTTGAATTATGTGTTGGTTATTCAAATTGGTTCATCTACGAGTTCAAACATCTACTATGAACATTATGAAATTGTCAATATTAGGACTCCATTGCTCATAACTCTCTTGTTTCATAAGTAATAATGAGCGATGTTCCTATGATTATCACTTAACAGAAAAATGTATCAGTGATCTTCTTTTTTTGTGAACCGTGAATTAAAATTTAACACTTAGAAAATTTATACTAATTTTCCTATAATTTATATCTATGCATTAAGTACCAATAGTACTCCATAAATAATAGTGCATCCATGGCCGGCTCATAACGAGGAGTCGAGGACAAAAGGTGTGACTGCTTGAGACTAAACTAAGTTTGTTATTATGTGTCCTAATAACTAAAAGTTCCAATTTTTTTTAATATATATATATATATATATTTTTGTCCTTATCAAAAGAATCAAAATATTTAAAAATTAGATTAAAGAGGGTCCAAAAAATATTTTTGTTTCACAAATCTATAAAAATATTACTTATAAAATTTGATAAGAAAAAAATTAGTTAAAAAACGAAATATTGACTTTTCCTCCTAAGGCCATTTCTCCCCGTCCTCGTTGCCGCAATCCTGACCCTCACCGCCGCTCACCGGCACCTGCTCAGGCGTCGCAATCTCGCCCTCCCCCAATCCCCATGCCCTCTTCTCTTTATGAAGAAGAAAAAGCCCCCAAAACACTCTCCCCAAAACACTTTCCCCCCAAATTTTACGTCATTCTTCAGTATTTCCGGCCTCCCATGAAATCGATCCACCTCTTTCTCAGATGTGGCAAGATGTTGTAGTCTCTCCCTTCTCTGTAGCTGAAGCTGCTGTGAGTGATATGGGTATCGCTATCAAATCTGGTGACAAAAATTTGACAATGGTTAATACCCCTTCAGATTTGGCCGACATGAAAGCAAATACGGACTCGGTGAATTCTCCTGTTATCCCTGACATTGAACATTTCATTCCCAACTTCTATTGGCATCATCAAATCCAACACCTTGGTTGCTCCTGTTATAAAGGCGAAGACTCAAAGCACCTCTCCTCCTGCGAAAACTGCGAAAGCGGTGGACCCAGAAAAATCAGACTCATGGTGCAACCTTGTCAAAGGTAAATCCAAGAAGCTTGAGAAGAAAGGAGAATCTTTGACATTGCCTTCAGGTGAAGCTTGTGTAAAAATACCTAATGAAGTGATAGAACGTAACAAGAAGTCTTTGGAGTTCTTCTTTATGGGTAAATTTTATGCGGATCCTCCGGGTCAAGGCACAATACATAACATCGTTAATGGAATCTGGACTCGCCACAGAGATATTATGGTGTCAAAATGGAAGGTAATGTGTTCCTATTTCGCATTCCGAATGCCTACAATCATAAGAGAGTTCTCAATCAAGTTTTATGGTAAATTAAAGGCCAAACAATGTTGGTGGCAGATGGGGAGCACGTAGTTATTCCCACCAAACCCGAACTCACATCCGCTCCGATTTGTCTGGAGCTGATACATGTTCCCCTTCAGTTTTTCAATGACGATGGATTGGAGCGAATTGCGACTCTGGTTGGCCACCCAAGATTTCTCCATCCGACAACTGCAAATAAGAAAACCTTGAGGTCGCGAAGGTCTTCACAATCATCAACCCAAGGGTACCGTTACCGGAAGCGGTAAATGTGCAGTCTCAATCAGGCGAGATCCGTAGAGTCGAAATGTCGAGCCCATGGATGCCACCAATATGTACCTTCTGCAAAAGTGTAGGTCATATTGTTAAAAGGTGTAAAGCTGCACCTATAACCTGCACAATCTGTAATGGTACATGGCATGAAACTGGTGTGTGCCCACGAAAGCAAACAACAGCAGCAACGAAAAATGCTTGGAAAAAGGAGAAGAGGAAACATAAATTACTTGACAGAACTTAGCCGACTGATCATAACCAGAAAGTCGCTATTGGTTCAACAGTTGGTACGATCGTTAAAGTGCCAGCTGGTCGCAAGATTGGCTTAGGGCCTTTGTAAAGGGAGCTTTGAGCAAATCTGATGATGCAAAGATAATTTGAGATGGATTCAAAAGGAGAATGAGAGCAAATCTGATCATGAAATTCCAAGTTTTGTGGAAGTTGACTCTTTAGACGTATCCTCTAGTGATGGCAGTGCTAGAGAGTTTTTGAGATTGGAAGAGGAAGGTTTTAAGCAAGTCCTGTCGAAGAAGGAGAACAAGGTTGCCATGAGCATGAGCTCCAAAAACTAAATCTTTTTTTATGTGTACAAAAGTTTTTTGCTGGAACGTGCAGGGATTTAATATGTCGAGCCACCACAAAGGTTTTAAGAAATGGGTGAGATCTAGTAAGCCACTTTGGGAGTCTAATTGAGACTCACATAAAACAGCCTAAGAAAAGGAAGCTGCTTAACGACAAGCTTCCCGGCTGGAATTTTGAGAGTAACTACGACTACTCTGAGCTCAGAAAGATTTGGATAGTGTGGCACCAGAGCGTTCAGGTGAACATTGTCTCTAAATCGTTCCAAATGATTGCTTGTGAGGTGCAGCTCCCTGGAAATCAAGCTCCAATGTTCGTATCTTGTGTATATGCGGCAAATATTGAAGAGTAAATGATGAATTTTATGGGAAGAGTTGGTAGAAGTATCCTCTAGTAGTTCGGTGAAAGGAAAATCTTGGGTGGTTTTGGGGGATTTCAACCAATACCTTAGTCCGGATGAGCACTCCTGCCCTATCTCAGTCAATATCAATCCACCAATGAGAAGATTCAGAGATTGTTTGCTTAAAGCAGGGTTTGCAGACCTTATTTTTCGTGGTTGTGGCTTCACCTGGTGGAATAATAGGACCGAGAATCCAATTGCTAAGAAGCTAGATCGGGTGCTTGTAAATGACGAATGGTTTGCGGTTTTTGGTTCTGCTTTTGCTACCTTTGGTGAGCCGAATTTCTCCGACCACTCACCAGCAGATTTTTCACTACATTCGCAGTCAAATGGAAAGAGGATAGGCTTTAGAGTTGACATCTAATTCCTTGATAATGAGAACTTCCTTCCTTTAATTGCTCAACACTAGTACTCAACAATAGTTTTGGGCTCTAGCATGTTCAGAGTAAATAAGAAACTGAAGCTGCTGAAAAACGTCATCATGAGCTTTAACAGAGAGAACTATTCCAATCTAGAAAAGAGTGGTTGAGGCGCACAATGTTATGATCCAAGCTCAAGCATCGCTTTTGGCAGCTCCTTCTTATCTTTTGGCAAGGGCATAATCAGAAGCTCGTCGTAAGTGGCTTATCTTAGCAAATGCTGAGGAATCATTTCCCAGACAAAGAGCTTGTATAGACTGGTTCAAATATGACGATGTAGGGACATCATACTTCCACTATCTCATTGACTCTCAGGGGCAGAAGGTTGAGTCCCAAGACGGAATTGTTGATCTCTGTGTGGATTATTTGGTACGCTTTTAGGTGGAGGCGGTCCGCAAATGTTTTATCAAGACGACATCGATGCTCTCTTGAACTATAACTGCTCGGTTGAGCAGGTGGGAGAGCTGTCAAGAGACTTCTCACATGATGATAAAAGAAAGGCTTTCTTTGACTTGCCTCGCAATAAGTGTAGTGGCCCTGACGGATATACATTGGAGTTATTTAAATCGTGTTGGAGTGTTGTTGGCCCTGAAATGGTTGCAGATGTACATGAGTTCTTTTCCTCTGGAAAAATTCTGAAACAATGGAATGCAACAATGCTGATTCTCACTCCTAAGATCCATAATGCTGCCACGACAGGAGACTTTAGACCGATCTCGTGTTTGAATACGGTTTATAAAGTAGTTTCAAAACTCCTCGCTGGTAGAGTGCAAAAGGTACTTGTGAAAATTATCTCTAACTCACAATCCGCTTTTCTCTCGGGGCGTTTATTAGCTGAAAATGTTCTACTTGTGACTGAGATCATTCATGGCTACAACCACAAGAATGTGTCGTCGAGATCAATGCTTAAAGTAGACCTCAAGAAGGATTTCAACTCGGTCCTATGGGACTTCGTCTTGTCAGCACTTCGAGCTATTGGAATCCCATCCAGATTCGTCAATTGGATCAGTCAATGCCTTTCAAAATCGACCTTTTCAGTTTGTATAAACGGTTCTTCCTCGAGTTTCTTCAAGAGCACCAAGGGCCTGAGACAAGGAGACCCGTTGTCTCCCTACTTGTTCGTGTTGGCAATGGAAGTCTTCTCCAAGTTGCTCTCTAGCCGTTACCAACCATGCCAGATTTAATACCATCCAAGAACTGAAATTCTGCAAATCTCACATCCGATGTTCGCGGATGACGTTATGGTCTTCTTTGGCGGAAGTAGCAACTCCCTTCATTGTATTGTGGAAACTTTGGACGATTTTGCTTCTTGGTCTGGCCTTCATATGAACCATGGAAAATCAGAGCTGTTTAATGCGGGGCTATCTCAGGCAAAATCCTTTGCTATTGAGCGCTATGGTTTCAGAAAAGGAGCGCTACTTATCAGGTACATGGCCTTCCCCTTATGCACAAGAAGTTGCGGATTAATGAGTATGCACCATTGCTTGAAAGGATCTCGGGTACTTTCAGGGCTTGGGCTGTAAAAGAGATGTCTTTCGCAAGAAGAGTCCAGCTTCTAAAGTCCGTCATTGCCGGCAACATCATCTTCTGGATTTCAGCTTTCATCATCCCTAAAGGATGTATCCGCCAAATAGAGTCTCTATGCATTCGTTTCCTTTGGTATGGCGACATTTACAAGCCAAAAGTAAGCAAAGTGTCTTGGAAAACTGTTTGTTTGCCTAAGGAAGAGGGAGGACTAGGACTAAAACGATTCTCGGTTTGGAATACGACGCTCTGTTTGAGGCTGGTTTGGTTATTGTTTGTGGAAAACAACTCCCTATGGGCTGCTTGGAACAAATGGCATTACTTGAGAGGATGTATCTTCTGGGAGATTAAGTTCATGCAAGCAGATCCATGGGGATGGAAATCGATTCTCAAGCTCAGACCTCTTGCTAAATCTTTCATCAAGTGCATCATCGGTAATGGCAAAGAGCAAGCTTCTGGTATGACTTTTGGACACTATTTGTGCCCCTTATTGACTTCCTCGGACCATCAGCTCCAAGCGTTCTCAGAATTCAGTCTCAGAGATCGGTTACGGCAGCTTTCAACAACAATGGCTGGTTGCTTCCACACCCACGCTCTGACCAAGCGGTTGAACTACATGCTTACCTTTCTACGGTCTCGCCTGAGAGATGGGATCTTGGTGAGTACTTTTATATATGGTATGTGGATAATGTAAGTTGTGAGGGTTTTTGTTCAGCTAAAACGTGGCAGAATTTGAGGCCACGAGAAGGAAGCAAGTCGTGGACAAATTCTGTCTGGTTCAAGGGCTCAACACCCAAGCACGCTTTCATGATGTGGATCACGCATTTAGACAGGCTACCAACCAGAACGAGGCTCTGCTCTTGGGGATTGCAGGTTCAACCGATTTGCGCCCTCTGCAGCCTGCAAATGGAGGATCGTGATCACCTTTTCTTGCGTTGTACCTTCAGCTTAGTTATTTGGAGGAACATTATGCATCGCATAAACCTGCCTTCTCCAAGTCTCAACAACTTGGAGGATCTAAGGCAATGGACAAACTCCAGATCATGCACTGCGCTTCTTACCCTTCGACGAATTGCGGCACAAGCAGCAATACCTAATATGGAAGCAGAGGAATAATGTGGTCCACAACTCGGTTCACATACCTCCACAAGCGATCTTCAAGGAACTGAACCATTGGTTAAGAACTCCATAACAGCTAGAAAGATGAGAAGAAAATTCAAAAATCTTATGGCATTATGGATCTGTTAAGGGAGCTAACTCTTCTTTGTTTTTTGTTTCCTTATTTTTATTCTTTTTTGCCTTGGAAACATATGGTTAGGCTGTAATCTGTAAACTTCTAATATGACATTTACAAGTTTTATATATAAAAAAATTAGGTACAACCTTTTTGCCCTAAAGATCATGAAAAATGTTGAGCCGGTACTCAGTGTATCTATAACTGAGAAATTCCCTAAACTAGTTTTTTTTTTGTTTGTAATATTGGTTTACTATTCTATTACAAATATTATGAGAATTATTACATCGACGACTCTATCAACGAACACTTTTTACCACTTTATGAAGATCTACGTCTGACATTTTTTGCCTTCCTCACACTGAATCGCCTTATGAAGATTTATGCTTGATGGTTGCATATGCACCACGCTGAAGACCTCATGTAATTTTATCTCCATTAATCTGCATTAATAGATAGTAAATCGCACAATCTAGGATTCGAACCTCATACCTTCTGGTGTAAATGCATTAATGAACCCTTACTCAAACCACTGGACCAAAGGGGTTTCCACAAACTAATTTAAAAACTCTAAACACGCAAAAGTTTAGTTTACTCAAGAGTTAAAAATATGACATTTGAAGGAAAAACAATGATGATTTTTTTTTTTTTTAAATTGTAGATAATTTGGCAAGTGTAGTTGCTACTTGCTGGTTTCTGTTGAATACAGATTTGGCAATATGAAAATCGACAGAAAAAAAATATTTAAGATATTTTGTGAAGGACAACATCCAACAATATGTATTGTGAAGGCAAATATTGCATCAGCAAAATTTGGTAAACACTATTATGGAGAATCCAAAACATAAACAGACCAATCAAATTTCAAATGTTATTAAAGTAAAGGTGAATGGTAGGGGCAGTCACTGAACACAGTGATGTCTCGTGGTCACTTATCACGGTTAAATTCTGCTCCACTAGTAGAATTTTTTTTTGAATTTTTCCGTGTTAAAAAACAATAATAATAATAAAAGCTCAGGCAAACACAACATATTCGCTCTTTTACAAAAAAAAAACACAACATATTCGCACCATAATACGAAACATTTTTGTTAATGCAAATGTGAGTGAGCAGCTCAATTTGTTAAATAAATTATTGAACTATTGTTGCTCGTTTAAATTTGTGAATGATAACATATACTGAATTGGTGAAAGTAGAATAAACTTTTAGCTAAAGATAATGCGAAGTTACAAGTCGGACTGGGTGATATTTGTGAAAGCCTATCACAACTGCCTGCATCAGTTCAGTGACATATCTATTCCGACTTCGAAAGGTCAGCTTACGTCTCACCGCATCCCTATTATATGAATATAAAATAAAATAAGTGGGATCCTAATAAATTTCAAATTAAAATAAACAAATAGACCTACAAAAACTAATGATTTTTATTTGATCGCTCAAATGTCTTTGGTGGACCAGCTGCATGCGCTCGTTCGTCTTTTGGGACATGAGGAAACAGGAAAGACCGTATGACGTACTTTACGGTACGCACAACACCACTTGCTTCCACTTTGTTATCTCTCTTACTTTCTGTTTTGTTTTGTTAGGTCAAAGCTTCTAATCACCTTTTTTGTTTTTTTTAGTATTCTTTTAATGGTATTTTGTGGAACAACAATCTCTAACTACAAGAACTGTTAGCATCCACAAGTTTATTTACGCATTTTTAGAATATTTTTGAACTCCATACCAATAAAAAAGACGAGGTATTTTAGAACATGATAAGGTATTTTTAAGCAAGAAAATGATAAGGTATTTTAAAAATATATTCTTAAGCCCAATAGGGATTAATGTGGTTTGACATAAAAAATTGTAAAACCCAAAAAATAATAATTAACTTAATATAAATAATACTTCAGTTTTTAACTTAAGACCCAATCGTTATTCTAATTTTTTATTCTCTCTCTCAAAAGAATTCGTCCTAAAATCATCTTTTCTCCTCTTCTGTTGGTCTTTTGCCTCGGGCGTGAGCCACCAATTCCCTATTGCATGGTCTCCGGTGTTGTTGCGCGATAGTAGCATAATTTAGAGGTTTTTAGTATTTATATAGCAAGTTTTCTAGTGTTATGCATCAATTTCTAGACATATTTTTAGGAATTCATCCATTTAGAGTTTTAAAGTATTTAGGATAGAGTTTTGCATTTCTTTGTATGTTTTGTTCTCTTTTTAAATCTTTTTAGGTGCCTTGGAGAGTTATTGATGTTTGGAGTTGAGACTTGAGCCATTTGAAGTTTAGAAGCCAAATGAGTGACTAAAAAGAAAATGGTGATGAATAATCAAACCGATGAGCTTGAAATATTGAATTGTATGAAGCCTTTCGATTGGTAGTTAGTTTTGGGACTCATAATGAAAGTCATGGAAAATTTAGGTAGCTTTCCAATGGATATGGTTTCAAGGCGTTTGAAGCCGTATTGAAAGAGTTATAGCCGATTTACTGGACAAAACAAATCTCAACATAGTCTGCAGCTCGAGCCAAGTCACAAATTGCACCAGAGAATGTCACGACTTGGCCATCACGGTCAGAGCCACCCGCGACCGAAGTAGCGACTCAGACCACTAAATTCCACAGAGAATCCCACGACCCGGCCATACCGGACTGAGCCACCCGCTACAACGATACCGACTTGGCCATCACGGTCTGAGCCATCTGAGACGTGCATAGCGACTGAGCCGTAGTGGTTCATCCCAACCGCGACCGATACCCTTCCAAGCAAAAAATATATTTCGACTCTTGCACCTATATATATGTATTTAGAGCCAAAAAATTAGGGACTCTCTCTTCTCTTAAGTTTTTTCTTTGTCTTTTTAGGGTTCTTAACATTTTGTAACCAAAGTTTATGATTTTAAGCAAGTACTTCGTATTTTCTTCTTAATCTCTTCTCTATTATCTTCTTAATCGTTACCTTTATGAGTTTTTATGGAATTACTATGATTAGTGAGTAGTCACTTTGTGTCTTAAGGATGAGGTAGATTATGATTGGATTAAGGATGCTCTAGGGTTCTTAGTACTTAATTAATTTTAATCTTTCTTTATTAGGTTGATCTCTATGCTAGATTTGCAAAGAATTGTTGATTTAGACTATAGGCTTTTTGTTGCCCGAAAGGTATTCAATAAAATGCTTGAATAAATCTAATTAGAGATTTTGCATGGTTAGCCAATGGAAATTGATGTCTAAGGTGTAATATTTGTATGAAGTTGAAATGAATGATTGATTAGTTCTTAATCACAATTGGAAATTTTTTCTTGATTAAGGATTGATTAAAGAGATTATTGCCTAGGAATATGATTGATCTAAATTAGTGTTCTTGATTAAAGATTAAGCTTTCTTGATGGTGTTGATTAAGACTAAATGCATGCTATTCTTGTGATTTGAAATTTGGAAATGGATTGTTGCATGATTAGCATAGGGTTTAGTTGCATGAAAGTGTGATTAACTAGTTTTAGAGTCTTTAAGCCATCATTTGCATGTTGTGATGTTTGATAAGCACCCATGATCATCTTTAGGTAGCTTTGATACATTGACCTCATCCTAGACCCCTTTTTTATTATTGTTTTAAACTCATTTGCTTCTTTGATCACTTAGGATACTAGAATTCACTTTGGAAACAAATTTGGCATAGATTAGACAAATTGCATGCATTCCCTGTATGCTATTTCATTTCTCAATTTGGATTGACTCACACAATTAGTAGGAACTGAGTGATTGAAAAAAATTCTTATTATCATTGCGGTGCCCCATTTCTCCTTTAGCAGTGGCATTGGGTGGTCGTGTCAGTTGCTGGATTTTCTTCTTCTACGGTTTTGTGAGGACATGTTCTCGATGTGGTGGTCTTCTTTGTCGTCCTACGATACTTTGCTTTGGTTTTCTTTGTTTGCATGTGCATCGAGGAGGTGTTTGGTGTATCTGAAGTCGTGAAGGTGGGCTCGGTGGCAATGGAGCTGTCAATAGAGTTTCTTGGCGGATCTCTCGTATGGAAGAAGGTGTTGCTAGGGGATGGAAGCTCCTTCGCGTTCGAGTTTTTATGGTGCGATTTTCCTCTATTTGTTCTTTTTATCTTTTGTTGTCTAGTTTGACTCCATGGAGTATGGAATGTCACCTCCTTGCCTCTCGTTCGGTTTCTGCCCAAGACCATTTTCCAGTTTTGTTGGCAGTGGTCATGTTCCACCGTGGTCTTGGCGATGGCTCATGTTTCGCTGACTTCCCTCATTTTTTTAACTTTGTGTGACATCGTTTTTATGTGTCGTTTATGTTTTAGTTGGCGGTTTTCTAAGTTACTGGTGGTTAATGCGGCAGTGGATTCTCTCGGCGGTGGTACTTGCGTTTCGACGGTGGTCGCCTTCGCTAGAGTTTGCTGCTAAATGTTTCAGATCGAAGACTTCTAGGTTTCTAGGTTTGAACCGAATTTGTTGATAAACTCTAAAGGGATCTAACATGATTTCTAAATATGGGTTTGAAATCGAACCTAATAGAAATTGATGTGGTTTGGTCTAAAAATTGTAAAACCTAAAAAAAGAAATTTAATATAAACAATAGCTCAAAGAAAAAAAATGATATGGGACTTTAATTGCTAAGTGAACAAGATTGGCTTTTGACAAATTTGGACGATTTTCTTTTTATTTATCTGGTTGCTATGGGACGAATTTTTTTTAATTCAGTTTGCTATTTCTACGTAAGCATTTATTAGTCAATTATATTTATATAGTTAACTAAAATATTTTAAATATTGCAGAATGCATTATTTTTTCATCATGTTATTTTTTATGTAGACATCTACTTTATTAATGGATTTATATTTCAATCAACGTGTGGTTTATTATTTTTGAAACCTTATTTATATTTGACAAAAAACCTTATTTATATAGCGCATTAAATACTATTTTATCAAAGTATTTTTAAAATAATTATATTTATAAAATTTTATTCAAAAAATAGCTCTACACTTTCGTCCATAAATTTACTATCATTGGGGTGATTTCTGGACAATGGATATGGTAGGACTAGGAGACATTTAAAAGGATAACAAACTATTTGAAGAAATGCAATCTGATCTGAAAAATGTCTTTTCAGATTATGTAAAGTTAGAACCCCCCAATTAACAAGAAGTAAAATAATAAAATATACTACATACACGTAAACATTATAAACTAATAAGTTTTAATCTTTAAAGCTATAACTTTTCTTGCAATTTGACTGGAATTTCTAACTGGATTACACCATTAGAAGCAATTAGACCAGTTGTGCGAGCTAAATAAAAAAACAAAAGTTCCTAAATGGACAACAGCTTGCTTATGTAATACAGGTATATACATATATACATCTTGTTTAACATAAGATAAATTTAATTATTTAAAGTAATCGTGTTACGTGCCGATCAAAATATTGTTTGGATCCCTGATAATATGACCAAATGCTTTTTTTTTTAAAACATGTGTCGTATATAAAAATTATGCCACTACTGAACGAAGATGCAAGAGCTATTTAGCATGACCAAATGTTGTTTCAATGTTATTTAAAAAACAACATTGCGTCCTGATTTTTTTTTTTTTAAATGACGATGAATTCAAAAATGACGATAAATTCGTAAATTATTTACTAGAGGATAAATAGAAGAGAAAACCTAGAGCTTTTTGTATACCTTTTGTGTTAGGTGGCTCTCTTTTCTGTTGCAGAGGACACGATTATATCTATCTTTAGGCCTTATCCACATATGTCGTAGGCCTAGCCCATTGTATTCTTTGATCATAACAAGAATAACACGAAATCGGGAGCCCACTTTGTTACCTGAACCGAAAATCAATTCTAAATGCTCCAAAACAAACAGTTTCACTATTTCGTCAACGTTTAGAATAATACTTTAGATGTAAGGGTAATTTGTTAGAAAATTTAATTATGGATCTAGTTAGTAAATAATTTTAGCAAAATGAAGTTTATTATCTATTTTCATTGACCGATGCGGAAATATTTTTGTGTTGAGATGAATAAAAAGATAGGCATATGCATGGGAATAAGAATGAGCGGAAATAATGAGAGTTAGAGAAAATTTTAAAATAAGCTACGCTGCATTTTTCCTCTCTAAAAGAAGAGAGAAACAAATCACAACATGATTAGTCTTTTTTACCCAAATTTAGGTTCACCAGTATTTCAAGTGGTGGGCAAAATACATGAACCCAAAGATCCGAATCGAACCGATCAAAAAAATTGGTACTAAATCGAATCCGAAACCGACAAAATATCCGAATGGATCATAGACTCCTATATCCGAAGAATCTAATCCGAACATGAACCGAACCGAAAACAGAATGGATATCCAAAATATAATTATATATCCAAAATATAAATTATATTTAGATTTAAAATAATTAAAATATCTAAAATTATAATTATAGATCTGAAATTATCAGTTATTTGAACACAAAATAATCGAAACACTCAAAATAACTTAAATCTCATAAAATACTTAGTTATACTTGTCAAAATTTAACAAAAATTATTTAAATATAACTATTTTTATTTTATTTTTATATTTCGCGTATTCGAACCTGACCCGAATCCAGATAGAACCGAACCGAATCCAAATCGAAATTCTAAAATATTCGAATGAGTTTTATATCTTTGAATCCAAAAAACGGAAAAACCGAAAACCCGAACCAAATCCGAATAGATACTCAAACACCTACCCCTAAATATTCCAATAAAAAGTAAAAAATGGCAAATTAATGTTTTTATAGTAACTAAGTTAATACAGAATTAGGATGGATTTTGGTCTTTTAAAAGACAACCATTTGGACCATTTGTAAAACAAAGCTTAAGTTCCTATTGTTTTTCGGACATTTTCAACAATTTCTATTTTTGACTTAAAATATTATTTATAAAGATTTTTTTTTCTCCAAACCACTTTAACTTTAACTATAAAAAATATTTTTTTCCCCTGTATATATAGAAGAATGCTAAGTCAGACTTTTTATTTGCTAAATCATTTTTAAATTTAAAATTTTACAATTAAACTAAAACAAAAAAAATATTATTTTTCCTTTATTTTAAAATTAACTTTGGCAGAATGATTCTTTTTAAAACTTAATAAATATTATTAAAAAATATTAATTATAATTAAAAACTTAATTATTGGTAGAATAATTGATTTTGAAACTCAATATTAAGACAACTATATAATTTGGGCTGAAATTTAGAGGTTTTTGTACATATATCCATTCGAAAATTATAAACTGTTATTTACAAAATAGGAATTATATAAAATTTTAAAAATATATGTAAGTTATAGAAATTATTCATTCATTTCATAATAATTATTTTTAATATAATAAAGTTTAACTAATACTTTGGTAAATTGTTTTCGGATCCACCAAAATTATTAAAACATTAAAATATTTCCCAAACAAATTAGATAGAGAAGGAGATTGTTGATTTGTTGTTGATCAATTTATGGAAAAGTACACTAATATTGATGGTTAAACAAAATATACTATATTTTATTATTTTATACGAAGAAATATATTTTTATATAATAAATTTTTAATTTAAATAGGTGAAATTGGGCTCCATGGTATAAAACAAAGACCTAATTAAATTGATGACCATCTATTATTTCTCCTCTTTTTTTTCTTCCATTTCTACCCCTACTCCCTCATCAGCTAACAAAGATTTGCTATAGATTTAGCTGTCTCCGTCTTCCCTATTCGCACGTCTATTTACTTTTTTATTGGAACTTGTGCAAATCATCAAAGCGTGAGACACAACTTGATGTTTCTGGTTTTCCTTTTTTCTTCTTCGTTAGCATCGAACTGTTTTTTCTTCTATGTTCCGAAGAAGTAAGGTCTTGCCTCATCTTCAAATCTGTTCTTTGTTGAATTTCGAGCTTCCTTAATCTTTTTTTTTTATTTATCTCAGTCGACATGCAAAGCGAACGTATTCTGGAGCTTCCTCCGCGCATTTTCGCCGCCGGCGAGGAACCTAACGGACATAGAGTCAACTCTTACGTCAAACCGGACCGGATCCGGTCGATTTTGAACGCACTTGACGACCACGAAGTTCATACTATCAAAAATTCCTCTTTTGGGAAACTCATAGACAAGGTCGAGAAACCAACCTTTTCCGGTGCTTTTGGGCATTTCATCATAACGCGGATGCTCTATGTGAAGAAGAAGCATGAGATCTAGTTTCTATTTGCTGGTTTGCCGATTAGGGTTTCACTAAGGGAATTTTACATAGTCACTGGTCTCCCATGTGGGAAATTTCCCAAGGCTAGTAAGAAGAAGAAGAATTTGGTGAAGGACCAGAAATATTGGGGTGAACTATTTGGCTGTCTGAACTCTCCAACTGTCGATTTTGTGGTTAAACTTCTGAGGAAGAGAGTTGTTCGTGACCCAAACTGGAGAATCAAATATGCATTTTTAGCATTGAAAGCTTCTGTCCTTTGTCCGTCTAGTCATTTTCCGAAGATCATTGATGAGCATGTTGAGATGATTAGGGACCTTGACTACTTTCTTGCCTACCGTTGGGGTCGAGTTTCCTTTGATATGGTTGTTTCAAGCATTAAGGCAAAAGATATAGTTGCTCTTGCTCGGAAGTCTCTGGCGGTTCAAGGTTTCTTTCACGCGTTTCAACTTGTAATGGTGGAAGTTATTCCGCAGCTTCTTGAGGTTGTTGAAGTTGGCCAATCAGATTCTTCTTCTGAGTCTGACAGTTATTTTGAGGATGAAACCAGAAATAGGTTTATGGATTCATTGGGCGAGGAGAATTCTTTGAGGGATGAAGTCCAGTTACCACTTCAAAACAATCTATCCAGAAAGTCTCTCTCAGTCCCGGGCATGCAAGGGATATCGATGACAAATGTGAGGTAAACAAATTGTGTAAATGTTGAGCTCAGGTTATAAAGTGTCACTTGATAGCTAAGATATCTGTTAGAAGTATTTATCTGTTCGTTAAAACTAGCTAATGAGAGTAACAATTTTTGATTATATGCTATAGGTATAGTTAACATTTATCTATTTACTAGTCTCATGGTTTGAGCCCAAAGTCTAATATCATCATTTCTATTTCAGGCATTTGTGAAGTGTATTATTCCTGCTGACCCAACACTGAATTTGGATGATTCTTTGTTTGGTTGGTCGGATGAGGAGGAGGACGAGCTGGTCAACAATATGGTCAAGCTGATAAGTGAGGGTTTTCATTTCGAGAAGAAAAACTTCAAAGGTAGTGTGACTGCTTCTGAACTTGAACGTAATAGAAAAGAAAAGAAAAAGCTAGAGAGAAGAAAGATAAAGAGAAAGAGAAAGACAAAATCAACCAAGGCAGTATAGCTGGTGGCTCCCTGGACCTAGATCAAGTTGCTGATGTTGTTGCTAAAAAAAAATCAAACCCTATTTTAGTGTTGTTGAAGGGAAAGTAGCTGCCTGCTTATCTGAGATCAGAGAGGTTTCCGGTGTTTTTAAAGCAGCAACCAATCGGATTGAGTTAGCAATGAAGCGTTACAACGATGATATTATGAATGCGATCAACAAGTTTCTTTAATAATCGAAAACAATACCAAAGAATGTAAATGACTCCGGTGTACGAGTTTATGCAAACTCCGGTGGTTTCTGTAGATCGGGAAGGTCAGAGCAAACGAGTAATCATCGTGGTGTTGAGCAGCAAAGCGAAGAAGTTGGTGTGGAGCAAATGAGAAATCATCTTGGTGGGGAGCAAAGGAGTAATCATCGTGGTGTTGAGCAGCAAAGTGAAGAAGTTAGTGTGCAGCAAATGAGCAATCAACTTGGTGGGGAGTATAGGAGTAATGATCGTGGTGTTGAGCAAACCGAAGAAGTTGGTGTGATGCAAATTAGCAATCAACTTGGTGGGGAGCAAATGAGTAATCATGGTGGTGTGGGGCAGGGGAGCAATCAAGCTGGTGGGGAACCAAAGAGCAATCAAGCTGGTGGGGATCATGGCAGCACTCAAGCTGGTGGGGAGCAAGGAGCAAACAATCTGGTGGGTCTCTGTCAAATGTGTCTCCGGATAGTATTATCAATTCAGTGGTGTAGGAAATCAGAAGATATGAACAGGAAGTAAGTCTTTTGTTATTCGTTATTAAGTTTGTTAACTTATACTAGATTTAAATATTCTTGATAGTTTCCTCTTTAGCAGTATCTCATATTTTTAATTGTTGAGTGTAGGATGGTAACACTGTAGGAACACTGCCTCTTCCTTGTGTACAGTCTGAAATGGGAGACAATTTGGATAATGGCCATCAAGTTGTGAATGATCTAACTGAGCAGGTTAGCTAAAACTATAAATTATTTTAATCAATTATTGTATATTTAGCTAACTTTCGTTAATGTCAAATCTTTATTGTTGATGTGCAGAAGAATGTAATTTTTGGTAACAGTCAATTGAAGAGGGCTGATGTGATCGATGATGGAGATGATTGCGATCATTAGTTACACAAGAGTAAGCGTTTGCGTACCCAATATTCCGCGTTGCAAGGCTTTCAATGCACCAAGACCAATCCTCGTACAACTGCCCGACCTGTGGTATAAGGGATTTTCCCTGTTGAAGACTATGATCTTAAGTTTTCTAAGCTTGTGCAAAAGCTTAAATCTAATAGGTTCGTGCATAGGATGGTTACCAAGTTGTTAGTTAGCAGCTTTGTCAGAAGTTATCTTTATATATATATTATGTTGACTTTGGTATTTTAAATATGAATGGTAGGCTAATCAATGTTGGCAATGGTACCCAAGTTAGCAGCAAAGACGTATTGGATATTCTAGAAAGGACTAAAGTTATGACTCCAAAGGTTTGTCATCATGTCTTTAAGTTTTGTACTATAGCTAATCACAACACCTGATAATTCCAATTCACCTTATTTGCATTTAGGTTGTGGATGCCTTGTTCATTTCTCCAGGATTATTTTCATGAGATCTGTCCTAGGTCCACAGTCATTCAAGATGCGCTTCTTTGATACCAAGTTCGCTGCTGATTTTATGAAGCATTATGCGAATTTTTCGAAGATTTCGGCCAAAGACAGGGCAAGTCCCTTTTTTGCTGTTCTTCTCGCGCCTGAGAGGTTATACTTCCCTTTCTTTGTTGTCAAGTCCCATTGGGTAGGTGTATGTGTCGATATTCATGCTAGGTCTATTCAAGTTCTGGATTGTAACACTCCCCTTTGCAACGATAGTTTAATGAAGAAGGACTTGGATGGTGCTCACTCGATGGTTGGGTTTGAAGGCTTAAAATGCATCACAACTGAGGTACTTCCATTGGAGTCAAAAAGGCTAGCAGTTTTTTTCTACCAGGAATTCGGTGGTACTGTTTGACTCTGCTTATCCTTCCCCCCCCTCTTTTATCATCTCTGTCTTTTGTTTACTAAACTTTGTCCAATCACGGTTCCTACTTTCATTTGGATGTTTGTTTTCTAATGTGCTACTGTTCTGTTTCGGTTCCTAGTAAACATTGTCTCTTCTTTTAAATTTCGTTATCTATCCTAGTTACTTTGCTATGTTATTCTGGTTCTGTTAATAGTAGAAGTTGCTCGTTAACAGAAATGTTAGATTCACTATAAATACTATATCTCACGTGTTTTCAGTACATAGAATTTAGCGAGTCTCGTAATCATATACAGACGGTTAAGTCGTTAGTGACAATATCTACCAATAACGGATAACATTAATTGTGGAGTCTGATATGCTCAGAGTTTAATATCCCTAAGTTACATTGCAAGTGCACATGCAAATATAGTATATAGGGGTCGAACCACAGAGACTCAAGAGTTCTTACGATAGACTATCAAGCGTCGAGTTAAGCTAAGAAGCATGCAATCAAAAAGCAAATAGAATAGTAGCAGAAAGTAAATATCAGATAGTTTGTTATCAATACTAAATGCGTCAGGTCAAGGGAGTTCTCAGGAAATCATGTCATGCAGATTAACAATTAGTCATGATCAAACTAAGTATTGTTCTAGAAATCAAACTCAAATGTAAAATTAGCCAACTTTCGTTGCGAGAATGTACTAAGTCTAAATCCTAGAAATCCAAATTTCTTTTCAATTCCTACAGATTAAACTAGCCTTAAGTGATGTTCGATTTGTTCACAAATTAGCTAAACCAAATTTATTTGCGGATATCTAATTTGCTTAACCTAAATGGATCATATTCCAAAGTACACTTTCGTGTTAACTTAAAAACGTAAGATCTAAATTCCAATTGATCATGTTAGAAACTAGCTTTAAGAACAATTCAGATTGAAGAATTAACAAGTTATGAGTTCCGTAACTGATTAAATTTATCTTAACATGTTGTGAAAACCCTATGAAAATCCCTAAATCTAACAATGAATCTACTCAAACATATTGAATGAAACAAGCAACATGGAGTGAATAGATTGCATTAAAAGAGTAAGAGAATAGAAAAAGGGTTCAAAATCTTCTCCAAAAGCAGTACAAGGTTCTGATCAGCCCCAAAAGCTCTAAACTCTCTCTAGCCAAAAGTATGAGAAATGTCACCAGAATAAAACTCAAAAACCATAATATTAAGTGCTAATAAATCTTCTGGGCCAATTATGAAAATCTCCAAATCTTCATTTAATCACCGAGAATTGTGATCTGGATAGCTGCTTCGACCGATGCACATGATGCGTCGGTCGATGCTCAGGTCGAACATACACTCTGAACTTGTCATCACGGCTTCACCTCCAATCTTTGCCCAAAAATCTCCAAAATCTTCCAAAGTCCTCCAAACGTGTCCAAACCTATAAAACACCTGAAAAGACTCGAAAGAAACTACAAAAGACTTTAATATATAGTTATATCATGGCTTAATGACAGGTCAAATCTTAATCCATATTTTCTAACTGCAAGGGTACAGTGTCGAATGTGTAATATCTAGGGTATCAAATTCACAGAGACTCAAGTTTCACCGATAGATTATATGTAGTCTAATTGAGCTAAGCAAGACAAATGAAAGCAATAAATATGCAATTAATTAAAGTGTGTTTTCGATGGGAGAAAAGCGCTAGACTTAGGAAGATCTCAAGAAATCATGCAATGTCAGACACTTAACTAATCATGATTCAGATTAAGCACATGTTCAAGAACTAGAATCACAATTGTCAAATAACTCAACTCTCGCTGCAATTATTCTCTATGTCTAGCAACCTAACAATTCAAATCTCTTTGCAATCTTAGAGTTATAGACAAGCATTAATAGCAAGTTCTTTAGTTCAAAATTCTCCTAAACCAAATCTCTTTGTATCTAGTCAAATTGCTCACACTAAGTCCTGTCAGATTATAATTCACACTCTTGTGCCAAATTGTTAATCTAAGATCTAAACCCTAGGTGATCAATCCAAAATTCAGTTTTAATCTCAACTTAGGTGATGAACATACAGTTTTAGAATTCTAATTATTCAGAGATCTAACAAAGCATAAAAACCCTATGAGAATTCCTAAATCTAACAAAGGTTACTACTCAGACATGATATCAATCAGACAACACATATTGAATAGAAAACCAAAAGACTGAATAGATATAGATAACGAGGTTCGAAATCCTTCTCTCAAAGGTTACAGAGCAGCATATCAGCCCCAATAGCAATAATCTCCTCAAGTCTCCAAAAGCCAAAAGCAAGAACAAAAGATAAGAGAGACAACTCTCAAAAACCTAATTAATAGTCTAAACACGTTTGGGGCTAAATTAGAAATAATGAAACTTTAGGACTTTCTTGCAATTCTTCAAAAGATGTTCTTTACTCGCGCGCAACTCTGTTCAGGGCTCAGTGTCGACCGACACTAAAGAGTGATGTCGGTCGAAATTAAAGTCTGGTTACGGCTCCAGCTTATATTCTTGCATAATTCTCCAGAAATGTCCCAAAACTCCTAGCTTTGCTCCATTCGTATGCTAACCTGTAAAAGACTCGATAGAATCGAATTACAAGGTTAAAGACTCAACATATACACTCATATCATGGTTAAGAACCTAGAAAAACCATGATATATCAACTCCCCCACACTTAGCTTTTGCTTTCCCTCAAGCAAACAAAAAACCAAAGTATGAAAAAGAGGTTTGAAAACACGAATACTCATTTCGTCCTAAGAACACCACATTCACATTCACTTAGTAATCCACATGAAAACATTCCTGCAGAGATCAAGACCACAATGTACTTCCCCCACACTTAGCAACTGTCCTAAGTAAACTACACAATCAAGACAAGAAATCCAAATTCACCATACTAACTTCTGTAGATAAATAAGTGCGGTCTTACCGAGGGGGTATCAATCAAAGGACACAAGGACTCTTACTCAGCAGTTCCCTAATTGCAGTCTGTCATTTTCTGGTTCCCTTCTTCTCTCTTTTCTCACTTCAGCACCTGATTTTTTCCCTTTGGGTATCATTTTTTTTACCAGCTGCTCTTCCCTTATTGGGGTATTAATTTGGACACATTCCATGAATGCACATGAGGTAATAGGGGTAACTACCACTCCCATGATCACTTCGAAGGTACTAGCTTATCCGCAGTTTATTACTTTTTTTTTTACTTTGCTTGAAGGGAAGGGAGAAGGGAACCATACTCAGACAGATTTACAGACCTTTCAGGACTGACAGAGGAGTCCGATCTAATGTATACCAAGCCCCTGGGTAAGAAAATTAAGTCAAGATTAATGGTGAAGTTAGTGATGGATCCTCTGAATACCTGAACTGATATGAATGTCCTTGGTAGGTTGATCCGTGTGTGGTCTGGGTCGATTTTCATCTGCCCTTCCGAGTTTGATGACGACCGACACTTGTGGAACGTCGATCGACACTTATCCTATAACTCGTGCAGATTGCAGAAGTCCAACATATTCCGTCTGAAAACCAGTCTCAACCATGTAGATGTTCTCTTCTGGTAGAAAATCATCTATAGGAACGTCCTCATCGATCCTAATCCTTGAGAGATGATCAGCTACACCATTTTCCACTCCTTTCTTATCTCTCACTTCGATATCAAACTCCTGAAGTAGCAGAATCCATCGAAGCAACCTTGGCTTAGCATCCTTCTTCTGCATTAAATACTTAAGTGCAAAATAGTCCGTTTGCACAACCACCTTGGATCCAATCAGATATGGAAGAAACTTCTCAAAGGCAAAGACAATGGCTAGCAACTCCTTCTCAGTTGTTGCATAGTTCCTCTACGCATCATCAAGAGTTCTACTTGCATAGTAGATAACATGAAGCTTCTTATCCTTCCTCTGACCAAGTACAGCTCCTACTGCGTAGTCACTAGCATCACACAAAACCTCGAAAGGCAAATCCCAGTCCGGAGGTTGCACAATTGGAGCAGAAATCAAAGCCTGTTTCAGCTCCTGGAATGCATAATGACACTCATCTGTGAACTCAAACTTTACATCCCTGCAGAGAAGTGCAGTGAGTGGTCTAGCTATCTTGCTGAAGTCTTTGATAAATCTCCTGTAAAATCCAGCATGTCCAAGAAAACTTCTCACTCCTTTGACTGAATCCGGCGCCTGCAGCCCTGTCATCACCTCGATCTTAGCTCGATCAACCTCAATCCCTACCTCAGATACTCTGTGCCCAAGTACAATGCCATATCTGACCATAAAATGACACTTCTCCCAATTCAGAACCATATGCTTTTCCTCACATCTAGCCAACACCTTACACAGATTATCCAGACAAGCGTGGTAAGACGATCCATAGAAAGAGAACTCATCCATAAAGACCTCCATAAAGTCCTCAATCATATATTTGAAGATAGACAACATGCATCTATGAAAGGTCGCATGAGAATTACACAATCCGAATTGCTTTCTGCGATATGCAAAAGTGCCATAGGGACAGGTAAAGGTGGTCTTCTCCTGATCCTCTGAGTGAATAAGGATCTGAAAGAAACCAGAATAACCATCCAAGAAGCAATAGTATGGATGATTTACTAACCTTTCCAGCATATGATCAATGAAAGGTAGCGGAAAGTGGTCATTTCTGGTGGCTGCATTCAACTTCCTGTAGCCAATATACATCCTGTGACCAGTGATCGTCCGTGTAAGAATCAAATCATCCTTGTCGTTCTTCACCATTGTGACTCTTCCTTTCTTAGGAACCACATGAACTGGACTGACCCAATCACTGTCTGAGATAAGATAGATGATACCAGCATGCAACAGCTTCATGATCTCCTTCTTCACAACCTATTTGAGGTTAGGATTCAAACGCCTCTGATTCTCAATTAATGACATACTCTCATCCTCAAGATGTATCCTATGCATGCACAAGTCTGGAGAGATACCTGAAATACAAGAGAATAGCCAAGAGCTTTGCGATGCTTGTGCAGCTTACATAGCAAGAGGGTGAGTTATGCGTTATTCAAATAAGCATTAACAATAACATAATAAGTAGAATTCTGACCTAGAAATGCATATTTGAGGCCTGCATGTAGTTGTTTCAGCTCAATCTTTGGAGCTTTTTCCTCGCTCCAATCTCCAAGTGTTGCAGCTTTCTATGAAGTGACAACCAAATCCTCCTGAGCTACCAACTGCATCACATGCTCACTAGCATCCATCAGTCTGACATACCCAGCAGTAGTGCCATCCTGAATCTCCTAACTCTGCTTAGTACCCATCAAAACGCGCTCTAAAGGATCAGCATGATGCATCTGGTGAAAGAATTCAGCAGCTAAATTGTCCAATGTGTCCACATAGAAAGTCTGTCCATCGATCGTAGGGTATTTCATCAGCTTATCCATATCGAAATTCATCACCAGATCACCCACATTCAGCCCAATATTTCCCTGCTTCACATCAATGATAGCACCAGCTGTAGCGAGGAATGGTCTGCCCAAGATAAGAGGATCTTTAGGCTCATCACTGTACTGCAAGACTACAAAGTCTGTAGGAATTACACATCCTCCAATCTTCACCGGTAAATCCTCCAACAGACCCTCATGAATCCTAATAGAACGATCAACTAGAATCAGAGAGATCCTAGTAGGTGCAAAGTCTGTCATCCCCATCTGCTTAGCAACTGAATATGGCATCAAATTGACGCTCGATCCAAGATCACACAATGATCTCTCAAACCTATCTCTGAAGATGGTACAGTCCAAGACAAAGTTTCCTGGGTCCTTCAGTTTCTGCAGAATTATATTCTGTATGACAGCACTACATACTTCATTGATCATCATCAGAGACTCCTCATCACCCATATCAGAAGTCAGCATCTGCTTGAAACATCTCTTCACCACTGGAGTGGTCTTAATAGCATCCATCAACGGCACTGGAAGAGTGAGATTTCTCAACAAAGCTTTGCATCTAGCTTCATATCTCTCGAATTTGGACTTCTTCAGGTTCCTTGAGAAGGGTACCTTGGGTTTATAAACCTTTCCACCAGCAATAGGGGTCGTGACCTCAACAATAGACCCTTTATGGGATGGATGTCGATCGACGCTGGGTTGATGTCGATCGACATCGATCGATTTCCCTTTAATGTCGACTTCATAATCGACCTTGGTCGATTTCTGTTCGTCACGAGGATTCGAAGAAATCAGTGTCAGTCGACACTGAGGGTTAATGTTGCCCGACACTAATCTCTCGACCTCTGCGTCTTCTTCTTCCAATTCTTCCAACTCCACGAGTTCCTTAGCATTCAACTGCTTTTTGGAAACAGTTTGCAGCTTTGTCCCTGATAGGGTCTAAAGTTTTTATTCCTATTCTACTGCAAGTGCACAGTCAATGCAATTATAGTATATAGGGTATTGAATCCACAAGGACTCTAGGCAATGATAGAATTAAGAACAGTCGAGTTAAACTAGGAGAAAGTATGTGATAAACTAAAAGCAAAGCAGAAAGGTAAATCAGGTTGCAAGATTGGTTTGAAGGCAATTAACTAAAAGCGCTAAGTCTAGGGAGTTCTCAGGAAATCAGACAAGCAGACAAATTATTCAGTCATGATCAAATTAAGCACGGTTCTAGAACTCAAACACGGATATAGAATTAACCAACTTTCGTTGTGAGAATTCTCTAAGTCTAATAGCAGAAATCCAAATTTCTTTGTAATTCCTAACAGATTAAACTAGCTTTAAGATTAATTTCGATATGTTCACAATTCAATTAAACCAAATTTCTTTGCGAGTAATTCAATTGCTCAACCTAAATAGTTCATATTCTAAACCACACTTTCGTGTCAATTTAACAACCTAAGATCTAGATTCTAAGTGATCAAGTTAGAAACTAGTGTTAAGCACAATTTAGATTGAAGAACAATTATTGATATGAATCCTTAACTGAAATAAATAAATCTAGCAAGTCATGAAATCCCTATGAGAATCCCTTAACCTAACTATGAATCTACTCAGACATAGATAATGAAAACATAATCAATGAATTAATAGATTGCATAAATAAAGAGTAAAGATTAAAGGGGTTCGAAATCTTCTCCAAAAAGCAGAAAGCAGTACAAGATTAGATCAGCCCCAAAGCTCTAGAAATCTCTATGCTCAAAGTATAAAAGCCTAGTGTAAGCGTCTGTTAAAGCGTAACTAAAAACTGATGTAAAAACCTAATTATATAAGCTAATCACGTCTTGGGGCTTCTTTGTAATTATCAGGAACTTCTGGGCAAAACTGTGAATTCAGCATTCTTCATTAAACCGCCGAGGAAGGCCCATCTCGCTAGTGTGTCGATCGATACCCAATGTGTGTTGATCGATGCATTACTCTGTTTTGGACAGTGAACTCTATCTCTCGGGTCAAAGCACCAAAATGCTCCAAAAAGCTCCATAAACTCCAATTCCGCTCCAAACGTGCTAATACCTGTAAAAGACTCTAAAGCAACACTAAAAGACTCTAAAACACACTTATATCATGGTCTAAAACCGGTAAAAACCATGATATATCAGTCCCACTCCTTAATGTTATGGCATTGCACTGACGCTTAGGATTGGTATCTGTCCTTCCAGGAAGGAATCCATCTTGCCTCTTAAGAGCTCTAGCAGTCTGAGCAACTTGAGTATCCAACTGTTTCACATGTGTGCTCAAAGACTCAAACTTCCCATTTGGATCAGTGTAAAGGGCATATATCTTCTTGTTGAAGTCCACTGTAGTCTTTGTATGTCCCTCAATTAGTTGCTCCATCATAGCTTCCAACCTACTCTCATGTGAAGGTGCATGAGGTGTCTGGTAAGAAGAAGCTCCATAAGTCCTCTTATAGAAGTTGTTTTGTTGAAAAGGTTTTTGAAAAGAAAGTTTCTGACCAAATCCAGAAGAGTTTTGATTGCTTGTGAAAACACTCCTCTGACCACTACCAGTGTAGAGTATATTACCTTGCTGATTCCCAAACATGTTTCCCTGAAATCCAGACCCAGCGATGTAGTTCACATCCTCTTCCTCGCAGCCTTCATCAGCATCAAATACCTCAACATCCTGAGCGAAATGAACATTCTTCTTCCCAAGCAGAAGACTATGAACAAAATCAATCTTGTTCTTCATCTCTGCCATCTGCGATCTATCAACCTTTCCACCATATTTCTTCCTCTCCAGATCAGCATTCTTAGTGCTATTACTATACACTAGAAGCAGAGGCTTCAGCAGCCTTCCTCACTCGCTTACGTTACTGTCGTGATGCCATCTGCAAGACAAAACAGACAACCCAAGAATGAGACTCAAGAGTACAAAAATTTCAAAGTCAAGATATCATTAAATTGAGTATATACAATCATCCACAGCACTGAAATCAACCATATCCCATCCCAATTTTGTCCTAGATATCAACAGAATCAACGAACGAGCAGTTCGGCATCAAAACGAAATTTTTTCTGAACTCTCTAATTAATCACGAAATCTGTATTGGGACCCTATAATTCCTCTAGCACAACCTAAATAGGCTAGAATCAACCATAGAAACAAGCTAATCAAGGCAAAAGTCCCAACTTTTCACTTTAGGGCCGAAATGAAATTAGGGCGATTGAAAGACATACCTTTGCATATCGAGTAAACATAGATTAGGAGTGGATAGAGAAGTGAAAATCGTGTGGATAGCACTTTGAATCAGTCAAAACGGTTAAAATCGTGGGAGATGGAGATTTTTAGAGAGAAAATCGCGAGAGGGAAAAGTTGGGGAAGTTGAAGTCTGTCCCGAGTTTTAAAGGGAACTTACCTCGTGCACATCGATGTTCACCGACACTAAAGAAGTGTCGATCGACATTAGTTCTCTAGGTCCACAATCGACCATGATAATCGACCTTAGTTGATTTTCGTTCGTGCTCGAAATCTCAATCCTCAATGTCGACCGACACTAGCTAAATGTCGATCGACACTCAATCTAGAGTGCTACGGGTTCTACGAAACTTAATACAAAAACACCAAAAATCCAAAGATCAAAAAGCAAAACAAAAAATTCTTAATATTTACAACTTACCAGTGGGTTGCCTCCCACCAAGCGCTCGTTTTACGTCGTTAGCTTGACTGAACTGCGACTAGGCAGTGGGTGGATCATCCAGATGAACGATGTCGCCTTCTGGAATCGTAGCTTTTACCCAATAGTGTTTCACCCTTTGCCCATTCACCGTGAACTCCTCGCCTTTGGAATTCACCAGGATAACAGCTCCGTGTGGTCTGGCCTCCTTGATGGTAAAGGGACCTGACCAACAAGAACGCAACTTTCTAGGAAACAATTGTAAGCGTGAGTTATATAGAAGTACCTGGTCATTCGGTTCGAAGTGGCGTGAGATGATCTTCTTATCATGATATGCCTTTGTACGCTCCTTCTACAGCTTTCAGTGTAAAGTGCATCTATCTTCTTGTTAAAGTCCACTGTAGTCTTTGTATGTCCCTCAATTAGTTGCTCCATCATAGCTTCCAACCTACTCTCTTATGAAAGTGCAGGAGGTGTCTGGTAAGAAGAAGCTCCATAAGTCCTCTGATAGGAGTTGTTTTGTTGAAAAGGTTTTTGAAAAGCAGGTTTCTGACCAAATCCAGAAGAGTTTTGATTGCTTGTGAAAGCACTCCTCTGACCACTACCAGTATAGAGTCTATTATCTTGCTGATTCCCAAACATGTTTCCCTGAAATCCAGACCCAGCGATGTAATTCACATCCTCTTCCTCGCAGCCTTCATCAACCTCAAATACCTCAACATCTTGAGCAAAATGGACATTCTTCTTCCTAATCAGAAGACTATGACAAAATCAATCTTGTTCATAATCTCTGCCATCTGCGAGCTATCAACCTTTCCACCATATTTCTTCCTCTCCAGATCAGCATTCTTAGTACTATTACTATACACCAAGTTCTCAATCAGCTCCTTCGCTTGCTCTAGAGATTTAGTGTTGAAATTTCCATTGTTAGCAGCATCCAAGGCCATCTGGTACCACAAATCAACTCCTCTGAAGAAAATGCCCAGCAGTTGTACTTCAGAGAAACCATGGTGGGGACAATCTCTCTGGTAGATCTTAAACCTTACCCACACTGCTTTCAAAGGATCTGTAGGTCCCTGCTTGAACTGTAGAAGATCCTCTCTCAGCTAATCAGATCTAGCATCATCATAAAAGTGCCTAAGAAACTTCCTCTTAACTGCATCCCAAGTAGTCAGAGTCCCATGTGGAATCTGCTTCATCCAATTTGCAGCTTCTCCTCCAAGAGAGTGCGGGAAAAGCTTAGACTGCAGGAAGTCATAGCTCACTCCATTATGCTTCATTCCATTAACCAAAGACTCAAAGTTCTCTATATGGTCCATGGAATGCTCATGTGGATGCACATGAAAGAGGTGCTGGCCCACAAAAGTGTAGTAGGAAGTCTTCAGCTCAAAGTCATTCCGTGCTATGGGAAGAGGTACGATCGCAAACCTGTTAACATAGAACTCGTCAGACCTATTGTAGTCAGCAAGAGTCTTCCCAACCGGCGCATTAGGTAGCGGATTAGGTGGTGGATTTGGTTGCAGATTAGGCTGTCCAATAGCTCCTTATTCTCCTCCACCTTGTCCATTACCTCCAGGATTGACAATTTGGCGCTCAGGTTGAGGCTGCTCAATATCATTCCCATCGTCATCAATCATATGGCCCTGATCGTTGTACGGATTGTTCTGTAAATCACTCAAAACACCAGCTTCATCCCGAATCAACACAAGAACATTAGGATTCATAATTTTAACTGGATTTTGAGCTTTCAGGTTCGTTCTCTCAATTATAGCAAGCTCCTGATTCCTAAGATTCAAAAGCTCCTTGCCTGGGTTGCTTCTGGTGTGACGATTAGGCATACACTGAAATTAAACCCGATTCCCGAGTTTAGTGCCGGTCGACGCTGATTGATGTCGATCGACACTAAATGTTCGTGTTCGTAGTTTCCTGCCGCAACAAAGACAAGCAAGACAGAGAGGTGTAAGTAACTAAAAAGAAAACAACTTAGCCTAATTCTAATACAAAATCTATCGGTGAACTCAAAGAGTCCCTGGCAACGGCGCCAAAAACTTGATAGGTCAAATCTTAATCCCTATTTTCTAACAGCAAGTATACAGTGTCTAAGGTGTAATATCTAGGGTATCGAATCCACAAAGACTCAAGTTTCACGCGATTGATTATATGTAGTCGAATTGAGCTAAGCAAGACAGATGAAAGCAATAAATATGCAAGTAATTAAAAGTGTGTTTTCGATGGGAGAAAAGCGCTAGACTTAGGAAGTCTCAGGAAATCATGCAATGTCAGACACTTAACTAATCATGATTCAGATTAAACACATGTTCAAGAACTAGAATCACAATTGTCAAATAACTCAACTCTCGCTGCAATTATTCTCTATGTCTAGAAACCTAACGATTCAAATCTCTTTGCAATCTTAGAGTTCTAGACAAGCATTAATAGCAAGTTCTTTAGTTCACAATTCTCGTAAACCAAATCTCTTTTTATCTAGTCAAATTGCTCACACTAAGTCCTGTCAGATTATAATTCACACTCTCGTGCCAAATTATTAATCTAAGATCTAAACCCTAGGTGATCAATCCAGAATTCAGTTTTAATCTCAACTTAGGTGATGAACATATAGTTTTAGAATCCTAATTATTCAGAGATCTAACAAAGCATAAAAACCCTATGAGAATTCCTAAATCTAACAAAGGTTACTACCCATACATGATATCAATCAGACAACACATATTGAATAGAAAACCAAAAGACTGAATAGATATAGATAACAAGGTTCAAAATCCTTCTCTCAAAGGTTACAGAGTAGCAGATCAGCCCCAATATCAATAATCTCCTCAAGTCTCCAAAAGCCAAAAGCAAGAACAAAAAATAAGAGAGACAACTCTCAAAAACCTAATTAATAATCTAAACATGTTTGGGGCTAAATTAGAAATAATGAAACTTCTGAACTTTCTTGCAATTCTTCAAAAGATGTTCTTTACTCGCGCGCAACTCTGTTCAGGGCTCAGTGTCGACCGAATAAAGAGTGATGTCGGTCGAAATTAAAGTCTGGTTACGGCTCCAGCTTATATTCTTGCATAATTCTCCAGAAATGTCCCAAAACTCCTAGCTTTGCTCCATTCGTATGCTAACCTGTAAAAGACTCGATAGAATCGAATTACAAGGTTAAAGACTCAACATATACACTCATATCATGGTTAAAACCTAGAAAAACCATGACATATCACTTAAAACACCTAAAAACCATGATATATCAACTCCCGCACACTTAGCATTTTCTTGTCCTCAAGCAAAACAGAAAACCAAGATAAGGAGAACAAGTTTGAAAACTTCAGAAACTCATTCATCGTCGAAGTACTACACTCAGATTCCCCTTAGTAATCCACATGAAAAATGAACCTACAGACATCAAGACCAACATGTACTTCCCCCACACTTAGCAAATGTCCTAAGTAAACTCCACAATCAGATTCAGAACATTCAAATTCACCATACTTTCTTATATAATCTAATTTGTGCGGTCTCACCTAGAGAGTATCGTTCAAAGAACACATGGACTCTTACTATGTTAGCAACTGACCACCATACTATCATTTTCTGGTTCATTTCTTATCCTTTTCCTTCATTAGCATCTGATTTTTTCCCATTGGGTATCATTTTTTTTATCAGTGCTCTTCCCGCATTGGGATGTACTTTGGACACATTCCATGAAACACATGAGGTTATAGGGGTCTCTATCACTCCCGTGATCACTTTGCAGCTAATATCTTATCCGCAATTTAATACTCTTTATTTTTTTTTACTTTAAGAAAGGAGAGAAGGGAACCATACTTAGACTGCTTTACAAGCTGTTTCAGAACTAACAGAGGAATCCAACTCAAGGTATACCAATACCCTAGGTGAGAAAAATTAAGTCAAGTTAAAGGCGAAGTCAGTAATGGATTCTCTGAATACCTGAAGTGATATAGGTGTCCTCAGTAGGTTGATTCTGTGTTGGGTTTTCCAATAGTCAGAGATCATCTGCGAGCTCATCCAATGGTCCCTTAGGTTCCTTTAAGTGTAGTGATCTCCTCAAAAGTCCTAATTTCTTACTAACTATTTTGACTCAATTAAACAGACTCAACAGACTCTAAGAAAATAAAAATATTATGTCAGTACCACCTCCCCCACACTTGAAACAAATTGTCCCCAGTGGAATCAAAGATTAGGCTCGGTAAAAGATGAATAGGAACGAAAATGTACTTATGATATGTGATTTTTACCTGTCTCGCAACTGCGTCGACCGACTCAAGTCGTGCAATGGTCGACGCATGTTTCAGAATGGGTGCATCGATCATCGCCCAGGACCGCAACGATCGACGCACAATGTGTCTGCTTCTGTAAATTTTTGCAGACATCATTGTTCCTTGAATAATCACGAAAGCTACATAAATCAAAGACAATGCATAATCAAAGCAACTAGATAGTCATATAAAGCATCCGTACATCAGTTCCAAAGTAAAATGAATGACATAGACTCAAGAAGAAACATCAAAATGACTCAAGAAAAATAAAAATAAAGAAGAAAGAAAGAAAGAGTACAAAACCAAGTGTCATAGGAAATATGATCCATAATCAGATCTCATCGGACTCAGACTCATCATCGATGCCTGCATAAGGGTCAGGACCACTAGTCTCAGGAGTAGGAGAGCGTCTGCGTCGTGGAGCAGGTGTAGGAACATGAACTCTCGGCTAACGTCTACAGGAACATCTAGCTACCATCTCCCAAATGCTTTTTAGTCTGTCATTCAGCATAGTCTAAAAGGCTCCTCGAGATTTCTCTGCAGGATCCATAGGTGGATCAGGATATGGTATAGGCACAAACTCACATACTGCAGATGTAGGGGCATGCGTAGGTGGAGGAGCAGCAGATGTAGAAGCTCCAGAAGTAGAAGCACCAAGAGGGTTGGCGACTGTAGGTACTCTGCACAAAAGGTTCCGGTTTGGCTGAAAGCTCAAATCAAGAGGCGCCTCAATCTTCGTGAGCTCCTATAAGGGAAGCTTCACATACCACTCACAGCCCTGCACATCATGGGAAACCCAAAGGTTTCCCTCCTTCATCCATGTAGTGTTCCTCATATGAACATCATCCATCCACATTCTCTTAGTCACACACTCACGTCCCTCTATAGGAATCCTGAAATGCTAAAAGTTCATCTGCTTCATAGTCCATGATGCCTTATGCTCAAGCTCAACTAGAATGTGGCAGGCTTCCCCATGGAGAAGATGAAATGGTGTAGTCCCCAGTGGCGTCTTAAACGCAGTCCTTTAGGCCCATAGCGCATCATCCAAATTTTCAGACCAATCCTTCTTTATCTTCCCAACTGTCTTTTCCAAGATCTCCTTAATCTGTCTGTTAGAGACCTCTACTTGCCCACTAGTCCGAGGATGATATGGAGTAGCCACACAATGACGAACACCATGCTTTTATAGCAGCTTCTCAAAGATCTTGTTGATAAAGTGATATCCTCCATCACTAATCACAATCCGAGACACTCCAAATCTAGGGAAAATGATGGTCTTAAACAACTTAAGCACCACCGAAGAGTCATTGGTTGGACTAGCTATTGCTTCCACCCACTTAGAAACATAGTCCACAACCACCAAAATGAACTTATTCCCATGAGATGAGGGAAAAGGACCCATAAAATCAATGCCCCAACAATAAAAAACCTCAACCTCAAGAATGAATTTTTGTGGCATATCATGCTTCTTACTTATTTTCCCTCTCCTCTGACAGGCATCACATTGAGAGACAAAAAAATGAGCATCTCTGAACATAGTACCAGAAGCCTGCTTGCAAAACCTTAAACACTGTCTTAAAAATAGCAAAATGTCCAGTATAATCTGATCCATGACAGTGAAATAGAACGTCTGGAACCTCTGATTCTGCAATGCATCTCCTGTAAATACCATCCGAACAGTGCTTATACAAATAAGGATCATCCCAATATAACCTCCTTAGTTCTCCGAAGACTTCTTCTTTGTATACCCCTTGAGATCATCTGGTTCAGTCTCTGCAGCCAGGTAATTCGCAACATCTGCAAACCATGGTCGATCGGGCGTCGAAACGGCATAAAGATCCCAGTTGTAGTGACCAATCTGAACCTTCAAAGGTTACATGTTCGTAATCGCAGTGCGTCGACCGACACATGGGTGCGCAATAGTCGACTCACTGTTGTGGCCTGCGTCGATCGTCGCAATAGTTGCGTCGATCGATGAATTCTCTAAAATCCAACAGTTCTGCATATTTCTGTTTAATTCCATCCCAAACACTGTCTCAATCAAATTGACGTTCTTCTCTGGCAGAAAATCATCAATAGGAACATCTTCCTCAACCCTCATCCTTGAAAGATGATGAGCAACTCCATTTTCAACTCCCTTTTTGTCCTTGACCTCAATGTCAAACTCTTGAAGAAGGAGAATCCATCTCAAAAGCCTTGGCTTTACATCCTTCTTCTGCATCAAGTACTTCAGAGTTGAATGGTCTGTATGTACTATCACCTTTGATCCAACCAGATAGGGGCGAAATTTCTCAAAGGCAAAGACAACTACCAACAACTCCTTCTCTGTAGTGGTATAGTTTCTCTGCGCATCATCTAGTGTTCTGCTGGCATAATAGACAGCATGAAGTTTCTTGTCCTTCTTCTGCCTCGGAACAGCTCATACAACATATCACTTGCATCACACATAACCTCAAAAGGTAACTCCCAATCTGGTGGATGTACTATAGGAGTACTCACTAATGCTTGCTTCATCTGTTCAAATGCAGTCTGCAGTGAACTCAAATTTCACATCCTTACACAGCAAATCAGTTAGTGGTCAAGCAATCTTACTAAAATCCTTGATGAGCCTCATGTAGAACTCATCATGTCCAAAAAGCTCCTCACAGACTTCACATAATTTGGCGCTTGTAGGCTGGTCATGACCTCAATCTTAGCGCGATCTACTGTTGGATCCCCTAGGATCAGGGTTCGTTATATTGAAATTACCAACCTCGTTCCAGTACCTTATAATCATAAGGATTTTGACACGATCCAATTAGCTCTTCTGATCCATTCTCAATGGATCCATATTCCAAGAACTCACGCGACTTCTTACCTAGAACTGGCAGCGGAATGATTGGTGAACGAGATCAGCGAGCGACTCAGATGCTTCGCCTCTACCAGATACACACGCACACAAACCTGGAAAGTCGGGATGCTAGTGCCGGATCTTAGGAAATTCTGAGTTTTATTGTTTCTGCCTTTCTGTCAGAGAAAAACTCGACGGGCAGGCTTCCAGGTCGAAACTATATGACTATATAAAGACCTGGAATGACTTAAACCGAGCCGTGATAAATCAGATTCGTTTTAAGTCATAAAACCAAAACTCTGTTTCGGAATCGACCTTGTGTCGATCGACACACGTACCGTGTCTTTTATCAGAATGAAAAACATTCAAATTCTTACAAGAAAATGAAAGACATTTCTGCATAAAGCAGGTACATAGTAGCAATTACTTAATTCAAAAACCAAGCTTGAAAGGCTCCTACAAGTGCAGAATCTCTACGGCTTATGCATCAACCATTGCTCCATACTATGCACGTAGTTCCACTTGTCCTTTCTTCAACGTTCTACTGTTGCTTAGGCCCTGCATATTTCCAAAATATCAGTACCACAACTAGTATCCAATACATATGTAGAACTTGAATTAACAACACAATACCTGAAGAAGAAGTACCATACATCTTCTTCATCTCTTGTGAATCTTCCAAGAATTTAATGCAATCTCTCTTCCAATGCCCATACTCATTACAGTAGAAGCACTTTCTAACACCAGATGGGCCAGACTTGGGCTTATAAGATGACACAGGCTTATCCTGATTCCAAATCTGGACGGCCCTGCCTTTACCCTTGTCAACATAAGATTTCTCAAATCTTTTACCCTTCTTGATGCTTTGATCTGCTGTCTTGAGCATGCCATGCAGCTCAGTCAACGTCTTCGTCAAGCCTTTCTTGATATAATTCTTAATGAACTTATCATAACTTGACGGCAGTGACTGCAGAATGATGTCAGTTGCCAACTCTAAGCTGACAGGACAATCCAGTTTCCCCAGGTTATCAATGTAACCCATCATTTTAATGACATGAGGACTCACTGGAACATCCTCTGGTAGTCTGCACCCAGTGAGAGACTTCACCATCTGGAATCTCTCAACTCGTGCCAGATCCTGAAACTTCAGTTTCAGGCTGGTGATCATCTCTATTGGCGACTCCATGTTCTCGTATTGACTCTTCAAGTCCGAGTTCATGGTAGCCAACATCAGGCCACACACATCTACCACATCAATATAATGCGTATTCCAAGCATTATATACTGCATTCGAGCGATCAACCCCAAGCCTTTCTGGAAGAGCTTTCTCAAGGACATAGTCCTTACTCTCCTGCTTGAGGATTAATCTCAAATTGCGATACCAATCCAGGAAATTTGACCCATTTAACTTGTCCTTCTCAAGGACGGGTCGTAACGAGAAGGTAGTTTTAGACATAGGCTGAAAATTTTAATTAAAGAAAATTTTAGTTATGATTTCAGGAAATGAGGAATCTTATCCAATAAGAAAACTCGCATTATATTCAAACAATGTTTCCTCAATGAATATAATAATCCAAGATCCATACATCACTAAAATCCGAGTGGACGACTCGTCTTCAACCAGAGTTTAGCAATCTAGGTTAGCAAATCATTGCTAATTGTACTCAGTACAACTCTTGGTCGTAGATAAGACAATCCATGTCTCATCCACTCTGACGTCTCTGGGCCCAGAACTTCTGATAGTCCAGTCAAGTGAAACCAATCTCTTCTGTCTTGTGATCACTGACAGTTGCACTGCAAGTCTGTCAATGACCATTTGCCTTACTCATGTTGCAGTGGATACCAAGGACTCCAAGACTATCCAACAAACGACACAAGTCTTGACAGTAGACAAGATTTGGGCAAGACATCAAGATCACTTGATATTTAGTTGAGGAGATGGAACTTTAAAAGATTAGTAATTCAATTTCTTAGGTCATGCAATAGTTGATGTCAAGCACTGCAAGACCATCAACACTACTACCTGCCTTACTCATGTAATTGTGGACACCAAGCTCTTGGCAAGACTATCCAACAACGAAACGAGTCTTGACAGTTGACCATATTGAATAACTAAGCTTCGATTCAACACACATCCAATGTGTATTAAACAGGTTTAGAACATTTTTAACTTTTAATTTTAATTAAGTTTTAATCGTTCTATTTTCAGTGGGTTAGGTTATTCGGTTCGGTTTCTTAATCATTTGGTTCAAAACCAAACGATTACGGTTCGCATCGTCACCATATGCGTCGACTGACACACTTGGTCGACTCTTGATATGCAAACCGGTCAAATCCAATTTAACCAGTTCATCTAATCGAACCGATTCAACCAGTTTTAACTAATCGCGATAATCGGTCCAATCCAATTGAACAGACTTATCCAATCAAACTGATCTTAACCTCCTTAATCAAGCATGATGACCAGTTCAATCCAATTGAACCGATTCAACCAATCGCAAGGTTTGTGTCGATCGACATTAAACTTGTGTCGATCGACACAACAGAGTATTAGGAATTTTGAATTAAACCGACATAACCATGCGAGATAATCAGTTCAATCCAATTGAACCGATTTATCCATTCGCACAGTCTGTGTCGACCGATACAACCAGTGTGTCGATCGACACAGTGCGATTTCAAATCTTTCGCATTTTCGCTATGTATCGACCGACACACCCAGTGCGTCGACCGATGCTGTGTGAAAACCCTAATATCTTTTACGAGTTTTCGCGATGTGTCGACTGACACAAGCTTAGTGTCGATTGACACTATGCGACAAACACTAAATTATTTACGCGTTTTCGCTCTGTGTCGACCGATACACGCTTTGTGTCGATCGACACTATGCGACAAACACTAAAATCTTATTATGCGTTTCGCGGTGTGTCGACCGACACAAGCTTAGTGTCGATCGACACAGTGCGATAACAGCAGTTCATCGTTTTCAACAGAAACTTCAATCCGAGATAAATTTCCATAAAACACGATTCAACAGGCAATTAACTAATCAAATTCATCAGTATTCGATTTAAATGCCTCAGATTCAATAGACTAAACCCTACCATGCTCTGATACCACTGTTGGATCCCCTAGGATCTAGGGTTCGTTATATTGAAATTACCAACCTCGTTCTTACCTAGAACTGGCAGCGGAATGATTGGTGAACGAGATCAGCGAGCGACTCAGATGCTTCGCCTCTACCAGATACACACGCACACAATCCTGGAAAGCCAGGATGCTAGTGCCGGATCTTAGGGAATTCTGAGTTTTAGTGTTTCTGCCTTTCTGTCAGAGAAAAACTCGACGGCCAGGCTTCCAGGTCGAAACTATATGACTATATAAAGACCTGGAATGACTTAAACCGAGCCGTGATAAATCAGATTCGTTTTAAGTCATAAAACCGAAAATCTGTTTCGGAATCGACCCTGTGTCGATAGACACACATACCGTGTCGATCGACACACTGTTCGAAACTCAACATTGATGTGTATCATAATGATCATTCCCCATATTTTAGCTTCCAGTTTTCTTAGGTGTGTGACCCTATAAGATCATATAATACTGGCAGTAAGTCTACAACTTACAGACTGCAAGAGGCTTCTAGCAAAGCATTGCAACCGCCCAATATTATACGAATGTCTGATCTCGACACACAACTATCATCAGGAGTGAGTACAAGTGTGATTTCAGGACACTATCCCAACATCTACCTCAATCCCTGCCTCTGATACTCTGTGCCCAAGAACAATACCATCTCTGACATGAAATGACACTTTTTCCAATTCAGAACCAAGTGCTTTTCCTCACATCTAGCTAGCACGTTGCACAGATTATCCAAACACTCATGATATGAAGATCCATAGACTGAAAAATCATCCATAAATACCTCCATAAAGTCCTCAATCATGTCTGTGAAGATGGACATCATACATCTCTGGAATGTGGCTGGTGAATTACATAGCAGCCCAAATGGCATTCTGCGATATGCAAATGTGCCATAGGAACAAGTAAAAGTGGTCTTCCCCTGATCCCCTGGATGAATGAGAATCTGAAAGAAACCAGAGTACCCATCAAGGAAGCAATAGTTTGGGTGATTAGCTAACCTTTCCAGCATCTGATCAACAAAAGGCAAGGGAAAATGATCCTTCCTAGTTGCAGTATTCAGCTTCATGTAATCAATGCACATCATGTGTCCAAGCAGAGTCATTGTAGGAATCAGCTTATTCTTCTCATTCTTAACCACAATAACCTCCCTTCTTAGGCACAACATGTACTGGACTAACCCAGTCACTGTCAGAGATAGGATAAATGATTCCAGCTTCCAGCAATTTCAGAATCTCCTTCTTCACTACTTCCTTCAGATTCGGATTCAGCTTCCTCTGATGCTCAACTGATGACATTGTCTCATCTTCAAGATGTATCCTATGCATGCACAGATCCGGAGAGATACATGAAATGTCATCAAGAGAATAGCCAAGAGCTTTGCGATACTTGCGCAGCTTGCTTAGCAGTAAGGAAGTCTCTGCGTTGTTTAAAGAAGCATTAATAATCACTGGATATGTTGAATTAGGTCCAAAAAATGTGTACCTTAGCCCATATGGAAGTTGTTTGAGTTCAATTTTTGGAGCTTTTTCCTCCGCCCAGTCGGCTGCGACGTGCATTGATCGATTCATAGTGTGCGTCGGTCGATGCATCAGTTCATCCTGAACTTCCAGCTGCATAACTTGCTCTGTGAATCCATCAATCTAGCATAACAGACATCATGCTCGTCCTCTAGATCCTCCAATTCCTATACTGAGCTTAGCAGATCTCTTTCGAACGGATCTTAAGCTTGTGTCCTATGAAAGAATTCCTCTGCCAAATCACTGAGAATGTCCACATAGAAGGTCTGTCCGTTGATGGTTGGCCTCTTAACCAGCTTATCCATATCAAAACTCATCTTCAGATCACCCACATTCAGAATGATTGTTCCCTTCTTACAATCAATCATTGCTCCAGCAGTAGCCAAGAAGAGTCTACCCAAGATAAGTGGATCCTTTGGTTCCTCTCCATACCGCAGAACCACAAAGTCTTTAGGGATCACACAATTACCAATCCTGATTCGCACATCCTCCAACACACCTTCTGGGATCGTGACAGTCTTATCAGCTAGAACCAGTGAGATCCTAGTAGGCATGAGGTTCACACTTGAACCAAGATCACACAATGACCTCTCAAATCTACCTTTGTAGATAGAATAATCCAACACAAAACTCCTTGAATCCTTCAGTTTCTCAGGAATTCTGCCTTAAATCACAGCAATGCATACTTCAGAGATCATCAGTACACCTTCCTCATCAGTAATGTTACCAGAAAGCATATTTTTTAGACATATCTTCATCACATGAGTAGTCTTAAGAGCATTAATCAAAGGGACTTCAATTAGCACTTTGCTCATCATCTCCTTGGATTTAGCCAAATACAGCTCGTACTTAGACTTCCTAGGGTTATTAGGGAAGGGAACCTTAGGATTATATACTCGTTCATCAGCAGTCTTTATCTTTTCTGCATTCGCAGTCTGTGCACGACCATTGCATCAATCAACACTAGGGGTGCATCGGTTGATGCTTGGCTCCGGTGCGTCGAACTTTGCGTCGACACTGGTCGTGAGTCCTTTGTTCAAATATCCGTCAAAACTCAAAAAATTCCCAGGATTTACGTCCTGTGTCGACCGATGCAGAGGTGCGTCGGTAGGTGCACTCTGCAATCCGCGAATCTCATCTTCCATCTCCTCAATTTCAACTATTTCCTCTAAGCTCAGACCCTTTTCAGTGCAAGAACGACCTCCTTACCACTTCTCAACGTAATTTCATTACATTGGTACTTCGGTTAGCATCTGTTCTCCCAGGGAGAGTTTCATCTTGCCTCTTTGCAGACCCAGCAGTCTGTGCAACCTGAATATCCAGCTTCTTGTTATGAGTGCTCAAAGCATCAATCTTTCTATTTAGATCCAAGTACAGAGCATCGATCTTTCTATTAAAGTCCACCGTACTCTTATGATGTCCTTCCAGAAGCTGCTCCAACATACCCATCATCTTATCAGACTGCTCATTTTGAGGAGGAGCAGGTTGTTAGGATGAAGATCCATAGTTCCTGGTGAAGCTATTAGTGTTTCCAAGACTATTGTTGCTATGAAAAGGCTTTTGGTACTAAGGCTTAGGAGTGAAACCATAAGAGCTTTGATTACCTGTGAAGGTACTCCTCTGACCCATTCCATTGTAGCCACATCTGCCTTGCTGATTCCCAAATTTGTTACCCTAAAAACCAGTCCCACCAATGTAGTTCACATCCTCATCATCACCACAATCCTCAGCATCAAATACCTCAACATCCTAAGCAAAATGAACATTCTTCTTCCCAAATAGAAGGCTATGGACATAATCGATTTTATTCTTCATCGCTGCCATCTGAGACCCATCAACCTTTCCACCTGATTTCTTCCTCTCCAAATCAGCATTCTTAGTGTTATTGCTATACACCAAGTTCTCAATCAGCTCCTTAGCTTGCTCTGGAGATTTGGTATTGAAGTTTCCATTGCTAGCAGCATCCAAAGCCATCTGATACCACAAATAAACACCTCTGAAGAAAATATCATGCAGCTGAACTTCAGAGAAACCATGATGAGGACAGTCTCTCTGGTACATCTTGAACCTTACCCACACGGCTTTAAGAGGCTTTGTCGGTCCATGCGTGAATTGTACAAGCTCCTCTCTTAGCTGATCAGATCTAGCATCATCATAAAAGTGTCTAAGGAACTTCCTCTTAACTGCATCCCAAGTAGTCAGAGTCCCAGGTGGAATCTGCTTCAGCCAATTTGCAGCTTCTCCTGCAAGAGAGTGTTCGAAAATCTTACAGTGCAGGAAGTCATAGTCACTCCATTGTGCTTCATCCCTGTGACCAAAGACTCAAACTTCTCAATATGGTCCATAGGATGCTCATAGGGGAGTCCATGAAAGAGATGCTGTCCCACAAGAGTGTAGTAGGAAGTCTTCAGCTCGAGGTCATACCTCTGAATGGGAGGAGGTACAATCGCATACCTGTTAGCATAGAACTCATCAAGTCTGTTGTAATCAGAAACAGTCCTCCCAACTGGCGCATTATCTTGCACATTAGGTGGTGCATTGGCTTGTCCATTAGCTCATTTTGCTCCTCCACCTTGTCCATTACTTCTAGCTAGAATCTGCTGTTACACTGGTTGAACAATCACATTTCCATCTGCATCAAGTCTCTGGCCCTGATTGTTGTAGACATTGTTCTATGTATCCCTCAGAACACCTTGTTCATCTCGAATCAAAACCACAGCGTTAGGATTCAACATTCTCACTGGCTTCTGAGCTTTCCTGTTTGTTCTCTCTATCCTTGCAAGCTCTGTATTCTCAAGAAAAACGAGTTCTTTTTCCGGATTACTTCTGAGTGCACGATTAGGCATGCACTATCTAATTCACGGCAGATGCGTCGATCGATGCATAGATGTGACAATCATTTCTGTTCGTAAGTGCGTTGATCGATGCTCAAGAATGTCGGTCGATGCACTTGTTCTTTATGTAAACCTGAACACGCAAGAGACAAAAAAAAAAGGAAAAATTTGTAACTAAAACCGAAATGCCTAGTCTAAACTCTAAACTTAAATCTATCGAAGACTCAAAGGAGTCCACGGATACAACGCCAAAAACTTGACAATGTAGTATATAGGGGTCGAACCACAAAGACTCAAGAGTTCTTACGATAGACTATCAAGCGTCGAGTTAAGCTAAGCATCATGCAATCAAAAAGCAAATAGAACAGTAGCAGAAGTAAACATCAGCGAGTTTGTTATCAATACTAAAGGCGTCAGGTCATGAGAGTTCTCAGGAAATTAGATCATGGAGATTAACAATCAGTCATGATCGAATTAAACACCATTCTAGAACTCAAACACAGATGTAAAATTAGCCAACTTTCGTTGCGAGAATTTCCTAAGTCTAAATCCTAGAAATCCAAATTTCTTTGAAATTCCTACAGATTAAACTAGCCTTAAGTGCATGTTCGATTTGTTCACAAATTAGCTAAACCAAATTTCTTTGCGAATAACTAATTTGCTCAACCTAAATAGATCAGATTTCAAATTACACTTTCGTGTCAACTTAAAAACCTAAGATCTAGATTCCAATTGATCAGGTTAGAAACTAGCTTTAAGAACAATTCAGATTGAAGAACTAACATGTTATGAATTCCTTAACTGATTAACTTAATCTTAACATGCCATAAAAAGCCTATGAGAATCCCTAAACCTAACAATAAACTACTCAGACATATTGAATGAAACAAGCAACATGGATTGAATAAATTGCAATAAAATAGTAAGAGAATAGAAAAGGGGTTCGAAATCTTCTCCAAAAGCAATACAAAGTTCTGATCAGCCCCAAAAGCTCTAAACTATCTTTAGCCAAAAGTATGAAAAATGTCACCAGAATAAAACTCAAAACCCTAATATTAAGTGCTAAACACGCGTTGGGTCTTCTTTGTAAATAATAAATCTTATGAGCCAATTCTGCAAATCTTCATTTAATCGCCGAGAATTGTGATCTGGATAGCTGTGTCGACCGATTCACATGATGCATCGGTCGATGCTCAGGTCGAACAGACACTCCGAACTTGTCATCACGGCTTCAGCTCCAATCTTTTCCCAAAAGGCTCCAAAATCTTCCAAAGTCCTCCAAACGTGTCCAAACCTATAAAACACCTAAAAGACTCGAAAGACACTACAAAAGACTCGGATATATACTTATATCATGGCTTAAAACACCTAAAAACCATGATATATCAAAGTCGGGAGCATTCATGTCCATGCTATCATATTTTCCACATTTTTCGTGAAAACAAAAAATAGCTTTTCTGTTAACATTTTGTTTTAACCTTTATCCACAAAGCATCTATTTACAGTTAACTGATTGAATAAAAAAACATAATGTAACTGATATCATTAATGTTAGTGTGATAATACATATTACTTAAATAACATAAAACCAAGTAACAAAATAAATCAAGGATTCAACTGTTCAACGGTAATATATGATTAATCAATTATAAATTATATAGTGTAATAAATAATAATATCCATTATTCATATAGTTAGCAATACAAATCCAAAGCAAACAATCTTTTATAAAATGTAGTCCCCAAATCAAACTCTAGGCCATATTCCAAATTTAGTTCTAACTAGTCTGCAAAATAAAATGCATTCTAATGTCCAGAAGCATTCGTTGCACATAATTGGTTGCTTCCACCCTTCATCCCAGTAGTGTAGCCATTCATTTATGATAGTGCATTGCATTTTTTGATCTTGTTGATATCTAGTTCCCTTTCCTTCTCCATCCACGAGTTACATGGATCCTCTGGCCATGGAAGTACTTCTCTTGAGTTAATTTTCATTTGCACCCTCTTTGCTACTTCACGAGTTAGCCTGAGCCCGCGCTTGTTCAATTCATCGCTGTTGGGAATGTCCTGAAATCTATTTGTACTTACTCTGAGAGAAAGTCGTGTTGTCGAGATGAGACAATCATATGACACTGGGTAGTCATAATGCTTTGCTAGAAGCCACTTATGATCAATGAGTTGAGAACTCATTGCTAGTGTTATATGATCCTACAGGGTCACACACCTAAGCAAACTGGACATTGCATGAGAGGATGATCATTAATGTAATGATCGGATGAATGCATATTTGATATGCATTCAATATCGACTTTTCTGGGCGATGTCGATCGATACACTAAGAGTATCGGTCGACATAGATTGGCCGTGTCGATCGACACATAGAGTGTGTCGGTCGACACAACTCGCGGATTAGCAGATTAATTCGGTTTAATTATCAGTTAATCCCGTGGCGGTTTAAGTCGACATATATAAGATATATGGTCGACCTAAACTCGTAGCTAACCTAATACACAGCCACCAGAAACAGAAAAGAAACCTCTCTGAGATCAGATCTCAAAAGGCACTAGCATCCCTTCCTGTTCAGCTTGTGTGCGTGTGGATACCAGTAGAGGCGCAGCATTTGAGGCGCTATAGATCTCGATTATCTGCAAATAACTTCCGCTGCTAATCACCAGGTAATCACCAGATCTGATAGATTCAATTACATGAACCTGTAGATCCTAGGCTCGGAATTCAGACTAGGGTTGCTAATCCTGATTAGAACTGCTAGAAATTCCTCCAGTGGTATCAGAGCTTTAGGGTTCCATTGAATATGTGGCATGTTGATTAGATTAGTTGAATCTGGATCTCTGTATAGTTGATACAAGCATGCTGAAATTCGTTTTTGATTAAAATCTAGTTTTAGGGTTTTAACTTGAAAAACGATTAGGGATAATCACGCTGTGTCGATCGACACCAAGCGGGTATCGGTCGACACAGAAGGATAACCCGAATAAAACTTTTCGCCTAGTGTCGATCGACACAAGAGTTGTATCGGTCGACACAAACCTCGCGAGATTGATGAACCGGTTCAATTGGATTGGACCGGTTATCGAGCTTGGTTAAATGGTTTGAATTGCGATTGGTTTGATTAGGTTGGTATCGACCGATGCTAGTGTAGCATCGATCGACACCGACTGGTATTCGAAACCGGATCAATTGGATTGATCGGTTATCGCGGATTGCTTTTGGTTATTCTGTATCGATCGACACTATAGTAGTGTCGGTCGACATCAGATTCGATGATTGGGTTTTAGAACCTGCAATCACAGAACCAAAGCATGATAAATCAATTAATTATAAGAACTAAAACATAATAAAACTGAACGTTTTAATGATTCCGTTCCTCAATCAAATATCAAGTGATACTTGATGTCTTTCCAATCTTGTCGACTGTCAAGACTCGTTTCATTGAGTGATAGGCTTGCAGTGCAAGGTGTCCACAATTACATGAGTAAGACAGGAAGTAATCGTGTTGATGGGCTTGCAGTGCAAGGCGTCAACAATTACATGACCGAAAAGATTGGTTTACTTGACTGGGCCATCAAAATCGTTTTGGGCTCAGAGACATCAGGTGGATTTGACATAAGATGTCAGTCCACAACCAAGAGTTGTTTTGGATACAACTAGCAAGGTTGTTGCTTACCTAGATAGCTGAATTTGGGTGACAGCCAGTGGCTCACTCAAGTTTAGTGAAGTATGGGTCTTGGATCATTATATTCATCTGAGGAAACATTGTTTGAATATAATGCGAGTTTTCTTAAAAGTTAAGATTTCTCATTTCTTGAACATCATAACTAAACCTTTTTATTTTCTATGTTCTCAGCTATGACTACTACTCATAATAATTCTTTCTCCCTGCGATCCGTCCTTGAGAAGGACAAGTTAAATGGATCGAATTTTCTCGAATGGTATCGGAACTGTTGGGAATGTCCTGAAATCTACTGTACTATCTCTAGAAAGTATGATAAATGTCGAGATCAGACATAAGTCATAAATACTGGGTGATCATGATGGCTTGCTAGAGTCCGCTCTTGATCTATAAGTTTAGGACTTATTACCAGTATTGTATGATCCCAAAGGGTCACACACCATAGCTAACGGGAAAGTTAAGATGGAATGAATACGGTAAGATGCTAAGGCATTTACTGTATTTGTACAGAGAGTTGGGCAGACAACAAATGGGCTTTTGTCTAATTTGTGTCTTGGGCCCAAAAGACTAATGAGCCATTAGTTTAATTAATTAATTAAACTTGGGCCCATTAGTGAATAAATGATTGCAACAAGGGTTGCAAACCCTAATGTTCCTTTTTGGCGATTTGGAGGAGCTGTGGCCGCAGGGCCTATCTCTCTCTAATCTCTCTCTCTGATGAAACCCATCCGGTCTAGCAGCCATCCGTGCTTGTAAGCGTGTGGATACCAAGGAGGAACAGGTAATCATCTGTTCGTTGATCTCGACATTACAATCATTCCGCTGCAAAAGGTAATGTCCAGGTTTGTGTTTATGATTCATTTACAAGAACCTAGATCTGTTTAAGATTATGTGTTAGGTTGCAATCCGAGAATTGAACCATGGAAAAACGCGTAATCCTTCAGTGGTATCAGAGACAGGTTGTTAGGTTTTTGCTTTTTGGATCGTGTAAATAAACAATCATAAGCGATCGTTTATTGTTGAATCATGATGTTCGTAATTATTGAGATTCGATCGATTTGTTATGCTCACATAAGTTGAATTAATTATCACTCGTTTTTGAAACATGCAATTGGTATTAGAATCGATTGTTTGATAATTAAGTATCCATCTTATCGAATTTGAATAAAAAGGTCAAAATTTTTTTTGTCTTTTGTTGATCATGTGCGAGGGTCAAGCAATGATTTGATTGGTTTGTTACAAGCATGATACGGTTTGAAAAGTCCTTGTTGAAATAATTAATGGTATGAATCGATATTGATTTTGTGTTAATAAGTCACGATCGGCTTATTGATTTGGAAAAAGTCATGTCAAAAAAAATCATGATACGATTCTTGATCATGAGCGATTATTGATTTTGAATCGAATTTGAAAAGTCAAAATCACTTTTTGAATTAAAGTGAATCGATTTGTTGATAGGTTGGTTAAGATTTTGAATCGATTAATTATTTAATTAATGTATGGTTTAAGCCGTTAACCCAAATCGCGGTTTGCTGGAAATTATTTAATACAATTGGTATTATTTAATTTCTGGTTAAACCGGATTTAAAATTCAAAAATTGAATTTTAACCTAAACCGAAGGCTGGTCTAAGTTTGATTTGTTTGGACCAAATAATTTAGAGCTGGTCTGGTTTAGTAAATAACCGATGGTTTTGATAGTTAATTTGGTCTTGGACCAGAATTAATAAACCGACTCGGTTATGACAAATTATTGGGCCAACTGGAATTCTATGGTCTTGGGCCAAGAATTGAGCCTAAAATTGTGACCCAATCCCAAAATATTTATAAAATATTAAATTAGAAATTTCTATTTTTAGAATGTTTCTAAATTTAGAAAGTTTCTAAAACAAGTAAGTTTCCCAAAATAGTAATCTTCTATTTTTGGAAATAAAACTAAAATCCTCAAAACCAATATCAAGCTTGGATGTCTTTCCAATCTTGTCAGCTACTTAACGCTTATTCGATTACAGATATGGCTTACAGTGTGAGGTGTCTGTTTTCGCATAAGTAAAGTAGTATATAGTCATTAATTTCATTGGGAGTCCCAGACTTTAGTGATTATTTGGCTGTAAGAGATTGGTTTCCTTGACTGGGCCATCGGGAGTCCCGGGCCTTGAGACATCTGGTGTATTGGGCCTTGGGCCCAATCCACAACCGAGAGTTATATGGATATAACTAGCTGTGTGTATGCTTACCAAGTAAAGCTAATTCCGGGTGACGGCCAGTGGCCCACTTTGGTTTTAGCTGAACATGGGTCTCGGAATCATTGCATTCTTATGAGGTTAAACAAAGAAATTATGAATGCAATGCGAGTTTTCTTATAAGTTGTTAAGATTACTCTTTTATGAACTAAATAACTAAAACTCTATTTATCTCTAAATTTCAGCTATGACTGGCACAAACAATCAAAACACTTTCTCGATCCGGTTTGTCCTTGAGATGGACAAACTGAACGGATCAAATTTCTTGACTTGGTCACGGAACCTGAGGCTAGTCCTCAGGCAGGAGAGAAAGGACTATGTCCTTGAAAGAGCTCTCCCCGTGAGGATCGGGTCCAATGCCTCTCATGCAGTATATGATGCTTGGAATAAGCATTATAATGATGCGGTAGATGTGCGTGGTCTGATATTGGCTACCATGGACTCAGATTTGCTGAAGCAATATGAGAACATGGAGTCGCCAATAGAGATGATCAGCAGCCTGAAATTGAAATTTCAGGAGCAGGTAAGAGTGGAGAGATACCATTTGGTTAAGTCTCTCACTAGCTGCAAGCTACCAAATGATCATCCAGTAAGTCCTCATGTCAGTAAAATGATGGGTTACATTGATAACCTGAGGAAACTGGATTATCCAGTTAGCCAAGAATTGGCAACTGAGATCATTCTGCAGTCACTGCCGTCAAGCTATGATAAGTTCAAAAGGAACTATATCAAGAAAGGCTTAACGAAGACGCTGACTGAACTGCATGATATGCTCAAGACAGTTGAGCCAAACGTGAAGAGTACCCTGTATAATCTCATAATGGAGAAGGGTAGGTTTACTAAACCTAATGCTGACAAGGGTGAAGACAAAGTTGTCCAGATTTTGAATCATGGCAAGCGTGTGTCTTCTGAGCCCGAGTCAGATACATCTTACGTTGGTAAGTGCTGCTACTGTAAAGAGACTGGGCATTGGAAGAGAGATTGCATTAAATTCATGGAAGATTATGAGGAGTTGAAGGTCATGTATGAGACTACTTCCTCAGGTATTCATATTGTTACTTCAAGTTCTACCTTATAGGTATTGGATACTGGTTCTGGCACTGATATTTGTTATAATATGCAGAGCCTAAGCAACAGTAGAACGTTGAAGAAAGGGCAAGTGGAACTGCGTGTCTGGAAGGAGCTATGGATGCTGCCTCAGCCGTAGGGTTTTCACTTGTAGATGCCTTTGAGGCTTGGTTTTGTATTAAGTAATTGCTACAATGTACCTGCTTTAAGCAGAGTTGTTTTTCATTTTCTTGTAAGAATTTGAATGTTTTTCATTTTGATAAAAGACAAGTTTTGTTCTTTTGATCTCAATGAAATATTAATTGTAGCACCCTATTCAAGGAATGGGTTTTATATCTTCAACCAAAGAGTGCCTAAATGTAACATAAATACCGAATTGGTTTAAATCTGATGAATTAAACCTGATTTTTCTTGGCGTAAACGTTTTGGTCACATAGAGTAAGTCAGATTCAGAAACCCCATAGTTATGGACTTTTGGGCTCATTTGAATGGATATCTTATGAGACTTGAATTCTGCTTACTAGACCAAAAGACAAAGGGCCCATCTTAGCCGAGCTAGAGAAAGGCCCAAAGGCTTATTGGAGATTGAACATACTCATGTATGTGGTCCGATGAGCAGTAATGCCAGAGAAAATTTCTGTACTTCATTGTCTCTACTGATTACTTCAGTGAGTAAGACTGTGTTCATTTGATGAGACACAAGTCGGAATTCTTTGACATGGTCGAAAGAGTTCCAGAATGAGGTATAGAATCTGAGTGACAGAAGTATTAAGACTCTGGATTAGATCACGAGTGAGAATACTTGAGTCATTAATGGTGTGATCATCTGAATGAGTGTGAAGTCGTTTCACAGCTCAATTCTCCTGAAAACCTTGAGGTATTTCTGTGAGAAAGAATCAGATCTTATTAGAAATGATTAAAGATGAGTCACACGAATCTTCCATGACATTCTTTAAGAATAACGCTCTAGAAATATCTAAGTTTACGCTGAAATAGTTCCACCAATATCAGTTGAAAGACACCACGTAAATGTGGATTGGAATCGATCCAAATTCGTCTTTACTGAGTATTTGTAGTTGTGCTACTTCACTGGTTGTCCTAGGGAAACCAAGGCTTGTTACTTTTACGTCCATTCTGTTTTCTAAGAAGGGAAGTTACTTTCCAAGAAGAACAGTGGGAGTAAAAGTATAACTCGAAGAAATTCGAGAAATACAGGTGGCTGCTCAACCTGTTGAGGGAGAGCAGCGGATGGATTTACAGATTTCTGTAGAATCTACACCTGTGGAGCCTGAAGTTCGCAGATATGAATGAATCAGTCACTAATCCGAGAGTGATTTCTCGTCATTAGTTGAACCTGATGATCATTGAAAGTTCGCATGATCTGATGATCATTGAAAGCGACGAATCTGCGAAATTCAAAGAAGCGAAAGTGAGCCCGGACTCCGAAAAAATTACATTTTGTGTAAGTTAGCTACATCGATCCATTCATGGATGGAAGCAAACATATCGGAGTTGGAATCTTCGTTCTGTTGAAGTAGTCAAGGTTTTGACTTGAACAGGAACGAAATGGAACTGTGCGTTTACTAATAGATAAGTGGGAGCGATGTTGCATTTCTCATATTGTATGTCGATGACATACTGATTCTCGGAAATAACGTCCCAATGCTGCAGTCGGTAAAGGACTGGCTTGGGAGTTGGTTTTATGATTGACATGGGTAAAGCCACGTAGTTCTTGGATTTTGGATCTAAAGATAGAGATCCAAAAGAGCTGGTAGGACAAAGTCAGGATTCTTAAATTGACAAAGTCCTACACGTTTTCAGCATTCCTAGAAGGGTTTTATGCCAATGTCACATGGCATTACGTTAAGCAAGACACAGTGTCCTACGATAACTGCTGAGCTTAAATGCATGGATGAGATTCCATATGCGTCGGCAATTGGATCTATCATGTGTGTCATGAAACGTACTTGTTTGATGTTGTTTTAATGTTAAGCAAGACAAGTAAAGACCAGTCAAATCCAGCAAAGAATCACTGGATTGCCGTAAAGAATATCCTAAAGTATTTGAGGAATACTAAGGATAAATTCTTGATTTACGGAGAAAGTGAGGTGCCACAAGTCGATAGAGTCTGAAAGGCAAGTTTCCAATAGACAAAGATAATTCCCGGTCACAGTCCGGCTATATCTTGTGTCTGACTGGCGGTGCAAGGCACTGTTGCTGACTCCATGACTTAAGCTGAACATTTCGCAGCTTGAGAAGCGGCGAAAGAGGTTGTTTGGAAAGAAGAGTTCATCACTGAACTTGATGTGATTCCCAGCATAGATGAGACTAGCTGCGCATCAGAGGTCCAAACACCTTGAGGGTAGGTATAACCTATTCCGTGAGATAAATGACAGAGGTGTTAAGTAGATAAGCAAGTTTCATCGAATGAGAACGTTGCTAATCTATTAACGAAGCCACTCCTTATGCCTAAGCACGAGTCGCGGACTGTAGCTGTAGGATGAGTGAAATTAAGATGTAGTCTTAATTTCAGTGGGAGTTTGTAAAGGGCTTTACTTAGTTATTTTGAAAGGTTCATGTAAACATAATATTTTATGTTTATGAAATCTATGATTTCTGGATTATTTTAACTGTGATATAAATAATCGTTCCAAAATGATTCATGTCATTATATATGGGCCATCGAAGTACATGAGTAGACTTGATCCTGAAACCCCATATTTAACGAAATGACATAAATCATAGTGTCCGTAGTCGAAGGTTGTTGAAATTGGAACACCAACAACCGCTTGAGACTAGATTGTGTTGAGACTTATGACCAAGTTTCGAGGGGTCATAGATGCGCGGCATCAAAGTCGGCACATAGGTATATGTAGGGGAGCATATGACCGGACATGGCCCGCTGATGAGAACTCTACAAGATTAATATCTGTGTCATAAGAGGTTCTCATATACGACTATAGAGTATAGTCCTTAGACCTGAGTTCGCATGCATGTGGCTGCACATGGATTGATGCACTTTGATCATTGTCTAACGCTGTTTCGTAACTGGGAGCTATACGGACCTTGGTTGGGTGTATTATGAATTGTGTAGTTCATAGTGATGGAACAAGACGGGATTTGTCCCTGCCGTTTAACGGAGGTAATATCTCTAGGCCAATCGGAGACTTGATAGCTGGTAAGAGAGTGGCCACTCCCAAACGGACTTGCCCAAGTCGTTTGCATTGTCAGTATCAAATCTGGTCCGATGAACATGGTCTGGCTATATAAGGATGACACGCATCTTGCCTTATGCCAGATCGAGATATTGAGACAAAAGGACTAGGGAATGTAGGATTCCAGTACAAGTGGGAGATTGTTGGGAATGTCCTGAAATCTACTGTACTATCTCTAGAAAGTATGATAAATGTCGAGATCAGACATAAGTCATAAATACTGGGTGATCATGATGGCTTGCTAGAGTCCGCTCTTGATCTATAAGTTTAGGACTTATTACCAGTATTGTATGATCCCAAAGGGTCACACACCATAGCTAACGGGAAAGTTAAGATGGAATGAATACGGTAAGATGCTAAGGCATTTACTGTATTTGTACAGAGAGTTGGGCAGACAACAACTGGGCTTTTGTCTAATTTGTGTCTTGGGCCCAAAAGACTAATGATCCATTAGTTTAATTAATTAATTAAACTTGGGCCCATTAGTGAATAAATGATTGCAACAAGGTTTGCAAACCCTAATGTTCCTTTTTGGCGATTTGGAGGAGCTGTGGCCGCAGGGCCTATCTCTCTCTAGTCTCTCTCTCTGATGAAACCCATCCGGTCTAGCAGCCATCCGTGCTTGTAAGCGTGTGGATACCAAGGAGGAACAGGTAATCATCTGTTCGTTGATCTCGACATTACAATCATTCCGCTGCAAAAGGTAATGTCCAGGTTTGTGTTTATGATTCATTTACAAGAACCTAGATCTGTTTAAGATTATGTGTTAGGTTGCAATCCGAGAATTGAACCATGGAAAAACGCGTAATCCTTCAGGAACTTGAGAATTGTTCTCAAGCAGGAGAAGCGGGACTATGTCCTTGAAAATGTTCTCCCTGAAAAACCGAGATCCAATGCTGCACATGCAGAAAGGATTGCTTGGGACAAGCATTCCAATGATGTGGTCGATGTGAATTGTCTCATGTTGGCTACCATGAACTCGGACTTGCAGAAGCAATACGAGAACGTGGAGTCGCCAGTGGAGATGATTACTAGCCTGAAAAGCATGTTTCAGGAGCAAGCACGAACTGAGAGATACCAGACGGTTAAATCTCTCATTGAATGCAAGCTACCAAAGGACAGTCCGGTCAGTCCTCATGTCATTAAGATGATGGGTTATATTGATAACCTGGGGAGACTGGATTGTCCCATTAGCCAAGAGTTGGCTACTGACATCATCCTGCAGTCACTGCCGTCAAGTTATGATCAGTTTGTTATGAACTATAACATGAACAACTTGACGAAGACGTTGACTGAACTGCATGGCATGCTCAAGACAGCTGAGCCAAATATCAGGAAGGGCACTCCTAATGTACTTATGGTACAAGGGGGTAAGAAGTTTAAGAAACTAGGCAAAGGCAAGGGAAAGGGCAAGGCAGTCCCGGTTGAGAACCAGGACACGCCTGCGCCAGCCCCGAAGCCCAAGCCGGGCCCATCTGAGACTGATAAGTGCCATTACTGTAAAGAGCCTGGGCATTGGAAGAGAAATTGCAACAAATTCTTGGAAGAGAAGAAGAAGAAGAAGAAGACTTTCGAAACTTCATCTTCAGGTATTTATGTTATAGAAGTAAATGTTACTACTTCTGGTTCTACTTCTTGGGTATTGGATACCGGCTGTGGTGCTCATATTTGTACAAATATGCAGGGCCTAAGCAACAGTAGGACGTTGGAAAGGGGACAAGAGGACCTGTGTGTGGGGGATGGAGCAAGAGTTGCTGCATTAGCCGTAGGAACATTTAACTTGTCTTTACCTTCTGGTTTGGTTTTAGAACTTCATAATTGCTACTATGTACCTGCTATAAGCAGAAATATTATTTCTATTCCTGTTTTGGATTTGGAAGGATATCAGTTTTCAATTAAGAATAAATGTTGTTCTTTTGATTACAATGATATGTATTATGGTAGCAGCCCATTAGAGAATGGGGTTTATGTTCTGAACCAAAGCACAGAAATCTATAACATTAACACCAAGAGATTCAAATCAAATGACACGAATCAGACTTTTCTATGGCATTGTCGTTTGAGCCACATAAACGAGAAACGGATTCAAAAGCTCCATAGTGATGGGCTTTTGGGCTCATTTGATTATGAATCATGTGAGAAATGTGAATCTTGTTTACTAGGCAAAATGGCAAAGGCGCCTTTCAACAAACAAAATGAAAGGGCCAGTGACCTATTGGGCCTTATACATACAGATGTATGCGGCCCAATGAGCACAAGTGCCAGAGGAAATTTTCGATACTTCATTACCTTCACTGATGATTTCAGCAGGTATGGCTATGTCTATTTAATGAGACACAAGTCGGAATCCTTTGAAAAGTTCAAAGAGTTCCAAAATGAAGTACAGAATCAACTTGGCAAAAGTATTAAGGCTCTTCGATCAGATCGTGGAGGAGAATACTTAAGCCAAGAATTCAGTGATCATTTGAGAGATTGTGGAATTGTTTCACAACTCACTCCTCCTGGAACACCACAATGGAATGGCGTGTCTGAGAGGAGGAATCGGACTTTATTAGATATGGTTCGATCAATGATGAGTCTCTCAACTCTTCCATTATCCTTTTGGGGATACGCTCTAGAAACGTCTGCGTTTACACTTAATAGGGTTCCGTCAAAATCAGTTGCAAAGACACCACATGAGATGTGGACTGGAAATGTTCCAAATGTGTCTTTCCTGAAGATTTGGGGTTGTGAAGCTTATGTTAAGCGATTAATTACAGATAAGCTCGAACCCAAATCTGATAAGTGCTACTTCGTTGGTTATCCTAAGGAAACCAAGGCATACTACTTTTACAACCAATCCGAGAACAAAGTGTTTGTTGCTCGGAACTGCGTTTTTCTTGAGAGAGAGTTTCTTTCCAAGAGAAACAGTGGGAGTAAAGTACAACTCGAAGAAGTTCGAGAACCGCAGGAAAATGCTCAACCCGTAGAGGAAGAGCAACAGTTGGATCTACAAAGAGTTGTAGACCCAACGCCTGTGGAGCCAGAAATTCGTAGATCCGAAAGGATCCGTCACGAACCCGAGAGATATGGATTTCTCGTAACCAATTGTCATGATTTATTGATCATTGACAGTGACGAGCCCGCGAATTACGAAGAAGCGATGATGAGCCCTGACTCCGAAAAGTGGCTGAAAGCCGCTGAATCCGAAATGGGATCCATGTCACAGAACCAAGTATGTACTTTGGTTGATTTACCCGATGGTGCAAGACCCATTGAGTGTAAATGGATTTTCAAGAAGAAAATTGATGTGGATGGAAATATTCAGATATATAAAGCAAGGCTGGTGGCAAAAGGTTTCAAAAAAAATTCATGGTATAGACTATGAAGAAACCTATTCACCTGTAGCCATGCTTAAATCCATTCGGATTCTCCTAGCAACAGCTGCTCATTATGATTATGAGATCTGGCAAATGGACGTGAAAACAGCTTTCCTTAATGTGTTGGGATAGTGTCCTGAAATCACACCTGTACTCACTCATGTGATAGTTGTGTGTCGAGATCTGACATTCGTATAATACTGGGCGTTTGCAATGCTTTGCTAGAAGCCTCTTGCAATCTGTAGGTCGTGGACTTACTGCCAGTATTATATGATCCTATAGGGTCACACACCTAAGCGAACTGGAAGCTACGACATGGGAATGATTATTGTGGCAATGATCATATTATGTGTATTGAAATACACATAAGAATCGATATAAAGGTGTTGTGTCGATCGACACAGCTTGTGTGTCGGTCGACACAGTTCGGATTTTCCGAACAGGCTTTTCGGGTTATGGCTTAATTGAGTCTGGCCCGTCAAGCACGTTTAGGTCGAATAAAAACGTGTTTAGTTCGACCTAAACAAGAGGGCCGTCCAGTTTTCTTGACAGAAACACTAGACACACCAGAACCTTTCGATCCCCATTGATCCGGCACTAGCATCCCGTTTCCAGCGAGCGTGCGTGTGTATCTGGTAGAGGCAAAGCGTTGCGTTGCTCCACTGATCTCGTTCACCATCACTTCCGCTGCCAAAAGGTAAGAACGAGGTTGGTTCTAAATTCAATATAACAAACCCTAGATCCATAGGGATCCAACAGTGGTATCAGAGCATGCTTAGGGTTTAGCTATTGAAACTGGTAATATAAAATCGAAACTTGATGTTGTTGATCTGTATATTGCTTGCTAAATCGTGTTTTCATAGAATAATTCTCGGTTTTGTTCCTGTTGAAAAGACGAAGAATTGATGAAAACGCACTGTGTCGATCGACACAAAGCGTGTGTCGGTCGACACGCCGCGGCGCAAAATGTAAAATTTTAGGGTTTGTCGCAGGGTGTCGATCGACACAAAGCGTGTGTCGGTCGACACAGAGCGAAAACTCGCGAATAAAATTTAGGGTTTATCGCACAGTATCGATCGACACAAAGCGTGTGTCGGTCGATACAAAGCGAAAATCCGTAAATAATTCTAGGGTTTCGATCTGAGATCGAGTACCCGTAATCGTGTTGCGTCGATCGATACACTGGGTGTGTCGGTCGACACAGGCAATGCGATCAGATAGATCGGTTCAATTGGATTGGACCGGTTATCTAGCTCGGTTAATTTTATTAACCAAATTGATTCTGGTTTGGTCATATCGATCGATACACAGTGTGTGACGATCGACATGGACCATTAAACCGAACTGGTTCAATTGAATTGAATCGGTTAAGTAAATTCGATCCGGTTTGACCGGTTATCGAAGAACGGTTTAAATAGAGTTGCGTCGATCGATACCAATGGTTGGCGTCGATCGACACAACGTCCGCAGACATGTTGGTTTGACCACAAATTTGCATGAACCAGAATAATTTAATCCTAAAAGTTTTAGATGAATCTAAACTTAATAAAACTAAATGTTTTAATTAAAAGTTATTATTTTTGATATATATAGTGAATATAAATCAAGATAAGATTAGTTCTTTTCCTCAACTAAATATCAAGTGATCTTGATGTCTTGCCCGATCTTGTCTACTGTCAAAAACTCATGATGTTGTTGGGTATCCTTGGAGTCCTTGGGTATCCACAGCAAAATGAGTAAGGCAGGTGGTCAGTGACAGACTTGCAGTGCAACTGTCCGTGATCACAAGACAGATAAAAGATTGGTTATACTTGACTGGGCTGTCAGAAGTTCTGGGCCCAGAGACATCAGAGTGAATTGGACATAGTTTGTCTTATTCACGACCAAGAGTTGTACTGAGTACAATTAGCAATGATTTGCTTACCTAGATAACTAAAGCTTGAGTAATGGCGAGTCGCCCACTCGAATTTTAGTAATCTGAGGATCTTGGATCATTGTATTCATATGAGGAAACATAGTTTGAATACAATGGGAGTTTTCTTATTAGATAAGAATTCTCATTTCTTGTGCTTTATAAATAAAATCTACTTATTGTTTGAATTACAGCTATGTCTGTCTCAAATCACATCAACACTTTCTCACTAAGATCCGTCCTTGAGAAGGACAAGTTAAATGGATCTAATTTCTTGGAATGGTATCGGAACCTGAGAATAGTTCTCAGGCAAGAGAACAAGGAATATGTCCTTGAAAGAGTTCTCACCGAGAGGCCACGTTCCAATGCTTCAGCGGATGTCAAAGATGTTAATTGTCTAATGCTGGTGACTATGAACTCTGAGCTGCAGAAGCAATATGAGAACGTGCTGTCACCCATTGAGATGATTAACAGCCTGAAAGCTTTGTTTCAGGAGCAAGCTCGCACAGAGAGATACCAGACGGTTAAATCTCTCATGGATTGCAAGCTGGCTAAGGACAGTCCAGTAAGTCCTCATGTCCTTAAAATGATGGGTTACATTGATAACCTGGGGAAACTGGACTGTGCCATTAGCCAGGAGCTGGCCACTGACATGATTCTGCAGTCATTGCCGTCGTGTTTTGATCAGTTCATTATGAACTACAACATGCAAAACATGACTAAGACATTGACTGAGTTGCACGGTATGCTGAAGACAGCAGAACCAAATCTCAAGAAGGCTACTCCCAGTGTCCTGATGGTACAAGGGAATAAGAGGTTTAAGAAACCTAAGAAGGGTAAGGGTAAGGCCCAGGTTGTCCAGGCTGAAAGTCAGGACAAGCCCAAGCCGAAGCCCAAATCCGGGCCTTCTCCTGAGGATAAGTGCAACTACTGCAAGCAGTTGGGGCATTGGAAGAAAGACTGCAAGAAGTTCATGGAAGATTACAAGAAGCTGAAGAAGACGTATGACGCGTCTGATTCAGGTATTTATGTTATCGAACTTGGTTTTATATCTTCTCGTTCTACTTCGTGGGTATTGGATACCGGCTGCGGTGCTCATATTTGTACTGATGTGCAGGCACTAAGAAACAGTAGGACGCTGAAGAAAGGACAAGTAGAGCTACGAGTCGGGAATGGAGCTAAGGTTGCTGCACTGGCCGTAGGCACCTACGAGTTGTCTTTACCTTCGGGCATGGTTTTAATTTTGAATAATTGCTACTATGTACCTGCGATTAGCAGAAACATAATTTCAGTTTCCGTTTTGGATTTGGAAGGTTTTGATTTTGCTGTTAAGAATAAAGTTTGTTCTTTTAATCGTGATGGTACATTTTATGGTAGCGCCCCATTAGCAAATGGGTTATATATTTTAAACCAAGAAATGCCTGTCTTTAACATAAATACAAAGCGGTTTAAGTCCAATGACGAAAACCCGACTTTCTTATGGCATTGTCGTTTGGGCCATATCAATGAGAAACGCATCCAAAGGCTCCATCGGAATGGGCTTCTGGGCTCATTTGATTTTGAATCATGTGAGAAATGCGAATCTTGCTTGGTGGGCAAAATGGCTAGAGCCCCTTTCAACAAACCAAATGAAAGGGCCAGTGACTTATTGGGCCTTATTCATACTGATGTATGTGGGCCGATGAGTACTGTTGCCAGAGGAAATTACAGGTACTTCATTACCTTTACTGATGATTTCAGTAGGTATGGCTATGTCTATTTGATGAGACACAAGTCAGAATCCTTTGATAGATTCAAGGAATTCAAGAATGAAGTACAAAATCAACTTGGCAAGAGTATTAAGACTCTGCGATCGGATCGCGGAGGAGAATACTTGAGCCAAGAATTCAGCGACTATCTGAGCGAGTGTGGAATCGTTTCACAACTCACTCCTCCTGGTACACCCCAATGGAATGGAGTGTCGGAGAGGAGAAATCGAACTTTATTGGATATGGTTCGGTCTATGATGAGTCATTCTAATCTTCCACTATCCTTTTGGGGATATGCTCTAGAAACGTCTGCGTTTACACTGAATAGAGTGCCATCTAAATCAGTAGAAAAGACACCACATGAACTGTGGACTGGGAACGTTCCTAGTCTGTCTTTCCTAAGGATTTGGGGTTGCGAGGCTTATGTCAAACGTTTAATCTCCGACAAACTTGCACCCAAATCAGATAAATGCTATTTCGTTGGTTATCCTAGGGAAACCAAGGCATACTACTTTTACAACCAATCTGAGAACAAAGTATTTGTTGCTCGGGACTGTTCTTTTCTTGAGAGGGAGTTTCTCTCTAAGAAAAACAGTGGGAGTAAAGTACATCTCGAAGAAATTCAAGATGCACAGGAGACTGCCCAACCTATTGAGGAAGAGCAGCAGTTGGATCCACAAAGTTCTGTGGAACCGGCGCCTGTGGAGCCTGAAGTTCGCAGATCCGGAAGGATCCGTCACGAACCCGAGAGATACTATGGATTTCTCGTAACCAATTCAAATGATCTGATGATCATTGAAGGTGACGAACCAGCGACCTTTGCGGAAGCAATGATGGGCCTGGACTCCGAAAAGTGGCTTGGAGCCTCTAAATCCGAAATGACATCCATGTCAGAAAACCAAGTATGGTCCTTGGTCGATTTACCTAGTGGTGTAAAAGCCATTGAGTGTAAATGGATCTTCAAGAAGAAGATTGACGTGGATGGCAATGTACAGATTTACAAAGCGAGATTGGTGGCTAAAGGTTTCAAACAAATCCATGGTATTGACTATGATAAAACCTATTCCCCAGTAGCTATGCTTAAATCTATTCGGATTCTTATAGCGATTGCTGCTCATTATGATTATGAGATTTGGCAGATGGATGTCAAAACCGCATTCCTGAATGGTATTCTGGAAGAGGATGTGTACATGACACAGCCTGAAGGTTTTGTCGATCCTAAAAACGCTGGGAAGGTATGCAAGCTTCATAAATCCATTTATGGGTTGAAGCAAGCATCACGGAGTTGGAATCTTCGTTTTGATGAAGCAGTAAAACAATTCGGTTTCATCAAGAACGAAGAAGAATCATGTGTATACAAGAAGACAAGTGGGAGCAAAATTGCATTTCTTGTACTGTATGTCGATGACATACTCCTCCTCGGTAATGACGTTCCGTTGCTTCAGTCTATTAAGACTTGGCTAGGAAGTTGTTTTTCCATGAAAGACATGGGAGAAGCCGCATACATTCTTGGAATCAGAATCTACAGAGATAGAACTAACAAGCTGATTGGATTGTGCCAAGACACTTATATAGATAAGGTGTTGCACAGATTCAGGATGCACGATTCCAAGAAGGGCTTCATACCAATGTCTCATGGCAAGAGTCTCTGCAAGAAGCAGTGTCCGGCGACACCTGCTGAGCGAGAACGCATGAATAGGATTCCTTATGCCTCTGCAATAGGATCTATTATGTATGCCATGCTCTGCACTCGTCCAGATGTAGCTTACGCGTTAAGCATGACGAGTAGATACCAATCTGATCCAGGTGAAGCTCACTGGACAGCTGTCAAGAATATTCTCAAGTATTTGAGACATACTAAGGACAAGTTCCTTGTGTATGGAGATGTGATGAACTTGTGGTGAATGGATTCACCGATGCGAGTTTTCAGACGGACAGAGACGATTTCCGATCACAGTCTGGATATGTCTTCTGTCTAAATGGCGGTGCGGTGAGCTGGAAGAGCTCTAAGCAGAATACCGTAGCTGACTCCACAACGGAAGCTGAATATGTTGTTGCTTCAGAAGCGGCAAAGGAAGCTGTTTGGATCAAGAAGTTCATGACTGAACTTGGTGTGGTTCCTATTATCTTGGAGCCAGTGGCTTTGTTCTGCGATAACAATGGAGCCATTGCTCAGGCGAAAGAACCCAGGTCACACCAGAAGTCCAAACACGTTGAGAGGAAATATCATCTGATTCGTGATATTGTCAATAGAGGTGATGTGAAGATCAGCCGAGTTCCGACAAACGAGAATGTCGCTGATCCTCTAACCAAGTCACTCCCAAGGCCTAAGCATGAGAGTCATACGACTGCTGTAGGCATTAGAGATCTTAAGATGTAATCTTGATTCTAGTGGGAGTTTTGGATTTTGTTTTAGTTATAATAAGACACTATTGTAAACATTCTTTTAGAAGTGTTTAATGAAATTTGATTTCAGCATTATTTATTGTGATCTAAATAATGGTCCCAAAATAAGTTTATGACATATTATAGGTCATCAAGTTGAGAACTTGATCATGAAACCCTATAAGTTAATAAATTATTTTGTCCCTAGTCAAGGTTGTAGAATCGGGACACTGACAACCGTTAGAGACTAGATTGTGAGGTGACTGTTGGCTAAGTTTCATGGAGCCAATGATATGATTATCGCAGTCAGTCACATAGATATATGTCAGTGGACATATGATCGGACATGACCCGCTAATGAGAAGTCTACAAGATAGTAATATCTGTGTCATAAGAGGTTCTCATTACGACTATAGAGTATAGTCCTAAGACCTGAGTTCATCATGCTTTCTTGCATATGAATTGGTACATTTTTACTTTGTCAAACGTCGATCCGTAACTGGCGGCTATAACGACACTGTTCAAGTTTATCATGAAGTGTGCGTTGAAACAGGGATGGAACAAGATGGAATTTGTCCCTCCTGAAAAACGGGAGATAAATATCTCAGGGCCTATCGAAGATTGAATACTGAGAGAATGTGTGGCCGCACTCAAACGAACTGTAGTTCAGTTGTTTGTAATGTTCAGTATGAGATCAGGAGTTCGATAAACACGATGTTGGCTTAATAAGGATGACACAAATCTTGCCTTATGCCAAATCGAGATATAGAGACAAAAGGATTATAGGAATTGATGATTCCAGTACAAGTGGGAGATTGTTGGGATAGTGTCCTGAAATCACACCTGTACTCACTCTTGTGATAGTTGTGTGTCGAGATCTGACATTCGTATAATACTGGGCGTTTGCAATGCTTTGCTAGAAGCCTCTTGCAATCTGTAGGTCGTGGACTTACTGCCAGTATTATATGATCCTATAGGGTCACACACCTAAGAGAACTGTAAGCTACGACATGGGAATGATCATTGTGGCAATGATCATATTATGTGTATTGAAATACACATAAGAATCGATATAAAGGTGTTGTGTCGATCGACACAGCTTGTGTGTCGGTCGACACAGTTCGGATTTTCCGAACAGGTTTTTCGGGTTATGGCTTAATTGAGTCTGGCCCGTCAAGCACGTTTAGGTCGAATAAAAACGTGTTTAGTTCAACCTAAACAAGAGGGCCGTCCAGTTTTCTTGACAGAAACACTAGACACACCAGAACCTTTCGATCCCCATTGATCCGGCACTAGCATCCCGTTTCCAGCGAGCGTGCGTGTGTATCTGGTAGAGGCAAAGCGTTGCGTTGCTCCACTGATCTCGTTCACCATCACTTCCGCTGCCAAAAGGTAAGAACGAGGTTGGTTCTAAATTCAATATAACAAACCCTAGATCCATATGGATCCAACATAATGGAATTCTGGAAGAAGATGTGTACATGACACAGCCCGAAGGTTTCATCGATCCTAATGCTGCTAGGAAAGTATGCAAGCTTCATCGATCCATTTATGGATTGAAGCAAGCATCTCGGAGTTGGAATCTTCGTTTTGATGAAGCAGTCAAAAAGTTTGATTTCATCAGAAGCGAAGAAGAACCATGTGTTTACAAGAAGACTAGTGGGAGCGCAGTTGCATTTCTCGTGTTGTATGTAGATGACATACTTCTTCTCGGAAATGACGTTCCGTTGTTACAGTCTGTTAAGACTTGGCTCGGAAGTTGTTTTTCAATGAAAGACATGGGAGAAGCCGCGTATATTCTTGGAATAAGAATCTATAGAGATAGATCAAACAAGTTGATTGGACTGTGTCAAGACACTTATATCGATAAAGTCTTACACAGGTTCAGAATGCAAGATTCCAAGAAGGGCTTCATACCAATGTCTTATGGCATAAGTCTCAGCAAGAAGCAGTGTCCTGAGACACCTGCTGAGCGAGATCGCATGAGTCGGATTCCCTATGCCTCGGCGTTGGGATCCATCATGTATGCCATGCTCTGTACTCGTCCAGATGTTGCTTGTGCTCTAAGCATGACGAGTAGATACCAATCGGATCCAGGTGAAAGTCACTGGACAGCAGTCAAGAATATTCTGAAGTATTTGAGAAATACTAAGGATAAATTCTTGGTGTATGGAGGAAGTGATGAGCTGGTAGTAAGTGGTTACACAGACGCAAGTTTCCAGACAGACAAAGATGATTTCCGATCACAATCTGGTTACATCTTCTGCCTGAATGGCGGTGCAGTAAGCTGGAAGAGTTCCAAGCAGGACACTGTAGCAGATTCCACAACTGAAGCTGAGTACCTCGCTGCTTCGGAAGCGGCAAAGGAGGTTGTTTGGATCAAGAAGTTCATCACTGAACTTGGTGTGATTCCTAGCATTTCTGAGCCAGTGGCTTTGTATTGTGACAACAATGGAGCCATTGCGCAAGCAAAAGAACCTAGATCACACCAGAAATCCAAACACATAGAAAGGCGATATCACCTTATCCGTGATATTGTGAATAGAGGAGATGTGAAGATCAGCAGAGTCCCGACGGATGAGAATGTTGCTGATCCACTGACCAAGCCTCTCCCAAGGCCTAAGCATGAGTTTCATACAACTGCTGTAGGCATTAGATATCTTAAGATATGATCTTGATTTCAGTGGGAGTTGTATTTATTTTAGTTATGACATGATGTTCACAAAGACATAATAGTTATGTTATTTTAATGAAATTGTTTCAGCATTATTTAATTGTGTTAATTAAATATATATATATATATATATATATATATTGTCCCAAAGTAATTTATGACATTTTATAGGCCATCAAGTATATGACTTGATCATGAAACCCTATAAGCAATAAATGACATAAATTAGAATGGTCCCTGGTCGAGGTTGTTAACGTGGGACATTAACAACCACGTGAGACTAGTATGTGAGGTGACTGATGACCATGTTTCATGGAGTCATTAATAAGTGTATTAAAGTCAATCACATAGATATGTGTTAGAGAACACATGATCGGACTTGACACGTTAATGAGAACTCTACAAGATGTTATATGAGTGTCATAAGAGTTTCTCATTACGACTAAAGAGTATAGTCCTTAGACCTGAGTTCATCATGTCCTCTCTTATATGGATTGGTTCGTCTTGACTTTGTCAAACGTCAGCCGTAATTGGTGATCATAGGTTAAAATTCAATTTTGAATTTAAATCCGGTTTAACCAGAAATTAAATAATACCAATTGTATTAAATAATTTCCAGCAAACCGCGATTTGGGTTAACCGCTTGAACCATAATTATTAAAGCTTTGAAACGATTTTGTCTTTAGCTTAAAGACAAAATCATGATCGATGGCTAACCTAAAGTCAACATCTCGATTCGCTTGATACTTAACCTTTTACAAATCGTTTGATAATTAATTCAACAATCACTTATTCAAACGATCATGACATAAGACAAAAAACGATTTTGACCTTTTCCTCATCGTATGATAATTAATTCAATCAATTACTTACTCTTACGATCATGAAATACACTTAAAGACAAAACGATTTTGACCTTTTCCAAATTAAACAATCACTTGATCGATTGATACTTAATTTACCTTAAGTCAACAAGCGATTGTTTTGATAACGATTATGAGTTTAATCATCAACGATTCTTATCGATTTTCTTATTTCTAGGTTTTCCAAGTTTCAATCAATTTTACTCATTAAAATCGATTCATCAAACTAATAAACAACCTAGTATGATCCAAAAAGCAAAAACCTAACGACCTAGGCTCTGATACCACTGAAGGATTATGTGTGTTCATCTGTTTAATTATCAGGTTACAACCTAGCACATAATCAACTAGGATCTAGGTGATTTGCAGTTGAATCATAAACAGATCAGATTCATTACCTTATGATTGCAGCGGATTGATCAAAGGAATGAAGAGATCTGCAAGAGCTGATGATAACCGGCTCCTCCTAGGTATCCACACGCTTACAAGCTACTGGATCAGGCTGCTAGACCAAGTTGGAATCAACAGAGAGAGAGAGGACGGCTGCACAGCTAGAAATCGCAGATGGGTGATTAATTCCCCTAGGCTGCGCCTCTTCCTCACTTATATGGGCCCAAGTAATTAAACTAATGGCCTATTAGGCTTTTGGGACCAAGACCCAAATCAGACAAAAGCCTGTATTTTGTCTGGCCCAATTCTCTGTGCAAATACAGTAAATGCCTTGCATCTTACCGTATTAATTCCATTTTAACTTTCCCGTTAGCTATGGTGTGTGACCCTTTGGGATCATACAATACTGGTAATAAGTCCTAAACTTATAGATCAAGAGCGGACTCTAGCAAGTCATCATGATCACCCAGTATTTATGACTTATGTCTGATCTCGACACTTATCATACTTTCTAGAGATAGTACAGAAGATTTCAGGACATTCCCAACAATCTCCCACTTGTACTGGAATCCTACATTCCCTAATCCTTTTGTCTCAATATCTCGATCTGGCATAAGGCAAGATGCGTGTCATCCTTATATAGCCAGACCATGTTCATCGGACCAGATTTGATACTGACAATGCAAACGACTTGGGCAAGTCCGTTTGGGAGTGGCCACTCTCTTACCAGCTATCAAGTCTCCGATTGGCTTAGAGATATTACCTCCGTTAAACGGCAGGGACAAATCCCATATTGTTCCATCACTATGAACTACACACTTTATAATACACCCAACCAAGGTCCTTATAGCTCCCAGTTACGAAACAGCGTTAGACAATGATCAAAGCGCATCACTCCATGTGCAGCCACATGCATGCGAACTCAGGTCTAAGGACTATACTCTATAGTCGTGTATGAGAACCTCTTATGACACAGATATTAATATCTTGTAGAGTTCTCATCAGCGGTCCATGTCCGGTCATATGCTCCCCTACATATACCTATGTGTCGATTTTGATGCCGCGCATCTATGACCCCTCGAAACTTGGTCATAAGTCTCAACACAATCTAGTCTCAAGTGGTTGTTGGTGTTCCAATTTCAACAACCTTCGACTATGGACACTATGATTTATGTCATTTCGTTAAATATGGGGTTTCAGGATCAAGTCTACTCATGTACTTCGATGGCCCATATATAATGACATGAATCATTTTGGAACGATTATTTATATCACAGTTAAAATAATCCAGAAATCATAAATTTCATAAACATAAAATATTATGTTTACATGAACCTTTCAAAACAACTAAATAAAGCCCTTTACAAACTCCCACTGAAATTAAGACTACATCTTAATTTCACTTATCCTACAGCTACAGTCCGCGACTCGTGCTTAGGCCTAAGGAGTGGCTTCGTTAATAGATTAGCAACGTTCTCATTCGTTGAAACTTGCTGATCTACTTAACACCTCTGTCATTTATCTCACGGAATAGGTTATACCTACCCTCAAGGTGTTTGGACCTCTGATGTGCAGCTAGCCTCATCTATGCTGGGAATCACATCAAGTTCAGTGATGAACTATTCTTTCCAAACAACCTCTTTCGCCGCTTCCCAAGCTGTGAAATGTTCAGCTTAAGTCATGGAGTCAGCAACAGTGCCTTGCACCGCCAGACAGACACAAGATATAACCGGACTGTGACCGGAAATCATCTTTGTCTGTTGGTAACTTGCCTCTCAGACTCTACCGACTTGTAACACCTCACTTTCTCCGTAAATCAAGAACTTATCCTAAGTATTTTCCAAATACTTGAGGATATTCATTACGTCTATCCAGTGATTCTTTGCTGGATTTGACTGGTCTTTACTTGTCATGGCAACTAATCACGAGAAATCACTCTCGGATTAGTGACGGATTCATTCAGATATGCGAACTTCAGGCTCTACAGGTGTAGATTCTACAGAAATCTGTAAATCCATCCGCTGCTCTCCCTCAACAGGTTGAGCAGCCTCCTGTATTTCTCGAATTTCTTCGAGTTATACTTTTACTCCCACTGTTCTTCTTGGAAAGCAACTTTCCTTTTAGAAAACAGAATTCCGAACAACCTAACTTCATTTTCGGAATGGATGTAAAAAGTAACAAGCCTTGGTTTCCCTAGGACAACCAGCGAAGTAGCTCAACTACAAATACTCAGTAAAGACGAATTTGGATCATTTCCAGTCCACATTTATGTGGTATCTTTCAACTGATATTGGTGGAACTATTTCAGCGTAAACTTAGATATTTCTAGAGCGTTATTCTTAAAGAATATCATGGAAGATTCGTGTGACTCATCTTTAATCATTTCTAATAAGATCTGATTCTTTCTCACAGAAACACCTCAAGGTTTTCAGGAGAAATGAGCTGTGAAACGACTTCACACTCATTCAGATGATCACACCATCAATGACTTAAGTATTCTCACTCGTGATCTAATCCAGAGTCTCAATACTTCTGTCACTCAGATTCTATACCTCATTCTGGAACTCTTTCGACCATTTCAAAGAATTCCGACTCGTGTCTCATCAAATGAACACAGTCATACTCACTGAAGTAATCAGTAAATATAATGAAGTACAGGAAATTTTCTCTGGCATTACTGCTCATCGGGCCACATACATGAGTATGTTCAAGGTCCAATAAGCCTTTGGGCCTTTCTCTAGTTCGGCTAAGATGGGCCCTTTGTCTTTTGGTCCAGTAAGCAGAATTCAAGTCTCATAAGATATCCGATCAAATGAGCCCAAAAGTCCATAACTATGGGATTTCTGAATCCGACTCACTCTATGTGACCAAAACATTTATGCCAAGAAAAATCAGGTTTAATTCATCAGATTTAAACCAATTCGGTATTTATGTTACTTTTAGGCACTCTTTGGTTTAAGATATAAAACCCATTCCTTGAATAGGGTGCTACAATCAATATTTCATTGAGATCAAAAGAACAAAACTTGTCTTTTATCAAAATGAAAAACATTCAAATTCTTACAAGAAAATGAAAGACAACTCTGCTTAAAGCAGGTACATTGTAGCAATTACTTAATACAAAACCAAGCCTCAAAGGCATCTACGAGTGAAAACCCTACGGCTGAGGCAGCATCCATAGCTCCTTCCAGACATGCAGTTCCACTTGCCCTTCCTTCAACGTTCTACTGTTGCTTAGGCTCTGCATATTATAACAAATATCAGTGCCACAACCAGTATCCAATACCTATAAGGTAGAACTTGAAGTAATAACATGAATACCTGAGGAAGTAGTCTCATACATCAACTTCAACTCCTCATAATCTTCCATGAATTTAATGCAATCTCTCTTCCAATGCCCAGTCTCTTTACAGTATCAGCACTTACCAACGTAAGATGTATCTGACTCGGGCTCAGAAGACACACGCTTGCCATGATTTAAAATCTGGACAACTTTGTCTTCACCCTTGTCAGCATTAGGTTTAGTAAACCTACCCTTCTCCATTATGAGATTATACAGGGTACTCTTCACGTTTGGCTCAACTGTCTTGAGCATATCATGCAGCTCAGTCAGCGTCTTCGTTAAGCCTTTCTTGATATAGTTCCTTTTGAACTTATCATAGCTTGACGGCAGTGACTGCAGAATGATCTCAGTTGCCAATTCTTGGCTAACTGGATAATCCAGTTTCCTCAGGTTATCAATGTAACCCATCATTTTACTGACATGAGGACTCACTGGATGATCATTTGGTAGCTTGCAGCTAGTGAGAGACTTAACCAACTGGTATCTCTCCACTCTTACCTGCTCCTGAAATTTCAATTTCAGGCTGCTGATCATCTCTATTGGCGACTCCATGTTCTCATATTGCTTCAGCAAATCTGAGTCCATGGTAGCCAATATCAGACCACGCACATCTACCGCATCATTATAATGCTTATTCCAAGCATCATATACTGCATGAGAGGCATTGGACCCGATCCTCTCGGGGAGAGCTCTTTCAAGGACATAGTCCTTTCTCTCCTGCCTGAGGACTAGCCTCAGGTTCCGCGACCAAGTCAAGAAATTTGATCCGTTCAGTTTGTCCATCTCAAGGACAGACCGGATCGAGAAAGTGTTTTGATTGTTTGTGCTAGTCATAACTGAAATTTAGAGATAAATAGAGTTTTAGTTATTCAGTTCATAAAAGAGTAATCTTAATAACTTATAAGAAAACTCGCATTGCATTCAAAATTTCTTTGTTTAACCTCATAAGAATGCAATGATTCCGAGACCCATGTTCAGCTAAATCCAAAGTGGGCCACTGGCCGTCACCCAGAAGTAGCTTTACTTGGTAAGCATACACACAGCTAGTTATATCCAATAACTCTCAGTTGTGAATTGGGCCCAAGGCCCAATACACCAGATGTCTCAAGGCCCGGGACTCCCGATGGCCCAGTCAAGGAAACCAATCTCTTACAGCCAAATTATCACTAAAGTCTGGGACTCCCAATGAAATTAGTGACTATATACTACTTTACTTACGCAAAAACAGACACCTCACACTGTAAGCCATATCTGTAATTGAATAAGCGTTAAGTAGCTGACAAGATTGGGCAAGACATCCAAGCTTGATATTGTTTTTGAGGATTTTAGGTTTCAATAGATTTCCTCCCAAAATAGAAGATTACTATTTTGGGAAACTTTCCATTTCAGGCAACTTACTAAATATGGAAACTTTCTATTTAGGGAAACCTACTATTTTTAGAAATTTCCTAACATGCCAAAATTAGAAACTTCTAATATTAGAAGCTTTCTAATTTAATGTTTTATTAAAGTTTTTCGGTTGGGTCACAAATTATAGGCCCAATTCTTGGCCCAAGACCACAGAATTCCAATTGGCCCAATAATTTGACATAACCGAGTCGGTTCATTAATTCTGGTCCAAGACCAAATTAACTACTAAATCCAACTGGTTATTTACTAAACCAGACCAGCTCTAAATTATTTGGTCCAACCAAATCAAACTTAGACCAGTCTTCGGTTTAGGTTAAAATTCAATTTTGAATTTAAATCCGGTTTAACCAGAAATTAAATAATACCAATTGTATTAAATAATTTCCAGCAAACCGCGATTTGGGTTAACCGCTTGAACCATAATTATTAAAGCTTTGAAACGATTTTGTCTTTAGCTTAAAGACAAAATCATGATCGATGGCTAACCTAAAGTCAACATCTCGATTCGCTTGATACTTAACCTTTTACAAATCGTTTGATAATTAATTCAACAATCACTTATTCAAACGATCATGACATAAGACAAAAAACGATTTTGACCTTTTCCTCATCGTATGATAATTAATTCAATCAATTACTTACTCTTACGATCATGAAATACACTTAAAGACAAAACGATTTTGACCTTTTCCAAATTAAACAATCACTTGATCGATTGATACTTAATTTACCTTAAGTCAACAAGCGATTGTTTTGATAACGATTATGAGTTTAATCATCAACGATTCTTATCGATTTTCTTATTTCTAGGTTTTCCAAGTTTCAATCAATTTTACTCATTAAAATCGATTCATCAAACTAATAAACAACCTAGTATGATCCAAAAAGCAAAAACCTAACGACCTAGGCTCTGATACCACTGAAGGATTATGTGTGTTCATCTGTTTAATTATCAGGTTACAACCTAGCACATAATCAACTAGGATCTAGGTGATTTGCAGTTGAATCATAAACAGATCAGATTCATTACCTTATGATTGCAGCGGATTGATCAAAGGAATGAAGAGATCTGCAAGAGCTGATGATAACCGGCTCCTCCTAGGTATCCACACGCTTACAAGCTACTGGATCAGGCTGCTAGACCAAGTTGGAATCAACAGAGAGAGAGAGGACGGCTGCACAGCTAGAAATCGCAGATGGGTGATTAATTCCCCTAGGCTGCGCCTCTTCCTCACTTATATGGGCCCAAGTAATTAAACTAATGGCCTATTAGGCTTTTGGGCCCAAGACCCAAATCAGACAAAAGCCTGTATTTTTTCTGGCCCAATTCTCTGTGCAAATACAGTAAATGCCTTGCATCTTACCGTATTAATTCCATTTTAACTTTCCCGTTAGCTATGGTGTGTGACCCTTTGGGATCATACAATACTGGTAATAAGTCCTAAACTTATAGATCAAGAGCGGACTCTAGCAAGTCATCATGATCACCCAGTATTTATGACTTATGTCTGATCTCGACACTTATCATACTTTCTAGAGATAGTACAGAAGATTTCAGGACATTCCCAACAATATGATCCTACAGGGTCACACACCTAAGCAAACTGGACATTGCATGAGAGGATGATCATTAATGTAATGATCGGATGAATGCATATTTGATATGCATTCAATATCGACTTTTCTGGGCGATGTCGATCGATACACTAAGAGTATCGGTCGACATAGATTGGCCGTGTCGATCGACACATAGAGTGTGTCGGTCGACACAACTCGCGGATTAGCAGATTAATTCGGTTTAATTATCAGTTAATCCCGTGGCGGTTTAAGTCGACATATATAAGATATATGGTCGACCTAAACTCGTAGCTAACCTAATACACAGCCACCAGAAACAGAAAAGAAACCTCTCTGAGATCAGATCTCAAAAGGCACTAGCATCCCTTCCTGTTCAGCTTGTGTGCGTGTGGATACCAGTAGAGGCGCAGCATTTGAGGCGCTATAGATCTCGATTATCTGCAAATAACTTCCGCTGCTAATCACCAGGTAATCACCAGATCTGATAGATTCAATTACATGAACCTGTAGATCCTAGGCTCGGAATTCAGACTAGGGTTGCTAATCCTGATTAGAACTGCTAGAAATTCCTTCAATCGCACCCGTAAATTACTCGCACTAACATGTTGTAAAAGTGCTTCCCAGTTTCCCGTTTACCTTCTGAAGATCTTTTGATCATAGACTCACCTTCAGCCTGCTGATTATTGTACACATAATTAGACATACCTTTTAGGAGTAGTGCCGAGTGATTATTGTTGGTATGCAAATGCCAACAAATGCGGTTGTTGGGTTCACTGGAAATAAAGGTATTTGATGGTATATGGAATCAATATTTCTATAGAACTCTTCTGTCTCAGCCATATCTCACATCATTGTGCATGATGCTTTGGTACGAATGAATTCCCGAAATCCACACTTGAGTGCGTGTTCAAGAATGGTTTGTATGAAATTTTTGTTTAGCCTCAACATGTCTGGTTTTAATGTTTCTTCAATCACTTATTTATAGTGGGGATGCCCATTTATGGTGAAAAAACACCAAATTTTGTAAAGGCATACCTTTTTATTCTTAACGGTTTTAGTAGTTTGCAAGTAATAATGTTTCATGCTAATAATAAAGTTAATAAAGGAAACTATATTTTTAGTCAGAAATTGTTATGTCAAGAATTTTACCATATATATTTGGACATTTCATTTAGTAGCTAATCTTATAAATAGACAGATGTTATTATGTATAGCGGCTATAAAGAAAAAACATAATACTAACGTATATTTCACATTAGATGGAGGGCAGAATTATTCAGCCCATGTCGTACACTGTTTTTAACAACATGAATCGTTAGGGGTTTCCGTCATAATATAATACATAGAAGTAGAAAATTGGTCGACCCTAACTCAGACCTATAACCAAAAAACAAACTTTATTGCTTCCCCGACCCTCCATTACAAATGGCTTCCATCTATATAGGCATTTTGTACGTTACACGGTTATGACCAACACCTCTGCAATGGCTACACACTTTCATCTTTCGTTCTCCTCCTCCCTGCATTCATGCAAATATATTATATTCAAATGCTAACTATATTTGGCACAAGATAAGTACAAATATAACAGAGCTAAATTTACAGATACCTTAATCTCGCCACGAGATAAAAATCTCCTCTTACGTGGCCTTCCTGGTGGTCTCCTTGTCAATGGAGGGAGTAACTCCACGTATTCAATTTCTTTACCCGCCATATTGTTCTCATTGTTAGGTGGCACTGGATAAATACTTCCTGCATATTTGTTTCTCCAAAAATCAGTACTGAATTCTTGAGCCACAAGCGATTCAATTTCAACTTTTGCACTCATTGTTGCCGCCACTACATGTGTACATGGGATTGATAACATTTGGAACTCATAACAGCAACATGTATTCGTCTGAAATTCAACGTGGTATGATACCCCCTGCTTGGTTCGAACCTCAAATTCAAAGTTATTAATATTTTTCACCTCAAACCCAGTGCATGCCTCAAATTTCATTGATACAATCTTCTGAACTCTTGGTGTTAGAGTTGTGGCTAACTTCTGTGAGATTTCCCTCCGCACATGAAATCATCCCATCAAGATTGCTCTTATGAACTCTACTACGGTAATTATAAGATAATCCCTTGCTTTTGATATTGCCGTATTTAAGGACTCTGCAATATTGCTTGTCATGTTATCTCTTACCAGCTGAATGAGAGCGTGTCCAAGTTTGGAGTCCCATTCTAACTAGGTACTCTGCACATTCACTATCAATATTAGCATATGGTTGAAGTGATCATCAAAGTCATGCACACGATAGGCACGTCCCGCCCTAGACACTGGATAGGAGAGGTGTCTTTCTTATGAAGATCGATTGAATATTACGATGTAGGTGCACTATACATGCGCAATGATTCGATCTTGGATACACCTACAATAATTAAATCATTAGTGTCACCATTACCTTTTATAACAAATTAATAACATAGTTGCTAACACATAAGTTATCTTATATAATAAAATAACTTAGATACTAAGAAAACATGATTTTCAAAACTTAAGACTTGTGATTAGTAAAATTTGCTAATTATACATAGTATTATAATATATCAAGTCATTGATATAGTTTGTACCTTTCGCAAAGTTGTTATAATAGAGTTGTGTATATCCGAGATGAAGACCAAGTCCTCACTGTCTGCCATTACTTCTTGTAGCTTTTTGAAGAACCACATGTAAGTCTTTCCATTTTCTCCATCGACAATCCCAAATGCAAGTGGATAGACTTGGTAGTTCCCATCTTGGGCGCTTGCGGTCAACAAATATCCATCGTACTTGCTTTTCAGGAACGTTCTGTCAACAAAAATTACCTTCCGCATGAAAGGAAAGCCGGAAATAGACGCACCAAGTGCAAAGAACATGTACTTGAACCTCTCCCCAACCTTCTCCGCAAACTCTGTTTCAAGGAACACGAAGGATCTCGGATTGGCGATGACCATCATACGCAAGTATTTTGGAAATAGCTTGTATGATTCACATGTTGTTCCCTTTGCCGAATCCAAGGCTAGCTCTTTAGACTTCCAAGCCTTCCAATATGATATTTGTGTTTCATGACCATCTCTCATTATCTCTCGAACCATTCCCGGACGGGGACCAGCTGTACGGCCTGCAAACTTGGCTCTCATCATGTCTCCAATAACATATGTGCTAGCATGCCTCTCAAATTGGACCCTTTCATCCACTGTACACATATGATCTGGCCGTACACGCCTAATTTGGTAGTAGTCAGAATCACTCATTTTAACAGCATAGACACGCCACATACATTACTTCCCCACACATTCGAGAATCATCATGCTTGGGTTGGATTTCTTATTGTGAAAGCGAAATTTATTTGCCAAAGCATGAGGGGGCGTGTGTTTTTTAAACTCAGCACTATTTTTGAATATCATTCCAACGTCAGCTCCGTTGGATTGTTTCTAACAAACCCTTCATAACAAAAAACATTGGATTAATATTGCAATGTCTTGTAGATGCACTTAAAAAAACAAAGACATTGCTAACTATTATATTAGTCTATATTATATTTATATTCCTTCACACACCATCGTTGATCCCATCATCGCTATCTGAATCGTCCGTTTCCATCTTGCATGTTCCTCCTGAATATCCATCTTCAGTTTCACTCTCTGTCTTTCTTGCTTTGTTGTTTTTAAAGGAATCAGGTGTCCAACAGCTGCAACACCAATTAATAAGCCCACATATGAAATAAAACGCATTTGTATCCTTGTTTTGAATATGAGAATCAGATTTGTACATTGGCGCACTCATTGTTTGTAACTCAGTTAATCATGTAAAGCATTTTAAGATTTGTGAAACACTGTCAAATATATAGTTAACTTGCCACATAAATGGTTGTTGTAATATTTGTGATTATACCTTCACTAGCTTCTATGTCAACACCATTTGGGTTACTCGGTCCACCAATTTCCATGTCTTGGATAACACGCTCTCTCAACTCTCCACTCACTGTTCCTACGTTTATTTGTTGACGCAGTGTTGGTACATTATTCTCTTGATGAACTTTTAGAGCGTCTGCTGCACTTTGCTTTAAAACATTGATTTGTTCTTCTGAGAAAAGTTCTTCGAATAGCTTAAGGCTTCTAATAATCAAGCCTAAGTTACGTAACTCTGCAAATTAGTTCCATTTATCAATGAGTACATAATGTCTAAGTAAATAAGTAAGTTTACTGTTAATCATATTATCAAGCTATAAAACATCTTACCACATAGGTCATAATCTTCTGACAGAGTGTAAAAAGGTTCGTCCATGTCAAGTGGTTTGTCTTTATCAGCGTTCAGTCCTCCTAAGTTTGGAGCTTGGCCTGGTACTATATAAATTGTTATATTTAATAATATACTTAACTAAGAATAATCAATTTAGCTATTATTTAAACTTATCAACCAAATTTTTCATGTTACCTTCTCCTTCTTCCGTACTCTTTCCTTTGTCAAACTTTTCGTTAGCGATATATGTTTCCATTTTTTCGTCGTCAGTCTCATCTCTGAGGCTGATAATTCCATCAATTGGTCTCGGGATCCCATTATCTCCTAGGTTTACAGCTGAGTCAAGGCCATCACCTTCATTAGTTGTGTGTAGGAACTGTTTAGTTGATCCTGATGTAATTCACAGATTCATATCAACCTAAACATACAGATCTAGGTTCTCTTGATTAGAAACATTAGATGATCTCACCTTTTACCTGTTTGTTGCAGCGGAAGGAATAGAACAGGTCAGAGATCAGAGAGATACACCGAGGGATGAATCCTCCAAAGGTTCACACACGCGATCACAGGAATGGCTGCTAGACCACGAGGAGAGAGGCGCGCAGAGAGAGAGAGGCTCGCGGCTGGGGAGGCTAGGGTTAGGGAGAAAAGACTTGGCTTTTAGTCTATAAAAGCCTTCTCTTTCCCTTTTGGGCTTTTGGGCCCAAAATACCAATCTGATTAAATCCCATGGATTTAATCAGACCCATTAGTCTCTCTCTTAGTACGACAAATGCCTGGCACTTTTACCGTACTTCTGCTAAGCCGTTCCAACACATTTTCCTGTTAGCTTAGGCGTGTGACCCATATGGGATCATATAATAAAGGCAATAAGTCCAAGACTTATAGATCATGAGCGGACTCTAGCAAGCCATCATGACCCCCAGTATTATATGACTTATGTCTGATCATTGACATACTCTTACTTTCTAGAGACAGTACCGAGATTACTGGACACAATTCCAACAATCTCCCACTTGTACTGGAATCTCTCTGTATTCATAATCCTTTTGTCGCAATATCTCGATTAGTCATAAGGCAAGATTGGTGTCATCCTTATAAAGCCTAATCTTGTTCATCGGACTCTGATTTGATACTGACAATCCAAACGACTCGGGAAAGTCCGTTTGAGCATGGCCATGCGTTTTCCAGTATTCAAATCTCCGATTGGCCTAGAGATATTCACTCCATTTATATTGGAGGGACAAATCTCATCTTGTTCCATCACTGTAAACTACTCATTTCATGATGTACCCAAACAAGGTCCTTATAGCTATCGCAGAACGATAGCGTTAGACAATGATCAAAGTACATCAGTCCATGTGCAGTCACATGCATGTGAACTCAGGTCTAAGGACTATACTCTATAGTCGTAGTAAGAATCTCTTATGACACAGATATAAATGTTGGAATTGTGTCCAGTAATCTCGGTACTGTCTCTAGAAAGTAAGAGTATGTCAAAGATCAGACATAAGTCATATAACACTGGGGATCATGATGGCTTGCTAGAGTCCACTCATGATCTATAAGTCTTGGACTTATTGCCTTTATTATATGATCCCATATGGGTCACACGCCTAAGCTAACAGGAAAACGTGTAGGAACGGTTTAGCAGGAGTACGGTAAAAGTGCTAGGCATTTACTGTACTTAGAGAGAATAAAAGGTTTGGCAACTGTGTGTCGATCGATGCATACAATGCATCGATCGATGCAGTGCGCAAACACCGACGAGTTAATTGGTATTTGGGCCAAATGGCCCAAACGGAACAGGACGAGTTTTGTGTCATAAAACTCGAGTTTCAGACTGATTAACCCTAAGACTAGAGCCGTAAACTCTCTCTCTCTGCGCCGAATTCCCCTTGTGGTCTAGCAGCTGTTTCCTGTGAAAGCGTGTGTGAACCTTTGGAGGATTCATCCCTCGGTGTTTCTCTGATCTCAGACATACCATCCATTTCCGCTGCAAACAGGTATAAGGTGAGATCTATCATTGTTTCTATTCTGAGAAGAACCTAGATCAGCATGTTTAGGATAATCTGAATCTGAGAATTGAATCAGGATTGATCTAAACATTCCTTCAGTGGTATCAAAGCTATTGGTTCTGGTTTTTCTTGTTTAGATTCATGTTTAGGATTGTTTAAAGAGGTGTTTTTGAATCAATCTACTGATAAGATAAATCACTTAAGAAACAAGAATTGAATCCTAAACAAACTGTTTAAAAATCGCATGACCAAACTATATTGATTTGGTATGTGATCTAAACTGATTTTGCATCGACTAAGATCGCATTGCATCGATCGATGCAATGCAAGGATCGATCGTTGCAGTCGCGAGAGATTGACCGCGATCGCATGGATCGTTCAAACGATCGCATGGATCTCACGAGAATCTCTCGGCCAAACCTGATAACCGTTCGTGCACGCGTGAGAGCATCGATCGATGCAGGATCGATGAACGATCGTTGCAGGATCGATGCTGTGAGCATCGATCGATGCGGTTAGGGTTTTGGCTCGGTTTAATTTAATTAAAATTAATCGTCTCGGTTTAATAAACAGATTTAATAAATTTATTAAGTCTGGTTAAACCGGGATAAGAAATCCAATGTCGAAAGAATTATTGGATTTAGTGCCTAAACCAGGAATTTCTAATTTGATTTGGTTGGACCAAATAAATTGAGAAATTCCGGTTTAGTAAATAACCGGTTGACAATTGTGGTCATCGTAGTAATTAAAACTTGGTTAGACCAGTTTTAATGAACCAGACCGGTTATGTCAATTAATTGGACAATTGGGTCATGTCTTGGACATGGACCAATTCTTGGGCCTCGGGCCAAGAAGTTAAAACAATTGAGCCAATTATTTGAGTCTTTCTTCAGATTAATTTAAAATTTATTTTATAAAATTATAAAGTCGATTTTAAATTATAGTTTCCGAAATTTTGAAATTAGAAAGTTTCTTAAAATAGAATTTTCTGGATTTGCGGGTTTTGGATTTTAAGAAATTTCTAAAGTTAGAAAGTTTCCGTTTTTAGAAAGTTTCCAATTTTAGAAAGTTTCCAAAAATAGTAGGTTTCCAAAAATTTGAAAGTTTCCCGAAATAGTAATCTTCTATTTTGGGAATGAAATTTTAATAAACCTACAAACCTCAAATAATATCAAGCGTTGGATGTCTTGTCCAGGCTATGTCAGCTGTCGAAGCCCATTCAATTGTATTCATGGCCTTACAGTGTGAGGGTGTCTGCTTTTGCGTGGGTAAGACGGTTTGTGATTCATAAATGTCATTGGGAGTCCCAGACATTAATGATTACATGACTGTATAGTCCGGTTTTCTTGACTGGGCCATCGGGAGTCCCGGGCCTTGAGACAACAGAGTGGATTGGGCCTCGGGCCCAGATTCACAACCAAGAGTTATATCACGGATATAATTAGCCGATATAGGGCTTACCGATATAAGCTAAGGTTGGGTGACGGCCAGTGGCCCACTTTAGTCTTAGTTATATGTGGATCTTGGAATCATTATATTCTATTGAGGGTAACTTAGGTTATTGAATATAATGCGTGATTAATCATATTAAATTTTTAATACGAGATTAGTCATTTTGAACATAATAACTAATAACCTTTTTATTTATATATTTCAGATATGACTACTACAAGCACACAAAACACATTCTCGATCCGGTCTGTTCTCGAGAAGGAGAAGCTGACTGGAACGAACTTCCTGACATGGTCAAGGAACTTGAGGCTGGTCCTCAAGCAGGAGAAGAAGGATTATGTCCTTCGAGATCCCCTCCCCGAGAGGCCTCTTGCCAATGCTGCCAGGACTCTGCACAATGCTTGGGAAAAGCATTCGTCAGATGAAAATGATGTTTATTGCCTGATGTTGGTGACAATGACTCCTGAGCTGCAAAAACAGTTCGAAAGTGTATTGTCTCCCATCGAGATAATGGCAAGCCTGAAATCGCTTTTTCAGGAGCAGGCTAGGACCGAGAGGTTCCAGACAGTTAAGAACCTCTTGGACTGTAAGTTGGCTGCGAATGCGGCAGTGAGTCCTCATGTCTTGAAGATGATGGGTTATCTCGATCATCTTCAGAAACTCGACTGCCCAATCAGCCAGGAACTTGCCTGCGACATCATTCTGCAGTCTTTACCTGCAAGCTATGATCAGTTCATTCTGAACTTTAACATGCATGGCTTGAGTAAGACACTACCTGAGCTTCACGGAATGCTCAAGACTGCAGAGCCCAACTTGAGGAAAACCGCCAAGGACCCCAATGTGCTTATGGTGCAAAAGGGCAAGGGGTTTAAGAAATCCTCTGCTAAGGATAAGGGAGCGGCCAAGGCTGTCCAAGTCGCGGACAAGGACACGCCAAAGCCCAAGCCCAAGTCCAAGGCTGGGCCTACTGACATGTGCAGGTTCTGCAAAGAACTGGGGCATTGGAGAAGAGATTGTAAGAAATTCCAGGAAGGTCTAAAGGAATTAAAGAAGAAGACTTTCGAGACTTCTTCATCAGGTATTTTTGTTATAGAAGTTAATACAACTACTTCTGATAATACCTCATGGGTCATGGATACTGGTTGTGGGGCTCATATTTGTACTAATATGCAGGCACTCAGCAACAGTAGAAGGCTGAAGCAAGGACAAGTGGAGCTACGAGTTGGGAATGGAGCGAAAGTTTCAGCACTAGCTGTAGGCACATACTTGTTGTCTTTACCTTCGGGATTGATTTTAGAACTGAATAATTGTTATTTTGTACCTGCTATAAGCAGAAATATTATTTCAATTTCTTTGTTGGATTTGGAAGGTTATGATTTTTCAGTTAAGAATAAATTATGTTCCTTCAATCGCAACAATTTGTTCTATGGTTCTGCCCCTCTTACGAATGGGCTTTACATACTCGATCAATCCGCGCCAATTTATAACATTAATACAAAACGGTTTAAACCTAATGAGGAAAACCGAACGTTTCTATGGCATTGTCGTTTAGGGCACATCAGCGAGAAACGCATCAAGAGGCTCCATTCGAATGGACTTCTTGGCTCATTTGACTTTGAGTCATGTGAGAAATGCGAATCATGCATGATGGGCAAAATGACACGGGCCCCCTTTAATAAACCTAACGAGAGGGCCAGTGACTTATTGGGCCTGATACACACTGATGTGTGTGGCCCAATGTCCACAAATGCAAGAGGAAACTATCAGTACTTCATTACCTTCACTGATGATTTTAGTAGGTATGGATATGTTTATTTGATGAAACATAAGTCTGAATCTTTTGAGAAGTTCAGAGAATTCCAAAATGAAGTACAGAACCAACTTGGCAAAAGCATTAAGGCTCTTCGGTCCGACCGAGGAGGAGAATACTTAAGCCAGGAATTCAGTGATCATCTGAGAGAGTGTGGGATCGTATCCCAACTCACTCCTCCTGGAACACCTCAATGGAATGGTGTATCTGAGAGGAGAAATCGGACCTTATTGGATATGGTTCGATCTATGATGAGTCACACAGACCTTCCAATATCCCTTTGGGGATATGCTCTGCTAACAGCAGTGTTCACTCTAAACAGAGCGCCATCAAAAGCAGTAGCAAAGACACCATATGAATTATGGACTGGAGAAGCTCCAGTGCTGTCTTATCTCAGAATTTGGGGTTGTGAAGCCTACGTCAAGAGATTGATCTCAGACAAGCTTACACCAAAATCTGACAAATGCTATTTCATTGGTTATCCACGGGAAACCAAGGCTTATTACTTCTATCTACGTTCCGAGAACAAGATTTTTGTTGCCCGGGATTGTAACTTTCTTGAGAGGGAGTTTCTCTCTAAGAAAGATAGTGGGAGTAAGGTACTGCTTGAAGAAATTCAAGATGAACAGGATACTGCTCAACCTAATGAGGAAGAGCAGCAGGAGGACCTACAAGAAATTGTAGAGCCTGAACCTGTGGTACCTGAAGTTCGAAGATCCGGGAGGATCCGTCACGAACCCGAGAGATATCAAGGATTCCTCGTGACTAACTGTCATGATCTTTTGATCATTGATGGTGATGAACCATCGAACTTCAATCAAGCCATGATGGGCCCAGATTCCTCTAAGTGGCGCAAGGCCACTGATTCCGAAATGGACTCCATGTCGGTCAACCAAGTGTTTTCGTTGGTTGACTTACCCGCTGGTGTAAAAGCCATCGAGTGCAAATGGATCTTCAAGAAGAAGATTGACGTGGATGGAAATGTCCAGATTTATAAAGCCAGGTTGGTGGCAAAAGGTTTCAGACAAGTTCACGGTGTGGACTACGATGAAACCTATTCACCAGTGGCTATGATGAAATCTATTCGGATTCTACTAGCAACTGCAGCTTTTCATGATTATGAAATTTGGCAGATGGACGTGAAAACCGCCTTCCTGAATGGTATTCTGGAAGAGGATGTGTATATGACACAACCTGACGGTTACATAGATCCGAAGAATGCTGGGAAAGTATGCAAGCTTCACAAATCCATTTATGGTTTGAAGCAAGCATCGAGGAACTGGAATCTTCGTTTTGATGAAGCAATCAAGCAATTTGACTTCATTAGAAACGAAGAAGAACAATGCGTGTATAAGAAATCTAGTGGGAGCAAGATTGTATTTCTTATTCTGTATGTCGATGACATACTGCTTCTCGGAAACGACGTTCCAATGCTGAAGTCTGTAAAGGACTGGCTTGGAAGTTGTTTTTCCATGAAAGACATGGGTGAAGTCGCATACGTTCTTGGAATTAGGATCTATCGGGATAGACCTAAGAGGCTGATAGGCTTGTGTCAAGACTCATACATTGACAAAGTCCTACAAAGATTCAGCATGAAAGATTCCAAGAAGGGCTTCACGCCAATGGTACATGGCACAACGCTAAGCAAAAAGCAGAGCCCTACGTCGGCAGCTGAGCTTGAGCGCATGAAGAATATTCCTTATGCATCTGCAATAGGATCTGTCATGTATGCCATGATCTGTACTCGTCCTGATGTTGCTTATGCATTGAGCATGACGAGTAGATACCAGTCAAATCCAGGTGAAAACCATTGGATTGCCGTAAAGAATATCTTGAAGTATCTAAGACATACTAAGGATAAGTTCTTGGTGTACGGTGGAAGTGATGTGCTTAAAGTCAGTGGATTCACGGACGCAAGTTTCCAGACAGACACAGATGATTTCCGGTCACAGTCCGGTTATGTCTTTTGTCTGAATGGCGGTGCAGTAAGCTGGAGAAGCTCCAAGCAGAACACCGTTGCTGATTCCACTACAGAAGCTGAATATATCGCCGCCTCAGAAGCAGCGAAGGAAGCTGTTTGGATACGAAAGTTCATTATGGAACTAGGTGTGATACCAGATGCGGCTGAGCCTCTGGCGCTATTTTGTGACAACAATGGTGCTATAGCTCAGGCAAAGGAACCAAGATCACACCAGAAATCCAAGCATGTTCAAAGAAGATATCACTTGATACGTGACATCGTTAATAGAAAGGAAGTCAAGATCAGCCGAGTTCCGACAGATGATAATGTCGCTGATCCGTTGACAAAGCCACTCCCAAGGCCTAAGCTCGAGTTCCTGACTGAAGCTGTAGGCATTAGAAACATTGAAATGTAATCTAAATTTGAGTGGGAGTTTTGTGAGCTTTATTTTAGTTATTTGATATGTTCTTGTAAAACATTATTTTATGTTTTAATGAAATTATTATTTCAAGATTATTTTAACTGTGATGAAATAATCGTTCCAAAATGATATGAAGCATTTTATAGGTCATCGAAGTAAGTGACTTGATCTTGAGTCATCAAAGTCATTTAGCTTGATCATGAGACCCTATATTTGATAAATGTTTTATATCATCTAGTCCCCAGTCGAAGGTTGTTGAAATTGGAACACCAACAACCGTGTGAGACTGGATTGGTACGTGACTTATGACAAAGTCTCAGTGTGTCATAGATGCGCGGCATCAAAGTCAGTACATAGGTGTATGTTGGGAACATACGACCGGACAAGACCCGCTTATAAGAACTCTTCAGGATATTTATATCTGTGTCATAAGAGATTCTTACTACGACTATAGAGTATAGTCCTTAGACCTGAGTTCACATGCATGTGACTGCACATGGACTGATGTACTTTGATCATTGTCTAACGCTATCGTTCTGTGATAGCTATAAGGACCTTGTTTGGGTACATCATGAAATGAGTAGTTTACAGTGATGGAACAAGATGGGATTTGTCCCTCCAATATAAATGGAGTGAATATCTCTAGGCCAATCGGAGATTTGAATACTGGAAAACGCATGGCCATGCTCAAACGGACTTTCCCAAGTCGTTTGGATTGTCAGTATCAAATCAGAGTCCGATGAACAAGATTAGGCTTTATAAGGATGACACCAATCTTGCCTTATGACTAATCGAGATATTGAGACAAAAGGATTATGAATACAGAGAGATTCCAGTACAAGTGGGAGATTGTTGGAATTGTGTCCAGTAATCTCGGTACTGTCTCTAGAAAGTAAGAGTATGTCAAAGATCAGACATAAGTCATATAACACAGGGGATCATGATGGCTTGCTAGAGTCCACTCATGATCTATAAGTCTTGGACTTATTGCCTTTATTATATGATCCCATATGGGTCACACGCCTAAGCTAACAGGAAAACGTGTAGGAACGGTTTAGCAGGAGTACGGTAAAAGTGCTAGGCATTTACTGTACTTAGAGAGAATAAAAGGTTTGGCAACTGTGTGTCGATCGATGCATACAATGCATCGATCGATGCAGTGCGCAAACACCGACGAGTTAATTGGTATTTGGGCCAAATGGCCCAAACGGAACAGGACGAGTTTTGTGTCATAAAACTCGAGTTTCAGACTGATTAACCCTAAGACTAGAGCCGTAAACTCTCTCTCTCTGCGCCGAATTCCCCTTGTGGTCTAGCAGCTGTTTCCTGTGAAAGCGTGTGTGAACCTTTGGAGGATTCATCCCTCGGTGTTTCTCTGATCTCAGACATACCATCCATTTCCGCTGCAAACAGGTATAAGGTGAGATCTATCATTGTTTCTATTCTGAGAAGAACCTAGATCAGCATGTTTAGGATAATCTGAATCTGAGAATTGAATCAGGATTGATCTAAACATTCCTTCAATAAATATCCTGAAGAGTTCTTATAAGCGGGTCTTGTCCGGTCGTATGTTCCCAACATACACCTATGTACTGACTTTGATGCCGCGCATCTATGACACATTGAGACTTTGTCATAAGTCACGTACCAATCCAATCTCACACGGTTGTTGGTGTTCCAATTTCAACAACCTTCGACTAGGGACAGGATGATATAAAACATTTATCAAATATAGGGTCTCATGATCAAGCTAAATGACTTTGATGACTCAAGATCAAGTCACTTACTTCGATGACCTATAAAATGGTTCATATCATTTTGGAACGATTATTTCATCACAGTTAAAATAATCTTGAAATAATAATTTCATTAAACATAAAATAATGTTTTACAAGAACATATCAAATAACTAAAATAAAGCTCACAAAACTCCCACTCAAATTTAGATTACATTTCAATGTTTCTAATGCCTACAGCTTCAGTCAGGAACTCGAGCTTAGGCCTTGGGAGTGGCTTTGTCAACGGATCAGCGACATTATCATCTGTCGGAACTCGGCTGATCTTGACTTCCTTTCTATTAACGATGTCACGTATCAAGTGAAATCTTCTTTGAACATGCTTGGATTTCTGGTGTGATCTTGGTTCCTTTGCCTGAGCTATAGCACCATTGTTGTCACAAAATAGCGCCAGCGGCTCAGCCGCATCTGGTATCACACCTAGTTCAATAATGAACTTTCGTATCCAAACAGCTTCCTTCGCTGCTTCTGAGGCGGCGATATATTCAGCTTCTGTAGTGGAATCAGCAACGGTGTCCTGCTTGGAGCTTCTCCAACTTACTGCACCGCCATTCAGACAAAAGATATAACCGGACTGTGACCAGAAATCATCTGTGTCTGTCTGGAAACTTGCGTCCGTGAATCCACTGACTTTAAGCACATCACTTCCACCGTACACCAAGAACTTATCCTTAGTATGTCTTAGATACTTCAAGATATTCTTTACGGCAATCCAATGGTTTTCACCTGGATTTGACTGGTATCTACTCGTCATGCTCAATGCATAAGCAACATCAGGACGAGTACAGATCATGGCATACATGACAGATCCTATTGCAGATGCATAAGGAATATTCTTCATGCGCTCAAGCTCAGCAGCCGACGTAGGGCTCTGCTTCTTGCTTAGCGTTGTGCCATGCACCATTGGCGTGAAGCCCTTCTTGGAATCTTTCATGCTGAATCTTTGTAGGACTTTGTCAATGTATGAGTCTTGACACAAGCCTATCAGCCTCTTAGGTCTATCCCGATAGATCCTAATTCCAAGAACGTATGCGGCTTCACCCATGTCTTTCATGGAAAAACAACTTCCAAGCCAGTCCTTTACAGACTTCAGCATTGGAACGTCGTTTCCGAGAAGCAGTACGTCATCGACATACAGAATAAGAAACACTATCTTGCTCCCACTAGTTTTCTTATACACGCATTGTTCTTCTTCGTTTCTGATGAAGTCAAATTGCTTGATCGCTTCATCAAAACGAAGATTCCAGCTCCTCGATGCTTGCTTCAATCCATAAATGGATTTATGAAGCTTGCATACTTTCCCAGCATTCTTCGGATCTATGTAACCGTCAGGTTGTGTCATATACACATCCTCTTCCAGAATACCATTCAGGAAGGCGGTTTTCACGTCCATCTGCCAAATTTCATAATCATGAAAAGCTGCAGTTGCTAGTAGAATCCGAATAGATTTCATCATAGCCACTGGTGAATAGGTTTCATCGTAATCCACACCGTGAACTTGTCTGAAACCTTTTGCCACCAACCTGGCTTTATAAATCTGGACATTTCCATCCACGTCAATCTTTTTCTTGAAGATCCATTTGCACTCGATGGCTTTTACACCAGCAGGCAAGTCAACCAACGAAAATACTTGGTTGACCGACATGGAGTCCATTTCGGAATCAGTGGCTTTACGCCACTTAGTGGAATCTGGGCCCATCATGGCTTGATTGAAGTTCGATGGTTCATCACCATCAATGATCAGAAGATCATGACAGTCAGTCACGAGGAATCCTTGATATCTCTCGGGTTCGTGACGGATCCTCCCGGATCTTCGAACTTCAGGTACCACAGGTTCAGGCTCTACAATTTCTTGTAGGGCCTCCTCCTGCTCTTCCTCATTAGGTTGAGCAGTATCCTGTTCATCTTGAATTTCTTCAAGCAGTACCTTACTCCCACTGTCTTTCTTAGAGAGAAACTCCCTCTCAAGAAAGTTACAATCCCGGGCAACAAAAATCTTGTTCTCGGAACGTAGATAGAAGTAATAAGCCTTGGTTTCCCGTGGATAACCAATGAAATAGCATTTGTCAGATTTTGGTGTAAGCTTGTCTGAGATTAATCTCTTGACATAGGCTTCACAACCCCAAATTCTGAGATAAGACAGCACTGGAGCTTCTCCAGTCCATAATTCATATGGTGTCTTTGCTACTGCTTTTGATGGCGCTCTGTTTAGAGTGAACACTGCTGTTAGCAGAGCATATCCCCAAAGGGATATTGGAAGGTCTGTGTGACTCATCATAGATCGAACCATATCCAATAAGGTCCGATTTCTCCTCTCAGACACACCATTCCATTGAGGTGTTCCAGGAGGAGTGAGTTGGGATACGATCCCACACTCTCTCAGATGATCACTGAATTCCTGGCTTAAGTATTCTCCTCCTCGGTCGGACCGAAGAGCCTTAATGCTTTTGCCAAGTTGGTTCTGTACTTCATTTTGGAATTCTCTGAACTTTTCAAAAGATTCAGACTTATGTTTCATCAAATAAACATATCCATACCTACTGAAATCATCAGTGAAGGTAATGAAGTACTGATAGTTTCCTCTTGCATTTGTGGACATTGGGCCACACACATCAGTGTGTATCAGGCCCAATAAGTCACTGGCCCTCTCGTTAGGTTTATTAAAGGGGGCCCGTATCATTTTGCCCATCATGCAGGATTCGCATTTCTCACATGACTCAAAGTCAAATGAGCCAAGAAGTCCATTCGAATGGAGCCTCTTGATGCGTTTCTCGCTGATGTGCCCTAAACGACAATGCCATAGAAACGTTCGGTTTTCCTCATTAGGTTTAAACCGTTTTGTATTAATGTTATATATTGGCGCGGATTGATCGAGTATGTAAAGCCCATTCGAAAGAGGGGCAGAACCATAGAACAAATTGTTGCGATTGAAGGAACATAATTTATTCTTAACTGAAAAATCATAACCTTCCAAATCCAACAAAGAAATTGAAATAATATTTCTGCTTATAGCAGGTACAAAATAACAATTATTCAGTTCTAAAATCAATCCCGAAGGTAAAGACAACAAGTATATGCCTACAGCTAGTGCTGGAACTTTCGCTCCATTCCCAACTCGTAGCTCCACTTGTCCTTGCTTCAGCCCTCTACTGTTGCTGAGTGCCTGCATATTAGTACAAATATGAGCCCCACAACCAGTATCCATGACCCATGAGGTATTATCAGAAGTAGTTGTATTAACTTCTATAACAAAAATACCTGATGAAGAAGTCTCGAAAGTCTTCTTCTTCAATTCCTTTAGACCTTCCTGGAATTTCTTACAATCTCTTCTCCAATGCCCCAGTTCTTTGCAGAACCTGCACATGTCAGTAGGCCCAGCCTTAGACTTGGGCTTGGGCTTTGGCGTGTCCTTGTCCGCGACTTGGACAGCCTTGGCCGCTCCCTTATCCTTAGCAGAGGATTTCTTAAACCCCTTGCCCTTTTGCACCATAAGCACATTGGGGTCCTTGGCGGTTTTCCTCAAGTTGGGCTCTGCAGTCTTGAGCATTCCGTGAAGCTCAGGTAGTGTCTTACTCAAGCCATGCATGTTAAAGTTCAGAATGAACTGATCATAGCTTGCAGGTAAAGACTGCAGAATGATGTCGCAGGCAAGTTCCTGGCTGATTGGGCAGTCGAGTTTCTGAAGATGATCGAGATAACCCATCATCTTCAAGACATGAGGACTCACTGCCGCATTCGCAGCCAACTTACAGTCCAAGAGGTTCTTAACTGTCTGGAACCTCTCAGTCCTAGCCTGCTCCTGAAAAAGCGATTTCAGGCTTGCCATTATCTCGATGGGAGACAATACACTTTCGAACTGTTTTTGCAGCTCAGGAGTCATTGTCACCAACATCAGGCAATAGACATCATTTTCATCTGACGAATGCTTTTCCCAAGCATTGTGCAGAGTCCTGGCAGCATTGGCAAGAGGCCTCTCGGGGAGGGGATCACGAAGGACATAATCCTTCTTCTCCTGCTTGAGGACCAGCCTCAAGTTCCTTGACCATGTCAGGAAGTTCGTTCCAGTCAGTTTCTCCTTCTCGAGAACAGACCGGATCGAGAATGTGTTTGTAGTAGTCATATCTGAAATATATAAATAAAAAGGTTATTAGTTATTATGTTCAATATGATTAATCTCGTATTAAATTTAATATGATTAATCACGCATTATATTCAATAACCTAAGTTACCCTCAATAGAATATAATGATTCCAAGATCCACATATAACTAAGATTAAAGTGGGCCACTGGCCGTCACCCATCCTTAGCTTATATCGGTAAGCCCTAAGTCGGCTAATTATATCCGTGATATAACTCTTGGTTGTGAATCTGGGCCCGAGGCCCAATCCACTCTGATGTCTCAAGGCCCGGGACTCCCGATGGCCTAGTCAAGAAAACCAGACTATACAGTCATGTAATCATTAATGTCTGGGACTCCCAATGACATTTATGAATCACAAACCGTCTTACCCACGCAAAAGTAGACACCCTCACACTGTAAGGCCATGAATGCAATTGAATGGGCTTCGACAGCTGACATAGCCTGGACAAGACATCCAACGCTTGATATTATTTGAGGTTCGTAGGTTTATTAAAATTTCATTCCCAAAATAGAAGATTACTATTTCGGGAAACTTTCTATTTCTGGAAACCTACTATTTTTGGAAACTTTCTAAAATTGGAAACTTTCTAAAAACGGAAACTTTCTAACTTTAGAAATTTCTTAAAATCCAAAATCCGCAAATCCAGAAACTTCTATTTTAAGAAACTTTCTAATTTCAAAATTTCGGAAACTTTAATTTAAAATCGACTTTATAATTTTATAAAATAAATTTTAAATTAATCTGAAGAAAGACTCAAATAATTGGCCCAATTGTTTTAACTTCTTGGCCCGAGGCCCAAGAATTTGTCCATGTCCAAGACATGACCCAATTGTCCAATTAATTGACATAACCGGTCTGGTTCATTAAAACTGGTCTAACCAAGTTTTAATTACTACGATGACCACAATTGTCAACCGGTTATTTACTAAACCGGATTTTCTCAATTTATTTGGTCCAACCAAATCAAATTAGAAATTCCTGGTTTAGGCACTAAATCCAATAATTCTTTCGACATTGGATTTCTTATCCCGGTTTAACCAGATTTAATAAAATTATTAAAATCTGGTTATTAAACCGAGACGCATCAATTTTAATTAAGTTTTGAACCGAACCATCTAACCGAAATCGAACCGGTCCATCACACCCAAAACCCTAACCGGTCGAAACTTGTCCAAGCCGCAAGCCATCATGCTTGGCCGAGACGTGATCGGGACGGTTTGGCTCCGTGATCGGGACGATCGTTCGGTATGCTCGGGTCAGGCGGGAGAGCCGCGATCGTTCCACGCCAAGCAGGAAACGATCGGGACGCCGGGACGATGCGGAAGCGATCGCGATCGCATGATCCGATCCGCTCGATCATTCCGTCCGCTCTCACGCTTGCTCTCGGTCGATCATGCGATCGATCATGGATCGATCCATGCATCAAACTCGTCGGCCGATCACAAAAACATGTCATATAGCATGTTTTGCGATTTGATTTAGTGTGTTTAGGATTCAAATTTGTTTCTTAAGTGTTTTATCTTATCAACAGTTGATTCAAAACACTTCTAAACAGATTAAACAACCTAACCATGAATCTAAAACAAGAAATCCTAAGAACCAATGGCTCTGATACCACTGTAGGAACTGTTTAGTTGATCCTGATGTAATTCACAGATTCATATCAACCTAAACATACAGATCTAGGTTCTCTTGATTAGAAACATTAGATGATCTCACCTTTTACCTGTTTGTTGCAGCGGAAGGAATAGAACAGGTCAGAGATCAGAGAGATACACCGAGGGATGAATCCTCCAAAGGTTCACACACGCGATCACAGGAATGGCTGCTAGACCACGAGGAGAGAGGCGCGCAGAGAGAGAGAGGCTCGCGGCTGGGGAGGCTAGGGTTAGGGAGAAAAGACTTGGCTTTTAGTCTATAAAAGCCTTCTCTTTCCCTTTTGGGCTTTTGGGCCCAAAATACCAATCTGATTAAATCCCATGGATTTAATCAGACCCATTAGTCTCTCTCTTAGTACGACAAATGCCTGGCACTTTTACCGTACTTCTGCTAAGCCGTTCCAACACATTTTCCTGTTAGCTTAGGCGTGTGACCCATATGGGATCATATAATAAAGGCAATAAGTCCAAGACTTATAGATCATGAGCGGACTCTAGCAAGCCATCATGACCCCCAGTATTATATGACTTATGTCTGATCATTGACATACTCTTACTTTCTAGAGACAGTACCGAGATTACTGGACACAATTCCAACATTGTGATAATTCCCTTCAGCATATTTACACTCGCCTCCTTCACCATAGCTATCTCGTTAGGTGTAAATATCTCCTCCAACACGCTAATACTAGCTGGGATGAACCCTGAGTTGTGATCATCTGTGAGGATAGACCATTCATCTCTTTAGTCATTAACCCTTATATAGTTAATCGACAACTTTGTTTAAATCCATCAGCTTACCTCTATAATCTCCCTTACTTAGCATGTACAATATCTCATAGTCCAAACCATCTCCTTTTTCGTTGTCCACACCCCGTCCAAGTGTTAGATGTGTAGAAGATTCTCCAACTCGGCAGTTACTTGTTACTATGCCCTTTTCCTTGTCAGCATTGGTCATTGTAACAAGTTTATTTTAACTTCACACATCTAAACAAATTTTTAGCACTGCTAAGGGTTTAAAATTGCCTTCTCTGTCTCATACCTTGATAACTCTCCATATTGTGTAGTGTTTATCTCTTCTTGACCTGTTAATTTGACGGTTAGCATGATTATATCAATTATTAACATGAATTTAAGTGTTGTCTTATATATTTTTGATTTTACCTTCTAACTCTTTTGTTCGCAGGCTTAGGTTTGTTATTGTTGTCCCAATGTTTCATCCTCAAAAATCCATTTCTGAATCGCTGAGCAAGATCCTTCGGGTGTGAATGGAGATCCACCAGACTGCCCGTCTGATGATCCTGTTGAAGATTTGTCCTCGTCCAGAGCATCTACTTCTTGGTTAAGTTTGCAGTTTTTCAGTGTATCCTCCTTGGTCATTATATCATCCAGACATGACATTGAAAATGGTATTGTCCCTGTAGAAAGCAATGCATTCCAGTAACTTTCGGCATCTGCTCCTTCACCTCTGCGCCGTCTCAACTTCATGGGAGTTTTCAGGTAACTAGGTGCATGGATCCCTAAGGACAAGCTTGTATCTCCAAAAACATGTGGCAACCTATTGGGAAGATTTGAATAAATCTTCTAGATATTCACATATATTCTAGTTTCCATATTCACATTGTACGTATCTAGGAGATATTTGAGATATGACGATCTCTTGAAGATCCTCTCGAGTTGTATATAAGTTGTAACCCTCTCAATGAATACACACACAGTTTTACGGCTATACCTAATTCTTCATGGTATCAGAGCGTTGATCCTTCTAAAACGATCAAAAGCTCTGTTCTTCTTTAAAAGTTTCTCTCAAATTCTTGTGTTCTTTTTTCGTTTGTGTGTGAACCATGGGAGATGAGAAAGGAGCGATGACTAGTGTCTCAGGGGATAAGTTGGGTATGGTCGTGTCGCCATATTCACTTTTCTCCTCTGATAATCCGGGAGCCTTGATCACGTCAGTGACGTTGAAAGGTGACAATTACAACGAGTGGGCGACGGAGATGTTGAATGCTCTGCAAGCCAAAAGAAAAGCTGGGTTTGTGGATGTACGTTGAAGAAACCGCTTGAAGGAGATCCAAATCTCGAATCATGGCTTAGTGTCAATTCGTTGATTGTGGGTTGGTTGAGAACTTCGATAGATCCTCGTGTGCGTTCAACTGTGACATTCATTACGGATGCTCATAAGTTGTGGGAGAATCTCAAATCTCGATTCGCAGTCGGCAATAAGGTGCGGGTTCATCAGTTGATGGCAAAATTAGCATCATGTCGACAAGATGGAGACTCGGTGATTGACTACTTTGGAAGACTTGCAAAGATGTGGGAAGAGCTGCAGACGTATAAACCACCACCGGCGTGTTCGTGTGGAGCTGCAGCGGAGTATGAAAAAGAAAGAGATGAAGAAAAGTGCATCAATTTGTAATGGGTCTAGATGAGTCTCGGTTTGGGCATCTGGTCACAAACATCATTGAGGCTGATGTGTTGCCTGATCTAGGTAAAGTGTACTCCAAGGTGATGCGTGAAGAAGACAGATTGAATTCAGCAAAAGATCGGGAACAACAACAAGAGGCGGTAGGCTTCATGACTCGATCGGATGCGCAAGATGTAACAGGAGGAAGAGCGTTGGTAGCGTATGCTGCACGTCCTGATAACAATCAAAATGGAAGTGGTAACAAAGGGAGAGATCGAACCTGTGCGAACTGTGGACGTACGGGTCATGACAAAACCTCGTGCTGGCAGCTAATAGGGTATCCTGAATGGTTTACAGAACGAGGAAGCATAGGAGGTCGTGGTACAAGTCGAGGAGGTGGACGTGGTACTTCTCATGGCAGAGGACGTGGACAGGCGAATGTTGCAACAGCAACAAGCCCGGCTGCGACAACATCAGTACCTGAACTCACCATGGATCAGTGGCGTGCAATATCCAATATCATCAACAATGATAAAGGAGGGAAAGTAGCTGGTAAGATTTATGGTGATTTAATTATCGACACAGGAGCGTCGCACCACATGACGGGGAACCGTAATTATTTGGTTCAGATACAAAAAACGAATCCTTGTACAATCGGTTTTGCCGATGGTAGTACAACGACGTCGACACAGATGGGCGTGTTCCCATTGTCAGATCGTATATCATTATATGATGTGTTATACGTTCCAAATCTCAATTGTTCCTTGATATCTGTTTCAAAGCTGTTGAAAGGTTCAAACTGTGTTACGTTCTTCACTGATGCCTTGTGTGTGTTGCAGGACCGTTTTACGAGGATGCTGATTGGAGCCGGTGAGGAACGTGAGGGGGTATATTATCTAACAGATGTTTCAACTGCTCGAGTAAACAGAGTCTCTGCGAAGGTTGATCAAGACTTGTGGCATCGACGGTTGGGGCATCCTGCTTTTTCAGTCTTGTCTTCTTTGTTTTCTGGTGTTAGTGTTACTGCTAGTCCAAGTCCTTGTGACGTTTGTTTTCGGGCTAAGCAGACGAGAGAAATTTTTTATGAAAGTTCAAATAAAACAACTTCAAGTTTTTCCTTGATACATGTGGATGTGTGGGGACCTTATCGTGTACAAGCTTCGTGTGGGGCTAGATATTTTCTAACTGTGGTTGATGACTTCTCACGTGCTGTGTGGACGTACTTGTTACGTGAAAAGTCTGAAGTTCGAACAATTTTACCAGAATTTTGTGCTTACACAGAGAAACAGTTTAATAAGCCGGTGAAGATGATACGAAGCGATAATGGTACTGAGTTCGTATGTCTGTCATCTTTCTTCAGAAGTAAAGGCATAATTCATCAAACTACTTGCGTAGGAACACCACAGCAAAATGGGAGTGTAGAAAGGAAACATCGGCATCTGCTCAATGTTGCTCGTTCCTTGATGTTTCAAGCAAGTATGCCTCTGAAATTTTGGGGAGAAGCTGTTTTAACAGCTGCTCATGTTATCAACAAGACACCTACACGAATTCTTGAAGGAAAAAGTCCACATGAAATGCTCTTTGGAAGTGTACCGAGATATGATGAGTTGCGGGTTTTTGGCTCTCTTTGCTTCACGCATAAACAATTGAGAAGCAAGGATAAATTTGATTCTAGAAGTCGACGATGTGTTTTTCTTGGCTATCCTTTTGGTAAAAGGGGTTGGAAAGTATTTGATTTGGACAGAGAAGAGTTTCTTGTCTCTAGGGATGTAATATTTCGAGAAGATGAATTTCCCTTTGCAGCCGAGACAAGCTCATCTGCCCCTGTGGAAAAATCTGTTGAGTTGGTTAGTGATTCTGTTTTTCTATATCCCCAGACGAGTATTGCGGACAGGGGGAGTATCGAAGAAGTAAGTGGTTCTCTGGAGAGGGGGAGCAGTGGAACCGTAAGTCAGGAAAAGTGTCCAGATGAAGTGTTGGGTGGAAACGAAGCAGTGGAGGATACGGAGAATGAAGTTGATTCTCCTGAAAAATTTGATTCTGCAATTGTTGAGGTTGGACCGGTAGTGGCAGAGGTTCACGATGAAGAAGCGCTTGGTAGAGGACATCGTTCTAAGATACCTTCCATCAAGCTTCAGGATTATGTGCAGTATAATGCAGCTGTTACTCAATATACCCCTCACGCTCTTCCTGCACCAGTCAGTGATCCTCCTTCCACGGTCCAAGGTACTGCTCTTTTTCCTCTAACTGACATCATTTTAGATTCACAATATTCTGCTAGCCACAGAGCTTTTCTTGCGTCAGTCGTTGCTGATGTCGAGCCAAAGAACTATCGTGAGGCTATACGTGATAAACGATGGGCAGAGGCTATGCAGAAAGAGTACTCAGCTTTGGATGTTACTAAGACTTGGAGCATAGTTGATTTACCTCCAGGAAAAGTAGCACTCGGTAACATGTGGGTCTATAAGATAAAACATCGAGCTGATGGATCGATTGAACGATACAAGGCGCGTCTAGTTGTTCTTGGTAATCGCCAAGTCAAGGGACAAGATTTCAAGGAGACGTTTGCTCCGGTAGTTAAAATGACCACCGTGAGAAGTTTGTTACGCATAGCTGCAGCAAAACAATGGGAGGTTCACCAAATGGACGTCCACAATGTATTTCTTCATGGTGATCTTCATGAAGAAGTGTATATGAAGCTTCCGCATGGTTTTGCTCATTCTGATCCACATAAAGTCTGTCGGCTTCATAAATCGCTTTATGGGCTTAAACAAGCTCCTCGGTGCTGGTTCGAGAAGCTTTCTACTGCGCTAACAAAGGCTGGTTTTGTTCAGTCTTATGCTGATTATTCTCTTTTCAGTTACACTAATCATGGAGTAGATATAAGAGTGCTTATCTATGTTGACGATTTGGTTATTTGTGGAAGTAACAATGAAGCTTTGGAAAAGTTCAAAGCTTATCCTGGTGAATGCTTTCATATGAAAGACTTGGGGAAGTTAAAATATTTTCTGGGAATTGAGATTGCTAGAGGAAAAGAGGGAATAATGATGTCCCAACGGAAGTATGCTATGGATATAGTTGCTGAAACTGGTTTGTTTGAATCAAAGTCAGCTATCACACCTATGGAGCAAAATCACCGTTTGAGCTTGGATGAAAGCGCCCTTCTTACAGACCCGGAGCGTTACCGACGTTTGGTTGGGCGGTTGATTTATCTAACCAACACACGACCGGATATCTCATATGCTGTTCACATCCTGTCACAATTTATGCAGAAGCCTCGAGAAGCTCATATGGATGCAGCAGTTCGTGTGGTTTGCTTTCTCAAGGGTACAGCCGGTCAGGGGATTTTGTTACGTGCTGGCAGTGATTTGAAGCTTGAAGTATATTGTGATGCAGACTGGGCTGCATGTCCCATTACCCGGCGTTCACTAACCGCATACGTTGTGTTACTTGGAGGCTCACCAATATCGTGGAAGACGAAGAAACAGAACGTGGTGTCTCATTCTTCTGCTGAGGCAGAATACAGGTCAATGTCGATTGCAACAAGAGAGGTGAAATGGCTGAAACAAATGCTCTTAGATATCGGGTTTCCTCCTCCATAACCTATCCGCATGTTTTGCGATAGTCAAGCAGCGATACATATTTCTTCTAATCCTGTTTTTCACGAGCGCACCAAGCACGTTGAGATCGATTGTCATAGAGTTAGAGATGCTGTTAAAGACGGATTATTGACCATGGTGCATGTTCGTACAACAGACCAGCTCGCGGATGTATTGACCAAGGCCTTGGGAAAGATTCAGTTCAACAAGTTGATGTCCAAGTTGGGGATTTCTTCTCTTCATCCTCCAACTTGAGGGGGAGTATTGGGAAGATTTGAATAAATCTTCTAGATATTCACATATATTCTAGTTTCCATATTCACATTGTACGTATCTAGGAGATATTTGAGATATGACGATCTCTTGAAGATCCTCTCGAGTTGTATATAAGTTGTAACCCTCTCAATGAATACACACACAGTTTTACGGCTATACCTAATTCTTCACAACCCACTCATGTCAGAACGGCGATGGAAGCGATACATTTCTATCGCTGGAGAGCCTACTGTAACACATAGTGGTATCTCATGGTACTCCACTCGAACTGCCATTAGCATCTCTACATCTCCATCCTCAGTTATGTCTAGTGGAAGTGTATGTTTACCTTCAGGTTTAAGTATTACCATAGGAAATTGGTAAGACAGCAGCACCACATCCTGGATTTGGTATCTAGCCTCCACCATTTGCAGAAGAGTCATATACTTCTCGTTTTCTTGCACCATTATACTGTAGCTGCTTTCACCCGCATCTACTTTGAAATCCCACTCTCCTGTTAACGATCTTTCCCATTCTCCTCTTACCAGCGTAACCAAACGCCCCATCTTTGTTGCAGCCTTTACACCACCTACAAACAGAGGTGCCCGTCATCATAAGCAATTGAACTGGAAGTTTTTCATATGTAACTCACAACCAACTAAGAAGTATAACATTGACGGATCTACATTTATTTAGAAAAGTCAATGGGATAAATTGCAGACAAGTTATATACGTTTGTTCTCTTGCTCTTTTAGAGAGAATATTGTTGATGGTGAGATGTGTCTCCAAAGCAGAGATGAAATTATTTTTTTTAAAGATGTTGAGTGCATTTATGAAAGCCAAACTTGTCTTTTTACATGTATAAAGTTAAAAACATAAGAGGACCATTTATGTGAAGTGAATCTAGGGAAAAAAGTCTAAAAAGTTTTCAGAAGTTACCTAAAATGGCGCTTCAAAACACCTGTTTTTTGTTCTCTCTCTCTCACACTCAATTCGTACTTGTTACTGTAACTCCTCTCTGGGTATTAATGTTGTTTCCTCTGCAATGTAGTATCGCTCTTTTATAAACAGTTATCAAGCAAATGAAAACGTCGATATATACATTTTCACCGTAAATATTTCTTTGCAAATCTCCAAATTATCACACATTAAATGTTTGGGTGGTGGGAAAGTCATGTGTGGCTACAAATTGGCCAAGTCTGCGCGTTCATACACTGTAGAAATCTGGTGAAGATATATACAATGCCTAGTATATCGTAAGCGTCATATCAGCCAACTTGCAACGTCGTTATACGCTAACGGAGTCATGGATACGCTCGTCATTTTATAGGCTTCATATTGGTTTTTGAAAATCAATTCCCATTCAGTTAGTTTAACCTTTGGTTTGTATTTTCCAGCCAAATGACCCAAAATAATGTTATAATCTTATCAAAGTTTTACAAAACACAATAAATAGTTTAATTTGCAAATTTCATAAAGAAACTGTATTAATATTAAAAATAAAAAAAAATATTGGAAAAATACACTATTTTAGAGACAAAATAAAATAATACGTTAGAGATGATGTTAATCATGTTTCTTTGTGTTAAAGGGTTTCCTAATAAAAATGTTAGTCGTAGACTTTCATATACAGTTTATGTTTAATACGGAGTTCATCTGTTCATGTTATTATCTTACATTATGGCATTTCCAATAATGAACCTTATTTAAGGGGAGAATGGTTGTTTCCTCCTCCAATACGGCTTATTCACTCAAAATAAGAATTTGAGTTGATTACTCCAACAATAAAACTTCAAACTCATTCTTAAAAATATTAGTAATTTATGTTTTGGTTCTCAACATTAACAAAAATTAATAGTAATGACAAAACTTATAAATAAATATAAAACATACTTTACAATATTACACAATACAAAATACTACATGATAATAGTTACATAATAAGAGAAATTACATAAATAATAACAAAATACACAAACAAAAATTATTAAATTATGAGTTGCAACAATTACGTATGCAAAATCATGCTAGAAATTTAGCTCTAAAAAAACGAGAGCACGAAGATAAGATATTGCTCACAAATTTAAATTCTCTCGATGATAATAATTCACATGAGTTTAGTCGATCTGAAAAAGCAGAATCATACAAAAAATAACTCAAGAAAAACAACTGCAAAAACTTCCACCTACTCATAACCTTTATGAACAATATTGTAATTATTTTGGAGCTTCATGATCAAATTTACCATAATATTAGTATTTTGGTAAGACTTGTAATATATGTAATATTTATTTGTTCATGTAATTTGTGTTTAATTTGCTTTAATTGATGTAATTTGTGCTTTTTTTTTTAGTTTGTGTTCAAGTAATTTGTATTTTTTTTTTTTTTGTCAACAAGTAATTTGTATTTATTTTTCTTTAATTTGTGTAAGTTTACTTCAAGTATTTACCTTGTGTAAAATTTGTGTTAAATGTTATTTAATATTTATGCAATATTAATAACTTGTGTATTCTATTTTAGTGTATTTAGGTTATTATATATTAAATAATAATGCAATTATATGTGATAAGTATAATTGTAAGAAGTAAATTGAAAATAAAACATACTTTTGAAGTCTTGAATAGTGAACCTCAAATTTGAGGTTTCACTATTCAAAATCATAAAATTTAAGGTTTTAAGAATTTGTTAGAATGACAAAAACCTTAAAACTTAAGGTTCAAGGGCTTGTTTGAGATGTCCTTATACATGTAAAAACATCTTTAAAGAAAATCTCAAAAATTCATTTCTGAGGTTTTTTCAACTCTAAAAGAAATATTAAAATCTTAAATTTAAAGTTTCATTTTTTTTACATTTTAATCTCTATAATTATATATTTATTAGTTTTAACCCTTAAATAATGTTATGTCTCATATATTTAATATATATTTTTATATTTTATTTTACATATAAATTAAAAAATATATAACTGAAAATGAAAATAATAATGTAATAAAGATATTCGGTAATATTTGGAAGCATTATGAAAATATGTGGATTGACTAATTTGAAATTTTAATTATTATTAAGATTATAATTTATATGTCTTATTATTATTTGTATGTAATATTATACTTAAATATAATATTTTATGACTTAATACTGTATAATATTATATATATATATATATTTTATAGTTATTTAAAAGTTTTATGATATAAATTAATTATTATCAATAGTAAAGACTTTAAAGCAAAACACAAGGTGTTTTAAAGTCATATTTGATGTATTTTTTTTAGACAAACAACTTCAAACTTCAAATTTGTGGTTCTATCTCAGGAGAACTTTATAAAAGAAGTGGCATGAAATCTCTCTCACACACACATTTTCACACGTTTCTCAATATAGGAGGTTTTAGAGTTTTAGATTTTTTTCAAAATATAAGAGGTTCTCACATTTCTATGCAAATGTTTATGTTATTTTAATATTAAAAAATTAAAAAGCTATCATACAACAAAAAAGTTTCTTGGAAATCTTGAAAAATTAAATTATTAAATGATATTTTTTGTTTAAAGGTAAAGAAAGTAAGTTTTCTTAATATGTGTGCATTACCCTAAAACCTCCTATATTGAGAAACAGAGGGAGTATTTTTTTTTAGAACATGCGAATCTTTCACGTGAGAATGCAGCTTTTTGTATCGAGTCTGCTTCATGCCTTTAGTAGTCTTGTGATTTATGATGTACAACAATAATTTTTTTTCTTTGTAAAAAAAACAATAGTTTTTTTCTTTATTGGAATTTTTCTCACCGAGTACAAAATAGCTACTGCATAGTTGATGAGTTGTTTTACATTTCATATTTATAATTTTTGTAAATACGAATATCTTACCGACACACAAATAAAAGATGAAAGAACATGACACTAGCCTGCATGCCTCGAATAAAACAATGTACTTTTTCTTAATCGACTAAAAAGCGTGAATATCATTATTCAACAGTGTCATCCTTTATTGAAAAATGGTTTATTCTTGAACCAAAACATTTTATCGTTACATTCCAATGTCAAGTTTTTTTTTTTTAAATAACTTTTCTATCAAGTAAATAGGAGAATTAAACACAAGCAATTAAAAAGATAATGAACATAATTTCATAGTTGGACTACATAATTTGAACAAATACATAACTAAACCAGGAAATCGCAAACTAAACAAACCAATCAAAACCAAACTAAACCAAACAGATGGATAAGAGATCGGTGCAAGATTACGTTTATAACCCTAGAACAAGCCGCCGAACAAGAGAGACACATTAGTGGCAGAAGATGACCTTGAGCTCTCTAGGAGAAGAACAGTCGTGCATAAGCGAAGGACTATCATGAGCAAAAGTCATAGTCGAAGGACAAGCATGTTTAAAGAACAGAGAGTGGCTCGAAGCTCGACATGTCTGAGGACTATTGTAATGATTCCTACAACACAACTCATCCGTATGGAACGCCTCACACCCACTCTTACAAGCCACCACGTGTCCACCATGTCCTGACCGGAGCTGAAGATGAGCCGGACACGTTTTCAAGAGGTCTTCACGGCAACCAACGACGGGACAAACTCCACGGCCTTCGTGAGGAGTCACAGTCATCGGAACGTTAAATCCGTCAACTAGAGAGACGCCGTAAGAGGATAAGTCTCTGTGTCCACCGTGGTGGAGATCGAACTGAGCGAGAGAAGCCGGAGTTGCGCCACCGAGACCATTGCATTCGAGACGATGGCCGCAGTCTCCAGTGATGCAAGAGAATTTTCCTTTGTAGTGGAAACAGCCAGTTCGACCCCAGATGCGACCGGACCAGTGGGTGGCTGGTGCGGAGAAGGAGCGGTGTGTGTTGGTTGGGAGAGCGAAGCCACCTTTCTCGAGGACGGGATGGCCGGCGTTCGGCTGAATGGCTGGCCAAACAGTGAAGGGACAGTGGTTGACGACGGTGAGGAAGAGACGGCCGGTGTCTGCGGCAGCAGCGGAGGAGATGAGGAGGAAGACGACGGAAGCGGCGAGAGGAAGAGAGGTTTTAGCCATTGTGTATTTTTGCTTTTGGTACTCGGTGTGTCAAAGATGCGACTTCGCGACGTGTGTTTATGTATAGAGCTGCGTATTGATTTATGTTCTTAGAGTGACGAAAATACCCTTCAGATTTTTGTGGTAGTTTTAGGCATAGCTTTGGGCATGTGGGTTTTACATTTTGTGGAGATGAAGGGCTAAGACCATGAAATAAAATAGACAATAAGTAAAAACAGCTCAAGAAAAAACTCTAATCCTTTCTAGACTTTTTTCTCGCCGCAGGCAACCCAGGTTCATCCAAATCTCGGTTTGCTCTCCGGCCGGCGGTTATTATCGTCGCTGGGGAGAAGAAGTTTGTCGCCATTGCTCCTTGTTCGGTCTATCTTCTCCCTCTCGGTGATTGCGACGGTTTTCAACCTCCATCTTCGACTGTCGACGTTCGCCGCCGCTCTTCTCCTCCTCGCCGTCGTCCTCTTTGTTCCGTCCGTGCACTCCCATGGCTCGAAGGCCTGCTTCCGTTGCTTCCTCTATCCTCCGCCGTGTTTTCTCTCCATCGGGTTTCTTTGGTGCGATTGGTGTTGAGGCTCTGGAGCTCTGTTCTTCTTACAGTGTTTTCTGATCGAGCGTAGCCGGGCTTCTCTCGGTTGAGGCATGGATCTAACTGTGCCATTTGTTTCGGTTCTGAGGCTGATGTATTCATTTCATGGTACTGGTGTGTGGTCTGAGTTTGATTTGTCGCTATGGGGATGGATTTTGATCCGGCTTTTATTGTTTTTAGAGGGTAGGTTATTGGCTTAGATTAATATTAAGGGTCTTCTGCTAAAAAGGCAGATCTTTTGGTCAACTCTTGGTACTAATTGCTGTGTTTGCAGATTGTGTGTAGTTGTGAGGGTAGTGGTGAGCGTTTTTCTTGCTGAATTTTCCGGTTTCGTTTATTTTGGGTTCAATTGGTTGGGTTTGACTGGAGATGTGGTTGTTTTTTAGGGCTTCTATCTATGTGGTTATCGAGCACATGGGTATGTGTCTCAGCCATATCCGGAAGACTTTTAGTGGAACTATTAACGGTTCTGTCTTGTCGGGTTTTGAAGTCTAGGTTCTTTGGGTATGGATTCGAGAGGGTGTCCCTCTTTGTATCTCCAGGTTGCAGATGCTATTGTTTGGTGGCCGCGGGCAAATTCGATAGATCTCGTTCATATTTCTTTGCAGGATTCATAGTTTGCAAGCGTGATTGTTAGTGTTAGGGTTTGATTTTCTGTGATCTTTGTCACTTTTAGTTGTATGTTTTAGCTTCCGGGAATATCTCTTTAATCCACTGGCCTAGTTGCCTGTTTGTTTGAGTTTTAGTTGCCCGTTGTTTGGATTTTAGTTGTCTTTATTTAGGATTTGTATTAAACCTTTGTATTCCACTTTCGATAAATATAATTCCATCACTAAAAAAAAGAAGGGCTAAGACCATAACTCCATTTTTCACTTCAAAATGGAATAGTGTTCTATTCTAATGTATTACTCCATTTTCTACTCTATAAATAAAATATTCTATAAAGATTTTTTTATTTTATTTTTTTTGTATTCCCTCCGTTTCATAATAAGTGTTGTTGTAGAGTTGTTTTTTCGTTTCAAAATAAGTGTCGTTTTAGATATTCAATGCAATTTATGACATAAATTACCTATTTTAACCTTAGTATTGACCAATGAAAAATAAGAATTCCAAAAGTTAACTTAATTATTAAGGGTATAATAAAATTTTTAATATATTTTTTAATCTGTGTGAAAATGTCAGAATGACGCTTATTATGAAATAGAGGGAGTATATTTTAATTATAAAATTTACAAATTGACTTTATATATTTTATTTTTCGTAAAATCTCTATAACTTATCAAATATTGCACTATATAATTTTTTGTGAATAATAAAATAATATTAAAAAAAAAAATTATTTTATAATGTTGAAAAATATTTATAATTGTTACTGAAAAATATAAATATATATATTTTTAAATAGTTATTATTATTATATTCATTAAACCTAAATTTTAAAAGATTTAATCTTAAAAGGACCACTTTGTAAATAAAAAAAGTTGCACTTTAAAATAGAGTGGAAAATGAAGTTACTCCAAATAAAATGGAGTTAATCTCACCCATTATTCCATTTTAGAGTGGAAAATAGAATAAAATATAGTGAGATTGGAGAGGATTTTACAGTGGAAAATAGAGTAGGGTTGGAGAGTAGGGTTGGAGATGCCCTAAAAGGTTTGATGATTGGTAATTTGTAGTTATGATCATAAATTCTTGTGGGTTTAAGGAGAAGAAAGGCTCTATGGTTTTGGTACATTAATTCGAAGCTTATCACATAATTTAGGATTTGATCGTATACTGTTTTTTTCTTTACGATTTTTTTCCTCTTCTACCAACCAAGCTTTGTTTCTTTCAGAGGGAAATTATTAAAACTAAGGGTTATTTTGGTAAACTGATTGTTAGAATATAATTAAATATCATGTTTACCAATGTTATTACAAATTATTGCAGTTAGCATACTAGTAAATAACCCACAAGTATAATATACTTTTCTTCTTCTTTTTGAAACATAAACTAGTATAATATAATTGAACTCGAGATAATAAGTGAGAAGCGGTTGTCTCTCTCTTTTCCATTTTTTTTTGTCAACAGAGGTTGTCTCTCTATAAGGCCTTTTATTGGGTGAAGTTCTTTCCTTATTGCGGATTTGTGTCTGTTACAGGAGTCAGGAGGTTGAAACCTCAACAATAATTAATGTTATTCATGCTTTGTGACTCACGAGTCGTGAGCTACATACATATCATGTGACAAGTTTTGTCTTACTGACAAGTTTTATACGTTCAAGTTAGTAACCGGGTTCTTTGACAACACACATCAAAACGACAAACAACAAACGACAAACGACAAAACACAAAGCAAGAGGTCTTTGTCTGCTTGTACAATTTCGAGAATTTGAGAATCAAAAACAGAAGTTCAGTAGCAAAGACACTTGGAATCAAATTCAAATAAAGAAGCAGCAGGTAAATTGGAGTATGGACACTTGGATTCAAATTCGAATAAAGAAGAGCAGGTAAATTGGAATAAGGCTGTCTGGTTTTCCAAAGCTACACCAAAATACTTTTTTCAAATTTGGATTGCGACTTTGAATAGGCTGCCAACAGGGAACATAATGAGTATGTGGAGCACAAGAGTAGATACGAGCTGTATTCTTTGCACCTCTCAACTAGAGACATGGGATCACTTGTATTTCCACTGAAGTTATACGGAGGAGATATGGAAAAACCTAGCAAAGAATCTATTTAAGGATGCATAATTTGGGAATTGGGATGTTATCTTGGCAGCTTTGGTGATGCAATCAAAGGAGAAGACACATCAATTTCTTTGAAAATATCTCTTACAAGTGACAGTGTATGAGGTCTGGAGAGAAAGAAACCCAAGACGTCTTGGGAAAGCTCCTCTTCAAACTTTTATCATCATTCGGAACATTATCAAATTGATCAGGAACAAAATCACCTCCATCCGAGACGACTCTGAGATTTGACAAGGCAATAAAAGCTATGGTTTTCTATTAGATAAAACAATGTAAAAAGCTAGTCTAAATTTTCTTACACAAGATGCACTTGAAGTAAAACCAAAGTTTTTTGAATTAGTGGAGCAAAATTTTTTTGGCTTCATTATCAAAATCCTAAAAGTTGTTGTTTATTTCACAAAATTATACAAGTTGACAAAAAAGAAATGCTAACATAACTTGAGTGTATATCTTGAATGTCACAGTACAGACATCTACGTTGTTAATACATTTATGACAAGACGAATCACATAAGAAATACAATCAATTTACTGTGATCAACTACTGCATTTAACTTTAGAATGACCTTTTTGCCCTAATTTTATAAACGTTTAGACATTGCTAGACTTGGTATATGCAAAAATATATTAAGATCAAACTAAAGGACAGATTCAAATCTCTCTCGCTCTTTGGTTTCTATACAGTGCGTTTCCGCTTCGATCTTTTGCTTCTTCGTTGGCTTACCTCAGGCAATGGCTTGCTTGTGCTCGAAGCTAACGCTCCTTCACGAACCTCTTCTTCCTGCTCCATCATACTTGCTCATAAGTTTTTTTTAAACGTGTTAATTTACTCAATTTCCATTAGCGAGACTATTACCTCATCATCGGACCCTTCTTCTAATTCAGACTGAGATTCTAACAGTTCAACTGTATCTTTCGCAACCGCCTTGTTCTTCTTGCTGCGCTTCTCTTGCTCTTTTAATTGTCTAAATCTGTTGTAGTAGAGCATAACATCATTTTTTGACGTACTTGTAAGAAAAAAAATGTTAGATAACAAAGAGATTCACTTACCTTTCGCCAGCATCATCAGGCTGATCAACAGATCTCTTGGCCCGTCCTGCAGTTATTATTCCGCTTGCGTTTTCATTGACTGCAGGCGCTGCGCCACCTAATTTACGCAGCCAAACTTGTTGGGCGGTGCTAAGTACATTGTTTGTGAACCTAAAATACCATTGGAAGGTTGATACATTAAGCATAGACCATCAAATCTGAATAGTAAGCATCAACTATAAAACTAGATGAGTTTCGTTATTCCAAGAACAAGCTTCGTATTACTGGGAATTCTTACACATATTATATAAATTCCGAGAATGAGCCATCTAGGTTAATCTATCCTTCATGTGTGCTACTGAAGCCATCTTAAGATAAATTTGATACTGAATGTGCTCACATACATATATGAAAATTGAGCAAAAACCTGTCTTATAGCAATTTAAAAATGTGAAGATCAGGAGCATGAATAAATGTGTACATGAAAATTCAAAGGTGTGGGAAACTAACCAGTATATAGATAATCCTGATGGGACAGACAATGCAAAGTAGCCAATCATGAGTGGAAGAAACTTGAAAACAAGAAGTGTGTTCTTCTGGGCAGGATCGTCTGTCTGCCAAAAGAAATAAAATTGAGCTTAGAACTTTGACAATCATATCGTTCTAGTGATAAGAATTAAGAAAAAAGAAGCCTTTGTTATGTCTCTCACTTGAGGAGGCTTCATAATTTCCATTGACACATACTGGGAGACAATAAGGAGAACAGGCAAAACAAGATACGCAGCAGTGTCAGACCAGCCCAATGGAGGATGCCCGTCCTGCACCACCAAAACAGCATTAGATTAGACTATGATAAGTTTCATTGCACACAATTTTTTTAGTTGCATGCAAAACAGATTTTAGTATATAGGAAATTGTATTCATGCATATATATTATAACAAAAAGTTCGAGGCTTTTTATTCTCTCATTCTTTTCTCTCATTACCACAAATGGGAAAAGCCATGAGATCCCAGATCCACTTTGCCGAGCAGCTATACTTGTTGGTCCACCAAGAGATGGAATCCAAAAGAAACCTTCTGTAAAGAGTCCCTGCAAGTTAAATGTTTTTTCAGAAAAAATGGAATAAACATAAACAAAACCTACCTAATAACTTTTTTTCTGGTCCGTAGTGAAACCAGTAATTTAAAAGAAACATAAGGGAATAACATGAACCTCGTTGGCCACGTTGGAGAGAGCTTGATATAAACCAATCCAAACTGGTATGGTGGCTAAAGTTGGTAAGCAACCTAACATCAAAACAAACAAGATATTGTACTATAACGAATAACCACCATAACTAGTACTTCCAAAAATCAAAACTTGTTCAAAAGTACCTGCCAAAGGATTTACACCAGCTTGTTTATACAAGCGTGACGTCTCTAGTTGTATTCTCTCCTAGATATAAACAAAGAGTCAGACTCGATCATCAACAGTACACTCAAATATTTAGCCACAAAAGAACACCTGATTGCCTGCGTAACGTTGTTGAATGGCTTTAATTTTCGGTTGAAGATTTTGCATCGCAAGCGTTGATTCAACCTACAAGAATGAACAATCCTAAGCCATTCAGCAAAAAATGCTCTCAAATTCAGTAACTGGATTACTTTTATTAAACATTTGCTAGTCAAAGTGCAAATTCAAATCACCTGTTGCTTTGTCAAAGGGTAGGTCGCTGCTTTGACGATAATCGTAAGCAAGATAATCGCAAATCCATAAGCGTACGGGATATGAACTGCCGTAAGTCCATCTTTCAAAATCTAAAAATCCAAAACAGAAACTTAAGCTACGAATCAATTTCGGAATCAGCTGCCTTTTACTTTACACAGAGAGATTGAAATCAGCTGCTTAAACTTACCTTAAGCACCAATTCCATACCATCGGAGATGAAACCAAACCATCCACCACTCTTCTGCACGGCGGAATCAGTTGATGCGGCACCTCCGGTAACGGAATCAGCTCCAACGACGGCGGCGTCGGCTATTGTATAGAAGAGAGACTCTGCTCTTGTGAGAATCGCTCCGATGTCAACCGAGGAGTCCAAGCCATGGAAAGGAGGAATCTCGTTCAAGCTAAACCGTACAGTTGTAGAGTTGCTTAAAAGCTTATTACTCCGGTATGGTAGAAATTGAACGCTTCCTCCTCCGTGACGGGAAGACGACGTCGGTTTGACCAAAGGCGAACCGAAGAACGAAGATGGAGACGAGACTAGAACTCTCGCCATTGGAGGTTCCTAAGAGAGAGGATGAGGAAGAAGATAGAGCTTCTTTTTATTTTCCTTCAATTTTCTCTGTTTTTAATTTATGTTAATAAAAAATAAAGACTTTGAATGGTAACCACGGTCGGTGCGGACACAGTCCGCTGCAGACCAAACCATTTTATTTTTGGGACGGACACAGTTTGTTACAAACTAATATTTTTTTGTTTATAAAACTGAATCGCACTTTATCCGCAGCGAATTTCTTTTATATTATTTTTTCAGACTGCTGCGGACTAAAAACTATAAATGATAAATAAAAGCGGTTTAGACTATTTACGGACTAATCCGCCTAATCGCAGTTATCATTCAAAGCCAAAAATGGAACAGAAAAGGAGACTGGTGATCGCGTGAGCGTTTTCTCATATGGTGGAGATTAGCCTCCAATAAAGAGGGTCCACGTGGACATGTATCCAACGGGGAATATATGGGTGGTCTCTTATACGTGGGTGTGTTGTTAGGCCCAATATCTGTATTTGTTTTTTCAGGCGACCGATTCACATAGGACGTAGGGTGATTTGTATTGTAATGACAAATCCACTTTTTAATTTTTGTTTTAAATAGTAAATTTAAGAGATTAATGGATGGTTCAGGCTACACACGAATTTTGTATTTAAATTTATTGTAATTGTATCGATCTTTGATTGTATATAGTTAGATTTCAAATTCTATCATATATAATGTGTTGTTGTGACAACATACAACCTAACAATAAAGGTATATATGATGTCTGTAAGACTTCTTATCTTTAATATTATGAAAGCTTAAAAAAGTATTAATTTTATTTTTGGTGATTTTATTATTTCTTGCGATAAACAACAACTTCTCATACAACAAGTTTATTAAGTATTACTTTGGAGGAGGAGGACAATAAAAGTCACATTCATATTTGGTTTTCCAACAAGGGGTCCCTTTTAAGACTACACAACAATAACAATCTCTTTTAAAAATTCCGTAACACGTATTATGATAACAATTTGTTGTTATGATAATTTTTGACTTCTCGATTTGGCTTACATCCGTCTTTGCACCTGCACATTAAAATTACACCTCAACCAAAGGATAACGATGAAAAAACGAAGAAACACTTTGGCGAGCAAAGGAAAAAAATAAACATAAGTAATATAATTGAGAAAACCTGCATACATACACTGATGTAAAGCAAACAGGGAGAGGGTGAACATGCATATGAGAGACGTTTGTATTTTCATGGTTTTCTTTAATAACTTTGTGATGTGCTTCTCTTGTTTTTTTTTTGGTCAAAGTGCTTCTCTTGTTTTAAATCTTATTTGTAAGGGTAAGCATAAACATAATTGATGGAAAGAAGTTGAATTGGATATACATCATAATGAATTAATTTATGGGATGATTACTATAGTAGCACAAAAAAGATAATTAGTGCAGTAACACCTGTTTCTTTTTATTAAAAAAAGTTAATTTTGGACCATGATTTCCTATTAGTTTTTGTTAGAAAAAATATTACAGAAATGCCATTATCATTTTTGCCTTCATTAGATAAAAGTTAATTTATTTACGAAATATCACCGAATTAAAAGTCAAATTGTTTTCGAATTAAAATTTTTGTATTTTTATTGGTTATTTTTTTTTCAAAATTAATACAATTTTTTTTTCAGTTTGTCTAGTATTTTTTTTTAAAAATAATTTTTAAGTTTTATGGAAAACATATTGTTTCCTAAAAATTTTCAAAAATCGCGGAATATATGGTAAAAATACTTTCGAATTTTCAAACTTTTCAGTAAATTTTCTTTAAAAAAATCTGCAATACTAGATTAAATCTTAAACATATAATAAATCTATAACAAATTTTTTTTTTGCAACATTACTAATAACTCTATAACAAATAGTGTTAAAACAGTAATTAATAAATTAAGTTTTACTTGTTGCCGAATTATATAAATTGGCAACACATAAAAAAATCTTGATAAGAAAATAAATCTGCACACTCATCAAATGCACGTCAGCAAAACAAAAATACATTTGTAACATTAGGTAATAAATCTACAACATGTTGACAAATATGTAATACTATGTTGCTAATATAGTAAAATTTTATAAGATTTTCAGAAGTTACAAATTAATTAAAAGTAGATATAAATCTGCACAATAAATAAATCTTAAATAAGAACTGTATATTTATTCAAAAAAATACTTGCGGATTTTATAGATGGTAGCCATCTAGAGCCATTTAAGAGCAACCTGTACACTCTTGTAAAATGTAGAAGGGGGAATCCAATTATCCACATGATTTCAGCATGAGACCACGTTTGACAGACCGAGCCTCTCACAAACATTTTGTCCTGATTGCAAGCGAGAAAGAGCACCGGAAAAAGGTGATTCCTAGATTCCTGGAAAATCACCACAAAGAGGACAAGTTTCCTCAACATCACAACCGCACGACACAAGTCTGTCAAAAGTAACATTTCGATTTAGCATATATATATATTTTGTTTTTTTTAACTCAACAACAACTTATATTAGCCACCGATGTTTTACATCCCCTGTTTATCAAACTCAACTACAGACTTTAACCAACTAGGCAAGATAGAATACATTTTAGGGTCATTGGTCTCAAATGAGATAGACTCCTTCGTTATTCTATCTGCTACTCTATTACCTTCTCTAGCTTGGAATACTACCTTACAAGCATCAAAATAATTGAGCATATTTGTTATATCTTGAAGGATAACACTGAATCTCGGCCAAGAGCTTGGATCCGCAACCGCTTGCTCCACCTCCTTTGAATTTGTTTCAAAGATAACCTGCTCATAATTGAAGCCTTTAATCATTTTGATTGTCCATCTCAGTGCCTCCATTTCTGTTTCTAGAGATGTTGTAAGCATAGGCAGTTTTCTTACTCCTGTCCATAAGGCCTCGCCACAGTTGTCTCTCAATATCCATCCCACCCCACAATGTTCCTTCTCTTGGTTCCAGGTTCCATCTACATTACACTTAGTCCAACTATGAGGTGGTGGTCTCCATTTATCGTTGTCCAGAGAGCTTCGGCTTACCTTCTCATTCTTCTCCTCTATTTCCATACATCTTTTCCATTCCTCCATATCTTCGATTGCCTTGTTGACTGTTTCAATTGCATCATAATCCAAACCTTTTATTGCATAACTGTTCCTGCTTTTCCAAATTCTCCACAGTAGCCACAGTCTTAAGTGTCCAACTTCATCATTCCTTCCGGTGGAGCTTGGATTGGTGAAACAACCCACACAAGTCTTGCATATGGATATTGGAAAAGCATATGATTCACTGATTCTTCCTGCTCATTACATCTTCCACAGCTTGCATCTTTGAGTATGTGCCTATGCTTTAACGCTTTAGCAGTCGGGAGAGAGGAGGTCAGTGCTCGCCAGAGAAAGTGTTGGATCTTCAGGCTTGCATTCACCTTCCACACCATTTGGTAGAGGGGATCTAGGCTCGGCTGATCACATTGGCGTGCCTCTAAATCCTTCTCGAGGCTATTAAACAGAACCCAATACCCTGACTTAACAGTATATTGGCCTGTTTTAGTGAAATCCCAGCAGTAGCTGTCCACGCTATTTACCCCTCCTGGTCTAATTGCTTATATTCTCCTTCTATTCTCCTCACTCACCATAGCCTGAATCAAATATGTGTTCCACTCTTTACCATTCAACTCGAGCAGATAACTTACATTTCTCAGTTCCTTAATGGTTTCCTGCATCTGATGTGGTAATCTGCGGCATTTCAGCAATGGACAAGCATGCTTTTGGTAGAGCCAATTGTCTTCCCAAATACTTAATTCTCTTCCATTCCCTATGATACGCCTAGCGCCTTCCTTCATCAGTTTTTGGCTTGCCATAATACTCCGCCAGGCGTACGAAGGCCGGGATCCTAGCTGAGCTTGGAGAGGGTTGGAGTTAAGGAAGTACCTTGCTTTATATACCCGTGCCATCAAGGAATCTGGACGAGTCATGATCCTCCAAAACTGTTTCCCTAGCAAGGCAATATTAAAGATATATATATATATATATATATATATATATATATATATATATCTTGAAATCTCAATCCTCCATTCCTCTTCGGTTTGCTTAGATACTCCCAGGACTTCCAATATATTCCCTTCCTTTCCTTAAAATTGTTCCACCAAAAGTCTGCCATTAGTGCTGCAATTTGTTTGCATAATGTCTTAGGTAGGAGAAAGCAAGACATTGTATATGTTGGAAGTGCCATGGCTATCGCTTTAAGGAGGACTTCTTTTCCAGCCGGGGACAGGAACTTATTCTGCCAACCATACACTTTTTGCTGAAGTATCTCTTTAACAAAACTTAGTACAAATACCTTAGCTCCCCCAAAGGCCTCCGGAAGCCCAAGATAAAATCCTACTCCTCCTTCTTCAGTAATACTGAGCCTCTCCTTGATCCCTTGTCTTCTATCCTCAGGGATTCTTTTGCCAAAGTAGACACTTGACTTCTGGTAATTGATTCTTTGACCTGAGGCTAGGCTATACTTCTCCAGTATATGTATTACTCTTCCCAACTCCTCCTCATTCTCTTTACAATAGAACATGATGTCGTCCGCAAATAGAAGGTGGGATACTGCTGGCGCTCTCCTTGCTACTTTTAGTCCTGTGATTTCTTTCTTTCTCTCGTCCTTAGGAATTCCAGCATTACACCATACTAGCTTTTCCCAATTGACAACCGGTTTTATATCTTTCATTTCATTCCAAACTAAACGAGAGACAAACTTTGAGAGAAGCTTGCCATTTATACACCATTCAACAATATTATCAGAGTTTAAAGGGGTAGTACCTTAGATCAAAACCAGCATTTCAAGCTGACGGTCTGATCTTGCGTTTGGAAGGACCCATGCTCTTCCATCAATGCAGTCACTTACCAAAGAGTTAATTGGTATTCTCATATCCATTGGACCCGAGGGACCGACAAAATCAATAAGAGGACCCAGAGACTTCCACGGATCCCACCAAAAATAAATTTCATCACCTCTACCAACCGTGTACTTGAAGAAACGTTTAGTATGTAAGCAGTTTATAAACAAGAAAGATTCTGACTTTATAAGTCTTATTAACATAAAATGCAATAGCTCAAAGAGCTTTATTGAAAAGGAAAAGAGAAAGAGATAAACTTTAGATTGTCTTCAAGAACAAAATAGATTTAGATTTACTTCATAAAAGGATTGAAAGAGAGGTTGTTCACGGCAACCTTAGTTACATTCTCTTGTTCATTACATAGCATATATATATATATGAAAATCACTTGCTAGGAACCCTAGTAATATGGGCTTGAAGGCTTCACTTGAGACATCATTTTGGGCTTCTTGAATTTCTGGGCTTGAGCCTCTAATATTCCCCAGCAAACTTAGCGTCGGGTGAAAGACACGAGGCTAAGTTTGAAATCACACAATCGCATGACTTGTATAAGCATGAATATAGCTGAAGCATCAACTTACATATGTAAAACACACTTCTCAATCTGCCATAGAGATGTATAACATTTAACTTAATAACCTAATGAGAGTTTTGGCCTATACTTGGAAATCTATCATGACTCACTCAGAGGTATCTTTGTACTTGGAGAGTTAAGTATAGTCCCTCCGAGGTATCTTTTGACCATTCTTTCTCACAAACTTCTGAGTTTTCATGTACCCATCACTTAGGAAAAGTGATAATGTGCCCACGATCTCTTGAAATCCTCACAACTTTCTGCTTCTTATCCTTTCTAAACATTCTGGATTTCTTTTTGATATTCAATCGAACAGCTTATGTGCACTCACCATACCAGAAACTTTCAGCCATATCAACCCCAATATCAGTCCAATTTCATCCTAACTTCTCAATTCCAGATCTATACATTCTAAGCCATGAACTGTCCTTCGCAAGCTATAACAGTAAAGCATTACCCTATGTTCTGTTTTAGAAGAAAGGACAAGACATCACGGTAGATTAATAGACGAGAAGCTTTAACGTCACTGAACTTGCGCAGAGTTGCAGGAAACTTGTGGTTAACCAGCTCAGTGTTGTACTCAAACTCGAGTCTTATTTCTCATGTAAGGCTTCTTCCTTTCTAGCTGTATCAAACGCTCATTGAACAACCATGGCATCATTTATCTGAAAGTTTCACTGAATCAACTTCAGCCTCTGTCGACATAGACCACAACTCGAACCTTAGCAGAAAAACGTTATGACCTCGTTGACGTGGCCTCTCTTCTTCAAGTCCTGCTTTAAAGTTGTTGCTTCTCGATGTTGTTGAGGACTTCAGAGCTTCTTCTGGTTTTATGAGTGCTCTGACAAGTATAAGCAGCGACTCTACAAACCCTTCATCCCAATCTAATCCCTGATGCCTGATACCATGTAAGCATGTCTTAACCAAGTAGTTTGTGCTCAAATAAGCTTAATGAAATAGAAAGAAAAGACAGAGATGAAATATCTCATTGGAGCTTTAATAGGTACAAGAAAGTAAAGAAGGAAAAACTTAATTTAGATCACCAGTAACAAATTATTTCGATTGATATATCTTAAGATAAAGAAGGAGAGCTGCTTGTGAGGAAACTCTCAAGGTTACAATAACAATAGCATAAGGAGCATATTTATATAGCTCTACTTGGTTGAAACCCTAGTTACATGGACTAATGGACTTGTCATAAATCAATAATAATGGGCTTCTTTGGATACTCTAATATAGTAGTGGGTCTAAGCATTAACATTCTCCTAACATCCATGAGTAAGTGACCAAAAAGACGCTTGAGATAGATAAATCCTTATAATCTATGATACCCAAAGGGATCCAGCTCTGAGGTAAAGCAGCCATATGATCTTAAGGCCATAGACTACATTGCACAATGCAAAAGATCTTAGACCAAGCCCCCCCTCCAATTATATATATATATATATATATATATATATATATATATATATATCCTTTTAGTGTATATATGAAAATCTCTTTTAAAATTTATTTATTAACATTATTTATTATCTTGGAAAATAACAATACATGATTAGGCTTTCTAGTGTAGTTGAAGTTAAATTTGAGTTAATAGATCATGTCTACACTTTTTTCATTTTAAGATATCAACATTTGAATCTAGCCTTAAGAATGATTGTAGAAGACGATCTAGAGAGAAGATACAAGTGTTGTAAAATGAATATTATTCTCGTCACTCAATCTGTACAACTCTCGTTTCTTATATACAAAAACTTAAAGCTGATATTTGACCACTTAATTACTAGATTAACGAACACATTACTAAGTAAAAGGAAGCTTAATAACATGAGTTAACCAGTGAACCAAACCAATTCAATAGACATTGAACCAGATGTATCTAATACGCCCCCCTCAAGTCGTTAGCTTCGGTGATTCATAAAGATAAACACTTGACAAAGACATCCGATGCAACAAGGAGTAGAATGGTCCGTGATGAAATGGTTTGGTTAGTATATCAGCCAATTGATTTCCAGTAGAAACATGAAGAGTAGTCAACTTTCCAGCTTTAATCTGATCACGAACCGTATGACAATCGATCTCAATATGCTTAGACCTCTTGTGAAACACATGATTCTTAGCGATGTGAATGGCGGACTTGTTGTCACAAAATAATTTTGCTGGACTAGTCACTTGGATATGTAAGTCACAGAGTAACTGCTGCAGCCAAATTATTTCACAAGTTGCTAAAGCCATACTTCTATACTCTGCTTCAGAGCTACTGCGACTCACAACAGATTGCTTCTTCGACTTCCAAGAGATGAGTGAATAACCTAAGTAAATGCAGAAGCCAGTAATAGATCTTCAAGTTTCTTTACATGTAGCCCAATCAGCATCAGACAAACCATTAAGGCACAACTCTGTATTGGATTTATACATCAGTCCTTGTCCAGGATTATTCTTGATATACCTTAAAACTTTATGAGCCGCCTGAAGGTGTGTGTCTGTCGAAGCAGATAGGAACTGGCTCAACTGATGGACTGCGAAAGTGATATCAAGACGTGTTATTGTGAGATATAACAGACGTCCAATCAACTCTCTGTAAACATGTTGGATTTGATAAAGCATTTCACATGTCTTTGGTAAGATGAAGACTTGGATCCATAGGAACTGAGCTTGGTTTACAGTCGAGAAGGCATGCATCTTCCAGTAAATTCACTGCATATTTCCGCTGACAGACATATATATCAGCATAAGACCGTGCTATTTCTAGACCAAGGAAAAAGCGAGCAGGTCCGAGATCTCTAATAACAAATGCAGACCTGAGAAGCTCCTTTAACACAGAAACTGCATCATCATTGTTGCTTGCAATCAGTATATAGACGAGCACAACTATGAAATAGGATGATGAGGTTTTGACAAAAAGTGTATTGTCTGCTGGAGATTGTATGAAATTTGCCCCCATAAGAACGAATGAAAATCTCTTATACCATTGACGCGAAGCCTGTTTTAAACCATAAAGTGATTTTCTGAGACGGCAAATAGGATGAGAAGGCAATGTTGTACCTGCAGCTGGAGTGTATCCTTGTGGTAAACACATATAAATTTCTTCTTCTAACTCGCCATGAAGAAATGCGTTGGAAACATCCATCTGTGTGAGCTACCAACCTTTAGCAGAAGCTAAACAATTTACACTGGTAAGTTTCGCCACAGGAGAAAAAGTGTCCAGATAATCCACTCCCTCTTGTTGTGTGAAACCCTGAGCTACTAATCTTGCCTTATAACGCTCCACAGTACCATCATCGTTATATTTGATCGTGAAGATCCATCTACAACCCACAACATTCTTATCAGGAGGTAAGTCTGTTATGTCCCAAGTGTGTTGACCCTCTAAAGCTTGCAACTCTGCATTCACAAACTTATTCCATTTATCAGAGGTCGTGGCTTGCGTAAAAGTCTTGGGTTCAATTTCAATGTTATAGGCAAAAATGTAAGACTGAAAGGATGTGGCAAGTTTGTCACAAGAGATGACAGAAGAAAGAGGATATGGAGAGGTATGGTGTGGTTGTGGAATGTAAGTAGACAAGGTCAGTGGTGCAAAAGAAGAGGATGACATGTTACAGTAATACTCAGACAGATAACCAGGAGCTCTAGTCTGTCGTTTAGGCCTAACATCATCTACAGAATCAACACCTAGAGTCTGAGGTCCTGAACTATTTGATAAAGATATGGAACTAGGATGTGAAGACTGTGTAGATGTTGAATGTGCAGCTGAGTCAGGTAAATGATGAATGCAATGATCATATGATGATGCATACACAGACAATGATGGAGTAGCATCAGAATAAAGAGGCATGCTTTCAACAAAATGCAAAGGAGTAGGTAATGGTAAGATAGTATTGGGAAACATATCAACAGAGTCAGATACAAATTCAGAAGTTTTGAACGGAAACAAGGTTTCATGAAACACAACATTCCTAGAAACTGTAATAGATCTAGACTCTAAGTCAAGAATCTTATACCCTTTATAACCCGAAGGATAGCCTAAGAACACACCGGGTCGAGCTCTAGGAGAGAACTTGTTCCTATCTTTATCAAAAGTGGACACATAGCACATACAAACAAAAGCTTTCAGTCTGGAATAGTCAGGAAGTTTATGCAAAAGTAGCTCATATGGTGACTTGTTCTCAAGTAAAAGAGATGGTAATTGATTAATGAGGAAAACCGAGGTTAAAACACAATCACTCCAATATATCAGAGGTACATTCGATTGAAATTAATAACAGAGATCTTGCTACATTTAGTAAATGTTGATGCTTACGCTCAACAACAGAGTTTTGTTGAGGAGTGTAAGCACAAGTAAAGTAATGAACAATCCCTTGTTCTTTCAATAACGAAGTAAAGGCTAATTCAGGAGCATTATCAGATCTGATTGCTTTCACTTGACTATCATATTGTGTAGAAATAAATTTGAGAAAAGTAGGAAAGATGAACGAAACATCACTTTTATTCTTTAGCATATAAACCCAAGTCACACGAGTACAATCGTCAACCAAGGTTAAAAGTACTTATAACCTTCTACAGACTCAACACTGAAAGGCCCCCAAATATCAACATGAACAAGATCAAATGGATGAGAAGACAAAGTGTTATGAGAAACATATGCTAAAATATTTTGTTTAGCTAATGGACAAATCTTACAATGGAATGATTTCGAGGGAAATTCTTTAGAAAATGCTAAAAACTTTTTAAGTTTTTGTAAAACTGTTGGAGATGGATGTCCTAGCTGTGTATGCCACAGATCTCCATCCGCCAAAATCGAAGCACATAATAAGGAAGAAGGCAGTGATGACGAGGAGAGGATCTCATTCTCAAGAATGTATAGATTGTGGAATATGTTACCCCTCCCAATCATCAAGCCCTGAGAAAGTTTCTGAATCAAACAACAGGAAGGATAGAAATGAGCAGCACATTTCAATGATTTCACTAAGAAACTCACACTAATCAAGTTGAATTGAAAACCTGGCACATGCAAAACATTATGCAAAATGAGGGATGATGTGAGTTGAACAGTGCCTGTGTGTGTAATATGTACCCTAGAACCATTTGGTAGTGTAACAGTTACTCTAGACACATGTATTAATTCCCTAAACAAAGCTAGATCAGAACAAACATGACTATAAGCTCCACTATCTATTATCCAAGCATCACTAGGTAACAGTTTTTGTAATGAGGATAAGGAATGATTTTGATAAGTAAGAATATGGTTATCAAAACGAAGGTTAGTGGTCGGGAATAAGATGTTATCAGAAGAAGAACCTTGGGCCATGACACCACGAGTTGTAAAGGAAGCTGTTTGTGAAGCAGGACTTGCAGTTTCTTAAGGCTTTGCTTGAGCATTAAACTGAGCAATCAAGTTCTGAATATGCTGAGGAGTATAACTCTAAAGATTCTGATTCTCACCACCACTTGTAACATATGGAACCGGAGGAGAATAGTAGAACTGTGGATAGTTCCCTGTGTCAGAGTAGACATTTGCAATGGCATTCGGATGCTGATAAGATGCAGGAGAAGGATGCATCTGATTATTCATCATGATAGGTTGTAGAGGCATTCGTGGATGCACTGGATGTTGCCGTGGTATCATTTGTTGAGTTGATGGTCTATAACTAGACATGTTGCCCTTATACCCAGGAGGATAGCCATTCTTCTTGAAACATTTTGCCACTGTGTGACCCAACTTATTGCAGTATGTACATACTGGTTTTTGAGAATCCTTGCCAGCATTGTAAGCTGCAATGTATGCAGTTTCTTCAAGAGCAAAACCTCCTGAAGGTGCTTGAGCAGAAGTCAGAGAAGGAGCATTAGTGTTGAAAACTACATCATCCATCTTACTCACATGCTTAACCGTTTTCTGTCTCTCATCTTGCGTGACCATATTGAAAGCTTCTTCTATACTTGGTATGGGCTTCATCAGCAAGATGTTACGACGAATCGGTTCAAATGACTCATTAAGTCCCATGAGAAATTTAGTTACTCGACTACGTTCCTTTAACTTTTTCCATTGAGAAGCTGCTGCACACTCACACTTTCCACACGTACAAACATGCATCTAAACAAAATTTCTATATTCCTCCCACAGAGTCACAAGTTCAGTATAGTAAGCCGGAACATCTAGAGAGCCTTGCCCAATCTTACTAAGTTTTTGTTCCAAATCATATACCCTAGGTGCATCTTCTTGCTTATATCGAGCTAAAAGATTGTTCCAGATACCTTCGGCAGTAGAGATGAACAAAAGACTCGCTCCAATTTTCTTGCTCACTGAGTTCATAAGCCACGTTCCCACCATGTCGTTGCATCGAGACCACGCGCCATGATTAGGATCTGTAATCGGAGGTCGCTTGATTGAGCCATCAATGAAGCCTATCTTATTATGCACATTTAACGCCATTCGTACAGATCAACACCAAGAATGAAAATCAGCCGTCGTAGTCAATCGATCTGTCACCAAAACAAGACCAGCATGGTCATTTGTATGTAGATAATACATATTAGAGTATCGATCCATCGTATTTGACGAGTTCGACGAATCTAGATGACCGGATGATGTTTCAGTAGAATTCATCCTAGTAGAAATTGAAAGATTGAAAGGAGAAGTAATTTGTGTCGAATCTAAGATAATCGAACACAAGAATCAAAGAGAAGAAACAAAAGAAAGAATCGCGATGTAAGAAACAACGCTGAAAAGAAAATCCGCAAGAAACTCAAATAGAATCTGCAGAAATCGAAAATAAATTGGAATTGCACAGCTCATGATGATGAGAAATCAATCGGAAGCTAGGATTGTTTGGTGCTCTGATACCATATCAACACTTGAATCTAGCCTTAAGAATGATTGTGGAAGACGATCTAGAGAGAAGATACAAGTGTTGTAAAATGAATATTATTCTCTTCACTCAATCTGTACAACTGTCGTTTCTTATATACACACTTAAAGCTGATACTTAACCACTTAATTACCAGATTAACGAACACATTACTAAGTAAAAGGAAGCTTAATAACATGAGTTAACCAGTGAATTAAACCAGTTCAATAGACATTGAACCGGATGTATCTAATATAAGAAGTTATGGAAATTATTTTGCAAATATAAAATGTTGTTAATATTTTTCTTAGGTTGAGAAATTATAGAAATTGATAGCGAATAAAGAACTTACTTAGATACTGGAATAATATGATGCTTTTGATGATAATTTCAATAAGTTTAGTATTTCGAATTTTCATTGAATATATTGAAGAATAAGTTATATATATTGAAAATAAATGTGTAAATCACTATGAACAAAGTAAAAAAAAATATATTTAGTCTTCTGATATTGACTAGCCTAGATTATTTTCTATTTTTGTACATGTTGACTAAAAAGATATGTTGACTAAAAAAGATACACATAGAAATAATAATTTATAAGAAGAAAAATATATACATACAATTAGAGGTGTCAAAATAGATAAAAATTAATGGATTAACCCAATCCAAACCAAACCATGGACTCTAATGGATAAAAATGTTGGGTATAAATAGATTACTGGATAAATGGATAAATGGGTTTAATGAGTTGAGTTGAAAATGGTTTGAATTCAAATGAATAATGAGTTATCCATATCCAAACCAATATAAATTTATACCAACATAAATTTAAATTAAATGTATAAACAAAAAATAATCAAGACAAATTCTAAACAAATTTCACTAAACCAAATCAAACATATTATTTTCATCTCACATTTTGATTTTCTCATTAAGCTAATTTTTCTCTTCAAAACCACAAAATCATATTCTATCAAAACTATAAACAGTAAAAAAAATATTTGTTATCAAAACCACAAAATCATGTTTTCCTGCAAAAATGAGTTTTCTCGCCAAAACCGTAAAGTCAAGATTTTCCGCCAAAACTGTAAAGTTGAGTTTTCCCGTCAAAACCGTAAAAACGAGTTTTCCCACCAAAATTGTAAAATCGTGTTTTTCTGCCAATACTGTAAAGTCGAGTTTTCCGCCAAAACCGTAAAGTCGAGCTTTCCCGCTAAAACCGTAAAAACGTATTTTCACCAAACAGTAAAGTCGAGTTTTCCTGCCAAAACCGTAAAATTATTTTTTCCGCCAAAAACATAAAATGTGTTTTCCCTCCAAAGCCGTGAAAACGAGTTTTCCCGCCAAAACCGTAAAAAGAGTTTTCCCGCCAAAACAGCAAAGTCGAGTTTTCCGCCAAAACCGCAAAGTCGAGTTTTCCCGCCAAAACCGTAAAATCATTTTTCCCGCCAAAACACGTTTTCCCGCCAAAACTGTAAAATCGTTTTATCCCGCCAAAACCGTAAAACATGTTTTCCGCCAAAACCGTAAAAACGTGTTTTCCCGCCAAAACCGTAAAAATGAATTTTCCCGCCAAAACCGTAAAAACGTGTTTTCCCGTCAAAACCGTAAAAACATGTTTTTCCGCCAAAACCGTAAAGTCGAGTTTTTCCGCCAAAAAAAACAAAATAGTTTTTTTTCCCCACCAAAACTGTAAAGTCGAGTTTTCCGCCAAAACTGTAAAATCGCATTTTCCGCCAAAACTGTATTTTTCCGACCAAACCGTAAAATAGTGTTTTTCGCCAAACCGTAAAATCATGTTTTCTCACCAAACCGTGAAATCTTGTTTTCCTGCAAAAACCGTAAAATCGCGTTTTTCCGCCAATGTCATATTTTATGTCAAACTTGTAATATAAGATTAGAGCTAAAACCATCAACCTTATTTTATTTATAGATTAACCATTACTTAATTTATTTATAAAAATACATAATAATCTAATTTAATAATTATTTAAATTTAAAAGAATTATTAAATAGATTAACCATTAAAACCATTAACCCATTAAAATTAATGGTTATGGATTGATCCAATCCATTTATCAAATGGATTGGGTTAATTCATAACCCATATAAGCTTAAAATCATTTGGATATGGATTGGTTTGGATTGATTTATCCATTTTGACTCCCCTACATACAATCTTGGGTAAAGTATAAACATTGACAAATCTAAATGATAATTAATGATTATATATATTATACTTTATGTACATAGTAACAAGAAGATTGAAATCAAACACTTTTAAATAAGAATCCTAGACAAGAGAAGTACATCACAAAGTCGTTAAAGACCCATGAAAATTCTAACAGCTCTCATCTCCATGTTCATCCTCTCCCTATTTGCTTTACATCAGTGTATGTATACAGGTTTTCTCAATTATATTAGTCATGATTATTTTTTCGTTTGCTCGCCAAAGTGTTTCTTCGTTTTTTTCGTCGTTAACGTTTGGTTGATGTGTAATGTTAATGTGCAGGTGCAAAGACGGATGTAAGCCAAATAGAGAAGTCAAAAATTATCATAACATCAAATTGTTATCATAATAGGTGTTTCAAATTTTTTAAAAAAGATTGTTGGTGTTGTGTAGTCTTAAAAGGGACCCCTTGTTGGAAAACCAAATATGAGTGTGACTCTTATTGTCCTCCTCCTCCAAAGTAATATTTAATAAACTTGCTGTATGAGAAGTTGTTGTTTATCACAAGATAATAAAATCATCAAAAATAAAATAAAAATGAATTTAATTTTAATTAATCTTATCTTGTATAATTTGAAAATATTTTAAATATTTAAATTAGTATTACAAAAAAAAAACATTTTTGGAACCTTTTATCAGTGGTTTTCTTCCTTTAGACATTTTTCTATAATGTTCAGTCAGATTATGCTCGTGTCCTGAACCAGTTCAAATTTTGTTTAACAAAACTTTTTAAATTCGAAAATATCTAACATTGAGTTGTTTTATATTATAAATTACTGTGAACAACTTATATCGACATATAAATTTTTATATTTAAGACTAAAACCTTTGTTCAAAAACGCGTTAAGCGCTATACGCGCGGACGGTCAAGACCTAACGAGTTAAAGAAAACTCGGGTAAAGGTGGAGTATATGTGGGGCAGAATTTTTTTTATATATAATAGTCCAACATATATTATCTATGTTACAGTATAAAATTAATGTCGAGTTGTCACAGTGGTCTCCGCGTCCTAGATGCTTCCTTAAAGTCATGGATTCGAGTCTTGATTCTGTATTTTGGTTATTTAACTTTAAATTAACTAAGGGCAAAAGGGTAATTTCAGATTTGTCTTCTTCCTCTTATTATTTCTGCGATTTCAAACCTAACAATTGCGGTTCTTCATTTTTTTCTTCCGTTTTCTTTATATATACACTCATAAATGATAGATCTATTCAATCAACCTCGATTTTATAAGTTTAGATGAACAAAATTTTGATTTTTAAGATCACCGTGTTTTGAGTCGAACCCCTTCAGATCGCCACGGTCAAGCTCCGGTTTGCGATTTTCGGTATATAATCGCTCTTAGGTGGCGCGTTTTAGAACATGGACTAAAAGTATTCTCTCTCAAAATAAATCTTTATATTAAATGAGAAGTGCTTTTGGCCTTATATTCACTCTCAAATTGGTTGATTACTAAGTTACCATTAATGAAATTAAGCTTTTTATAATATTAACCTTAGTTTATATTTATAATTTTGTATTTCTTACATTAGTTTTTATTTTAGAGATATACATCATCCGGATAAAATAAATAAAAAGATAAAACGATAAATATGAAAAATATTTTTGAGTTATGAATTTTTAATATTAATAACTATGACTATTGTGTATAAAAAATTTATATAGTAAATTATTATTAGTTATATGAATATTAAATTTGGATAAATGTAAACGATAAAATATTTTAAAATTAAAATATTCATAAATATATAATTATATTTTATTTAAAATTTATTTATGAGATATATGTAATTTTGTAAAAAAATAAAGTAAGATGATAAATATGAAAATATTTATGAAGATTTTTAAATATTAATAAATATAGTTGTTATACATAATACAATTTATATAATAAATTTGTATTATTTAAATAAATTTTGAATTTATATATAAATGATAAAATATTTTTAATAAAGTATTATATATTGTATAAATATATAATTATAATTATTTTGTTGCTATTAATTTTATTTTAGAATAAAAGGTTTTAATAAGAGATTATGTATAATAATATTTATATTTATTACTTAATTACAAATATTTTGATATAGATTTTTTATAATATTATTATTGTTAAATTAAATTGATAATTTTTTAAACTTTTAGAAAAAAATTATGTTAATAATGTTTGTGCTCGCACATGGTGCGAACGAATCATACTAGTAATAAATAAACGAAGTTATCTATAGAAAGGGTGAAAAAATTAAAACAATCACTCCAATCTCAAAAAAGTCTGAAGTTCAATTTTAACGGTGACGGCAAAAAATAATATATAAATACAGAGAGCAGAAAGTGACTGAGAAGAAAGTGGGTGAAAAAGCTCAGGCTGAAAACAAGGAGGGAGCAATGATGGATTTAGAATCAAATTTTACCGGAGCATAAATTAATTTATAAATATATTATTATGGTAAAATACTATTAACGTTTTAATATAAAACAAACTAATAGTGGCGGATTTAGAAACAAATTTTACAGGAGAGTGAATAAAGTAATTAATTATTTTGAGAGTGAATAAAAGATCAAAAACACTTTCAAATTAATAGAAATATTATATATACACTAAATTTTAAACAATAATGTCAAAAATTTTGCAAAAAACTTATTGATGTTATTTATATGATTTAACACATTATACTATAATTTTCTTATTTGGTTAATTCACATTTTTATTTTCATATAAATATATAGTTTATTAAGAAAAAATTAATTAGATGAATTTCAAATTAAAAACTAGTTAGATTTTTTTTTGTAAAAGCTAAAATGATATAGGGTAAGAGAAAATAACATAATATATTATCTTTTTTTTTTGACATCACACAATATATTATCATAAATGAATAATTGGTAAAGGAATATTAAAAAATGATTGATTTGAATATATGATATATATTCTCATAAAGATATAACACATAAATGAGAGACAATAGAAAAGAAAATAAATAAATAACTGTTTAAAAAAGGTTTAATATGGAAATGAAGAATTCAATTAGCTACTTAGAAAGAAAGAAAAAAATGAAGCATAGAGGAGTGGATTTGAACACTCATTAAAGGGGACACTCATATATTTTGAGGGGGGGGGGGGGGGGGGGGAGGGGGCAAGTTTGAAGATTTGTGTACATACTTTAATAATTATATGAATCTACTGGGGGCACCTGACCCCCCCCTCCCACTCACCTAGATCCACCTCTGGGAGGGAGAAGTTGTGAGTGACAAGAAAGAGCCTATGGAAATGGATACTTCTGAGGTGGAGAAGAAGACTGAGGCGGAGAACAAACAGGGAGTAGTTGTGACGACCAAGAAAGAGCTCATGGAAGTGGATACCTCTGACGTTGAAAAGAAGATTGAGAATGGAGGAAGCTGAGGAGAATGGAGAGAGAGAAAGAGCCTGGGAACAAGGGAAGCATGGCAGCAGAAGCAAACGGAAAAACAGAATGCAACTTATGATACCCTAATCAATAGGGGAAATAACACCAAAGAAGCTGAGAGAAGAAGACATATGGTGAGCATAAGCTTGATGCATGCGTGGAAGTTAATAAGGGGAATGGAACACATGAAGCTGATGAGAAGAAGACTGGAGCTGCAGCAGTTGTAGCGGAGAAGCAGAGAAGGAAAGAAACGACCTGAAGGGGAAGACACAAACATAATCATACAGGCGAGTCAAGTTCAACATGCTGTAGCGTCCGTCAGCTGTTGAAAACTAAACGTTCAGTACAGAGCACAAAACGTGAATAGTTTTTTTTTGTCTGATTTCAAGTGTAGAACTAATATGTCTTATAATGTCTTAGCTGTTGCAACTGGATGAAGGATCTGAGGAAGAAGTAGACAGAAAAGCTCTTCAAGACCATAAGATATCAGTGAGGGAGACAACGCCTTCGAGATAAGAAATGCTCGCAATGAGTTGATACATCTAACAAAAGCTTGATGGGATTACCTTGGAGAGGAAGAAAGCACATTCTGATGGGTCGAGAGACGAAGAACATGAGAAACAAATCGAGAATCTTTAAGCCGAACTGAACTAAGGAGAAGGTCAAATCTGCTAATTTATCTTCGAAAGTTTTGTCGTTGGAGCAGACGGTGGTAGATCTCAAACTGAGCTGAAAAGAAGCACAAATGAAGCCGTAATTCTCCCGCATATTTTGTTTTCTTCCTAATGTCGTTTATCTTAGAGGAATGTAAAATCTTATGGATATTAAAAAATCCAACTGATGTATCTCGGGATCCAATGTTCTTATATTTTGATAAAGAGATAAACTCTGTTTTGCAAATGGTTTTCTTCGATTGGTTCGCATTATCGTGAATGAAGGAAAATGTGGTAATATTTTATGAAGGTTTTGAGGAGATTTAGAACTGTTTATGTCTTTTCAAAAATTGGATGTGAACCCTTTTCTCTTTTATAGAGATCTTCTAGGAACTTGCCCTTTTAGATTCCTCTGCCTTCAAATTCTCATATTTCGCCGCATAGGGACCGTTCGATTCATCCAATACATCAGTAGCAACCAACTTCGCCGCAATAAGGAAGACGTTATCGCCGTTATCTAGGTTTCCATTTGCCACCTGGTCCAGTATTCTGTTATCTACAAAGAAACTATCTACTAATTGATGCCTATAATTGATAGGATTGATAAGTTATACTAAAATACAATGCATATAATTTTTCCATTGACATTTGGCAGAGGAATATACACTCATTGTTATGTACTTTAGATGGCGAATTTGTTATCAGCATAGATAAAAAGGTCTACTTATGAGATATAAGTCTACTTCTGGTCCACTAAATTTAGTTTTATTTTTTCCTGTAGCACATATCATAATTTATGAGCTATTATACGATTTTGTGGCATCCGAGTCAGTTCTAGGACCATGGAAAAAAATCAGTGTAAATGATTTCGGTAAATTTTAAGCAAAATGAAAAATTTTGTGGCATCCGAGTCAGTTCTATGGCCTACAGTCTCATTAATGCCTTTCCAGCCCGGTTTCGAGACCGGCCAAGCTCTGCGTTTTCTATTTTCTATTTTTCTTTAATGAAACACACAATTACCCTTTTACCCCTCCACTTCTTCATCTACCTCTCGACTGAAACCTTAAACTGGCCGTCGTTTTCCATTTTCTTTCAAGATTACATCAGTTTACATCGATTTTCTTGAGTTTGTTACCCAAATACAGTAGATCTATTGTATAATACCTGATTCGAAACTAAATTTGAAGGAAAAACGATTTTAAGGTCTCCAATTTTCATGGCCGATTTGGCCGAATCGCCGCGGCTCCCAGCCGCCAAGAGTTTAATCGCCGACTAGGCGGCCGTGGAGGCCGCGTTTTTGAACACTAGTTAAAACCAACAATACATATATAATAGAACAATTTACTCTATATGTAGGCTATCCACATCATCAAAACTCATTAACTTAGTTCATTAATTCTAAAAAGTCCATTAATATCACTTATTTAAAAGCCATAAAATCTAATTAGTAATGCACATATGAAAATCATTACTAAAAATCTTACAATAATAATAATTATATATTTCAAATCCGAAAAAATATAAAAACTGTGAAATTCATATGCAAAGCAACTATATAATTTTTTATATAATAACAAAACAATAATAAGAGTTGATATTCACATCATATTTATTTTGGAGGAGGATGAGGACATTGAGAATCACAAAAAGCTTGAGTGTCCCAACACCTGTGATCTTTTTTTACTACACAACACCAACAGTTTCTTGTAATTCCCGAACACGATGTATGATAACAATTTGATGATATTATTATGTTTGATCTCTCTATTTCGCTAACATCCATATTCACACCTTTACATTGAAATCACACATCAACCAAAACATTAGCAACGAATAAACACATTGGTGAAGAAGAGTAATAAACAAATAATCATAATAATATAATTGAGAAAACCTACACATACACAGATGTAAAGTAAATAGGCAGATGATGAACATGCACATGAGAGTTGTTTGTATTTTCATGGTTTCTTAAACAACTTTCTGATCTGTTTCTCTTGTTTAGGACTTAGGAGTCTTATTTCAAAAGAGTGTGATTATATATATATATATATATATATATATAAAGTATGATATTTAAATAAAAATCTAAATACATTGTGACACCAAATCATTTAAAAAGATAATATATATACAGTCATTAAATATCATTTAAATTGGCAAATCTTTATATGCAACCCTTGTATATATTTTTCTTTTTATAAATATTTAAGAAATATTAATTTGTATTCCTTTTTGAATACAAAAAGTTAAAAAACTGAGAAACATTACCAAAAAATAAGGTCTCTTAACACCATTTACGAACCCAAATTAGTTTTTAGTTGTGGTGTGTTAACATTGTTTGAATGTTGTAGTATTTCTTATAACCAAAATATAAATGTTATATTTTTATAATTTCCCACTTATATAAGATAATTTATAAATTTATGTAAGAATATAATTTAATCACTATATATATATATATATATATATATTCATTTTTCTTTAAACTATACATGCTACACAATTTAGAAAATTGCTAGACACATTGCAAGATTGACCAAGATATTTGGAGATTAATTGAGATCATCAAAATACATTTATTTAAGGATAATTATATAAACTAGTGATTTTCACACCCTCCGCGCACGCGCGGGGGTTCGGTTGTAGTTATGGTTGATTGAACTATTTTTGTTTATTAGACAATAAATTTAATCAAATGCAAAAATAATGCATGTATAATACTTATTTGAGTTGGTAATCCTATTTAGTGGCGGACTCAGCTCATTTAGGGGTGTCAAACAGAGTTCCTTAGACCAACTGAGCCACGGTAAATCATCAGTTTAGGCTTGCAAAACTGTTTTTTTATAATTTAAGAGGTGTCAGGTGACATCCCTTCTTCCTATGTAGGTCCGCTTCTGGTCGTCTTGTCATACGTGTTTAAAGACATATTGTACAGTTTTGTTTTAGACATAATCGGAGGTGTTCTTGTTTGACTTCTTTCCTTAGAGGTATATGTGGAGTGGAGGTCTAGGTAAACTATAATTACTGTAGATTTATCCTCCTAAGAATTCATACACACCTCTAAACCTTCAATCTAAAGCAAATATTTATGTTTATCTCTTTTTTTTTGGTCAAAATATTTATGTTAATCTTTTCAACTGAATATCTACAAAATCAACAATCCCATTTGCCTTGTCTTCGTCTTTTGAAGGCTTATTTTTGCATTTTTTTCTCATGAAAGAGTTTGATAAATGTGTCAACCTCAGTAACTTTACACATTAATAAATACAGTATGTGTTCTCCTGAGGAAATCAAACCAAAGAAATTGATATAAGAACAACATTACATGACATTAAAAAAAATTGTTGCGAGGAAAGCAATACATTATCACGTGTTTACATACTGCTACATTTAATTAGAACATAATAAGATCTATATGCTTTGTCATTTTTTGTCACTCTCTCCACCATTGGTAGCCTACGAGGCTTACATTTTGTTGCAAAACTTGAGCAGCCAATGAACTTAATCGCCAATGTTAAAACAGAGATCTAAGTAACCAACATAGACACCATTGCAGCGTCAGGTCCATCGTTGTTAAAACTCTATGATAGTTTCAGGCGACACTTGAAAAGTATGTTCTTCAGTACATGGATCGTGCAGCAAATAGATTGTCAATGCTATTTCAATCAAATTCTAAACAAAATAGCATTGATTTCATCCATGAAAATGATGCAAGGCTACGCATTGAGGAAAAAAGTATAAATAAAGTCATGAACATGATAGGAAGCTTATAGAGGCTATAGGAAAAGAGGAAGAAGCATTTATACACCCATTAAAGAAAAGTGTTACCTGGTGATCCTATGCATAGTTAAACATCCCCCGAATCAGCCAAGCACTTTCTCCAATGTATTTGTCTATGATTGCATTTGGTAAAACCTGACGACAGGAAATATATTTGATTAAATTCAGGATATTCCATAATATCAAAAATCTAAAAACCAACATAGCAAAAAATCAAACCTTCAAGAAGTTGGCATCGATGTTGCTGGCAAAATCAAACTTTTTTTTTTGTTTTTTTTTGTTAATCTAGGGGTAGATCCCAGACCACCACAGTCAAGACTAATCCCCTGGGCCCAGTCAGGCCGCAGGCCAGCTTCACTTGGGAGGGTTTTGCCTGGGCCTTTGGCCCAGTGCCCGCGTTAGGTGTCCAGAGGAGACAAGTTAGTTTCCGCATGGGGGGGGGGGTGGGGGAATCGAACCCGGATGGTGGTTGCCACCACAGGTCCGTCCTTCCACTTGGACTACCTCGTCCGGACATTATTACTTTCTCGACACCTTACAACAACGGTGAACTATTACAATATATAGAAAGTATGTCAACATCACGTAGGCTTAGATCCATCAATCTGGTGTTGACACCAGTAGTCCTGGTCCTGCACATAACGCCTCTTTGTATATCGGTATGGTAGCGTATCTCTGCTCTGAGCACAAGCTCCTTTCTCTGTTTTCTTGTTGGCACGTTATGGCTCGGACCGTTGTCGACAGTTTGTCTGTGATTGGGCTTTTCCTTCATCCAATTGGGCCTTAAGTCTTGAGTCCACTTCTTCTTTCTCCAAGCTCTGCGTTTTATCATGAACCAAGTTCATGTATTGTGTTGATCCTCTTACATCCCCTCAAACTTGTGGTTGGTGGTAAACAAACAAACGCCAAGTTTGCTTCGAAGAGACATGAATGACAGCTTGGGAAGAGACTTTGTAAATATATCTGCCAATTGGAACTGAGAAGGAATGTGACAGGTTTCAATAACACCAAGAGCAACCTTTTCCCGGATGAAGTGATAATCAACTTCAAAGTGTTTAGATCTTCCATGAAGCTTGAGATTTGCAGAGAGATGAACTGCATACAAGTTGTCACAGAGCAGCCTGGCCGGTTTGAACTGTCAAATGCCCAAGTCTCGAAGAACAGACGCTATCCATGTCAGTTCTGCAGTTGTCTCAGCAAGAGCTCTATATTTTGCATAAGTCGACGATCGAGAGACATTAGGTTGCTTCACTGACTTCCAGGAGATAAGATGCGGACCAAGCAGAGTACGAAAACCTGGAAATAGAATACACCGGAGACATCACCTTTCTCATTCCCACACTATGCTACTACTTACCCACAACCAATAGTTCAGACAAGTTTTGAGGAACAGAGCAGGAGCATCTACAATGGATCCGCTTCTCTCTCATGGTCATAACAATTTCATTCAAGGAAACTATGCATCATATCCTTTTCCACCTCTTGGCTTAATCTGGTATGACAACATTGTAATGGCAACACGTCCGTAGATCATCTTCGTTGTTGCCCCAGCCACCCTTTGTACCTTGTATGCATGGTACTCTCCTTATTTTCAGCATTGTCTTCCTGCAATTCTTGTTAACCTTTTCCTTCTTCTTCAATGATATCTTAGCTAAAGGTGTTACTGGCTCCATAGACTCTGGTAATGTCTGCTTTCCGATTACCATGAAACATCAAGTAGCATAGACCACACTCCATTTGTATACCCTAAGCACAACCATTTTAGCCAGTATCCGGCACCTCTTCCTCCTCCTCCTCCCACTGTATACCCTCACATGGCTTCAGCCTCATACATTGTTCCCGAAACTATTCATGATGCTTCGTAAAGTAATGTTATGTCATACCGGTTCAATATACTTGGTGTAGGAAGCTGCAGTTTTCGGGGAAGAATTCAACGATGCTATTAGTTATGTTGATCATCATCAAGATATGCGCTTGGTCCTGCTACATCGTACCAAAAATCTGATCAGAAGAATTCCACATTTAACCTTCACCATATGTATATATAATGAATACACATAGGTTTTTTATTATTATATCTGACAACATATTTGCCGAAAGATCAACCTGAAACTTCCCCATTTTATGTGGTTTGCCAAAAACAATTTTCAGGTCTTAACAAAGTAAAGCTGTTTACATCCATGAGGAAGGAGCTGAAAGTGCAGGTGAGGCAATATAATATAGTGAAGAAAGTAAGACAACACAAATTTTCTTTCTCAAATTCTAATTCCCTTGAATAGAAAACAATTTCACCAATTACAGACGCATAGATCAAACCCTATTGAATTAACACTCTATTCAATACAAGAACTCTTCAGGATCACACACCTGAGCTAAACTCCCCCTAGAACCTAGACTTTTTCACACACGCAACCTAGACAAACACAAAAGCTCTCTTGAGTTTTTATTCTCTTAGTTTTTGCATCTTCACAAGGCCATGCCTCTTCTCTTTATATTAGGCTAAACTTGCTCCTCAAGTTTACCTAAATAAAGATATATCAAATATCATTTTTTGTTAAGATATTTCCTATTTCACATTTTTTTGTAAAGTTTCCTTTTTTTCTTGTATCTTCTCCAAAGAATAAGTAAACACTCCAAAACTGCAATCTTCTCTCCAATATCTTCATCCAACTCAGCAAACAACTTAGAAATCGAATCACATCATAAAGATTCGTTCTTATCTCAACAATCAAATATAATCACGTCCTGAGTCTCTTGTACTACGCCGTGACTAACACATCAAATACATATTCAATCTCCCCCTTTTGACTATGTATGTGATCTCAACAACCCTAGCATCAAAGGCTTCGTCACTAGCAACATCAAACAACATATAAAACTAGCAACACCAATCTTCTCCTACTTGAGTCACATCATGGTCAAAAACTAACACATGAACCGTCCTCCTCCATATTGAGGATGAAATCCTACTGAACCATCTCCGAAGGGATTAACTTTCTTTCTCCAAATATTCCTAACCCTTGTCCCTCCATGATTATCTCTTTGAACATATCCTTTACCTTCACAATGATAACATACTAGGCTATGAAATCTCACTCCATGAGCTTGCTCCATTCGTTTCTTCTCCTTCAATAACTTGAAACATCTTGGCCTAATATGTCCAACAACTCCACAATGATGACAAACATGTCGCCAAATTCGTTTAGGTGCACTCTTCACTTCTGGGATTTTCCTTGTTGCAGTCGCTGTAGCAGCTCTTGTACCAGTTGTCGTACCAGTCGCCGTACCAGTTGCAGACTTCACAACAGTTACAGTCTTTGCAGTAGCTGTCGATGCAACATCCATTTTTCTACCAGACACAAAGACACATTCAGCTTTTGAAGATTCTCCATTGAATCCAAAACCACATCGATCACTTTTTACAATAGTAAGAAGATGATCCAAGTGCTTTGTACCATTATTCAGCATCCTCACGCCTTTTTGAGTTTCTTCAAGTTGAACTCTGACTTGCTGTGCTTCTTCTTCTTTTTCTGTTGCATACTTTCGTACTTCAGCAACTTGAGCTTATAACTTGACTTTCTCCTTAGTCCGTGCTGAATTCTCTTCACCCATCTTACACCAATGCTCATATAAAGCTTTATAGTTCTCAGCAAAATCATCATCATCATCATCACTTCCAAGATCATCGTCACTTTCATCCTTGTCAGTATCAATTGCACACCCTGTTGTAGACGCTGACACAGATTTCGTCGCATACGCTGATGCATACCATGTTGCAGATTTCGTAGCAGGACTCGGCTCAAAAGTTGTGAATGCCACAAAATTCTTTAACCCTCCACCATCATATGAATCACTTTCAGAATCATCCTTGACGTTCTTGTTCTTCTTATTATGCTGTATATTTGCACAATCACGGCTAAAGTGACCAAATCCATGACATTCATAACATTGTATTTTTGATGATTAATTGCCCAACTTCTCCCTTTTATATTTCTTGTTTTTCTTCATCTTCAGATACTTAGAAAATTGTCTTGACAGCAGTGCGATAAGATCTTCAGACGATGCAATTTTTAGAGCAACTCTAACATCAACATCATTCTTCTGAGCTAGTTCCTCATACGCTTTATTTAACTAAAAGCTTGAAGTATCCCAACAAACTCATCAAACGCCATCTCATACAGATAATGAGCTTCTTCAACGGCAGAATGTTTTGACTCAAACTTAGATGGAAGAGATCTCTTCAACTTCTTCACAAGCTTCTTGATGAAGTAGTGTTTTCCAAGAGCGAATGACTCATTAGATATGTCACACAGATTACCACTAAATTGAGCCACAGTTTCCTTCATCCATCCTTAGATTCTCAAATTTAGATGCTAACATATCCAGCTTAGCTCTCCTGACACTTGTGGTACCTTCAAACATGTTCTCCAATGTTTTTCATGCCTTTTGAGCTGACACACATTGAGAAATAAACTTGAAGTAACTTGCATCAATTGCATTATAAATTGCAATCTTGGCCTTAGAATTGCAACTTGATGCCCTCTTTTCTTCAGCATTCCATTGATCTATAGGCTTAAGAACTTCAACTCCCTTATCATTCATAACAGGCGGATTCCAACCAATCTCAATCGAATTCCAACACTCCTCATCAAGACCACTAATGAAAGCTTGCATATGAATCTTCCAATATCCATAATTTGAAGAGTCAAGCCATGGTGGTCTTGTCATAGTTGTTCCTTCTTGATGAGATTCCATCAAATCTGATTCAGAACTCTGTGCTACTTCCTGAGCTACCTTCTGATCCTCCTCACCTTGGATCTTCTCGAAACAAGACTAAATAGCTCTATGATAGGTCAGGTTTTATTCCCTATACTAACTGCAAGTGCACAACAATATCAATGTAGTATATAGGGTTATCGAATCCACATGGACACTGGTCTCGATAGATCAGAACAGTAGAGATTAATAATAGGAATAAAAGCAGGTAGTGAATTAAATAAAAGCAAGGCGAGAAAGTAAATCAGTAGCAGGGATTGGTTGTGAAGCAATAAACTAAAAGCGCTAAGTCTAGGGAATTCTCAGAAAATCAGACAAGCAGACAAGTTAATCAGTCGGGATCAAATTAAACTGAGTTCTAGAACTCAAATCACGGAATTATAATTAACCAAATCTCTTTGCGAAAATCCTCTAAGTCTAAGTGCAGTAATCCAAATCTCTTTGCAATTACTAACAGATTAAACCAGCATTAATTTCAAGTTCGATATGTTCACAATTAAACTAAACCAAATCTCTTTGCGAATAATTTAATTGCTCAACCTAAATAGTTCAGATTCTAAACCACACTCTCGTGTCGTATTTAGCAACCTAAAGTCTAGATTCTAATTGATCAGGTTAGAACTAGCATTAAGCACAATTTAGATCGAAGAACATTCTAATCATGTGAATCCTTAACTGAATTAAACAAGTCTAGCAAGTCATCAAATCCTTAATGAGAAACCCTAAACTTAACTATGAATCTACTCAGACATGATTAATGAAACAGAAATCATAGAAATAATAGATTGCATATAAGAATTTAAATAGATAAAGGGGTTCGAAATCTTCTCCAAAATAGATGAAGTACATGATTAGATCAGCCCCAAAAACTCTAAAAATCTCTTAGCTCTAAGTATGAAAGCGTATCTAAAATAAAAGCCAAAACTCTAAATATATAGGCAAAATCTCGGCTGGGGCTTCTGTGTAAATACTGGAACTATTCTGGGCTTCTCCGCAAATCTTCATAACTTGTTAAACCACCGCGTATGGCCCATCTCGCTAGTGTGTCGATCGACACCAAAGGTGTGTCGATCGATGCATGAACATCAAATCGGGCAGTGAGTTAAACTCTCGGCCAAAATGCTCCAAAAGTCCCAAAATACTCCAATTATCTCCAATTAGCTCCAAACCTGATTAAACCTGTAAAAGACTCTAAAATAACACAAAAGACACTAAAAACACATCTATATCATGACATAAAATGGGTAAAAACCATGATATATCAACTCCCCCACACTTAGCCTTTGCTTGCCCTCAAGCAAAACAGAGAACTAAAATGCAGTGAAGAGGTTTGAAAACTCTTCAGAAACTCTTTTCTTCTTAGAAGCAGCAACACTCAGATTCCCCTTAGTAAACCACATGAAAGAATCAACATGCAGACATCAAGACCAACATATACTTCCCCTACACTTAGCAACTGTCCTAAGTAAACTCCACAATCACATTCAAGCATTCAAATTCTCCCTACTGACTTCTGCAAGTATTTAAGTGCGGTCTCACCTAAGAAGTATCGATCAAAGGCACATGGATTCTTACCTTATCAGCTCTAGACCACCATACTATCTTTCTCTAGTCCCTTTCTTATCTTTTCCCTTCCTTAGCATTCTGATTTTTCCCCTTTGGGTATCATTTTATTTTTTTTATCAGTGCTCTTCCCGTTAAGGGGTGTACCTTGGACACATTCCATGGATGCATAAGAAATAATAGTGTTTGCTACTATTCTCATGACCACTTCGGAGTTACTAACTCATCCTCAGTTTATTATATTTTTTTTTATGGAAGGGGAGAAGGGAACTAGATAGGACAAGTTTACAGGCTGTGTCAGAACTAACAAGGGAATCCGACACAAAGTATACCAAGCCCTTAGGTGAGAAAATCTAAGTCAGTATTAGGGTGAAGTCAGTAAAAGGATCCTCTGATACATGAAGTGATGTGGGTGTCCTCAGTAGGTTGATCCATGTCTGAGTTTTCTAATAGTCAGAGATAATCTGCAGCTTCATCCCAATGGTTACTTAAGTTCCTGCAAGTGCTGCTAATCTTCTCAAAAAATCATTGTTTCTTACTTAAACAAATTTTGACTCAATAAAACTAAAATTTTGAAAATTTTAACTGACTCTAAGAAAACAAAAGAAAGAAGTTAGTAGAACCTCCCCCACACTTAAGACACACTGTCCCCAGTAGTGTCAAGCGAAGGATTGGCAAAAAGAAAATAAAAATTTGTTTAAGGATGGTTAAGTTCTCTCGGGTTTTACCTCTGTCGCACTCAGACATCGATCGTTGCACTAAGTACATCGACCGTTGCTAGGCGATTTTTCGTGTATAATCGATCGTTGCTCAGGACCGCAACGATCGCTGCAATGCGATTTCTGTCGTATTGTGACGATCGACACAATGGTGTGTCGATCGACGCACTGCGATTTAATCTGAGACCTGCAAACAAAAACTCACCAAAACCAGAATCAAGCGTAAAATCCTAAGAAAAACACCAAAAATGAAAAGGAAAAACTACTAAACCTAACAGTGGGTTGCCTCCCACTCAGCGCTTGTTTAAGGTCATTAGCTTGACCGGATGAACAAGATCTTTCAGGCACCAAGAGATCTCGACAGAGACTTTTTCTGTCTCCGTTCAAGTCTCCTCATCCAGGGTGGCGAGTAGGCTGTCATAGAATGCCCGTGTCCAAGAAAAGATGGAGTAAAATGCGCTCCAGGATCTAAAATCACAGTGTCATCCGGCTGCCCATCATCTGCTTCCATGATGGTGAATGTCTGCCCATCCATCAGTGGTCTTCGCAGCTTATCCATCTCATAACGCAGCGGTTCATCTCCCAGATGGAGGTCTATCAGGCTGTTCCTAACATCAATTACCGCTCCCGCTGTAGCCAAAAAATGGTCGCCCAAGTAACAACGCTTCATCCGGATCACAGTCATATTTCAGCACTAGGAAATCTGTTGGAACTAAATAGTTTCCAACTCTCACCGGGATGTCCTCAAGAAGTCCTTCCGGAACTCTTGTAGACTGATCAGCTAGGACAAGAGAGGTCCTAGTAGGCTTAAAATCCAGCATTCACAGCTTCTCTGCCACAGAGTATGGCATAAGACTTCCAACAGCTCCTAAATCACAAAGAGAGCGCCTAAAACTATCTTCGAAGATAGAACAGTTAAGCACAAAGACACCAGGGTCTGGCAGCTTCTTCAGGATCTTAGTCAGCAGAACATCACTAATATGTTGAGGAACTATAATCACCCAGTCTCTCAGCTCCTCATCTAAAGGCAGCATCTTGTTCAAATACCTCTGCACACATGGGTGATATGGTGGATCATCAGATGATGGAATTTCTTCCAATTTTTCACCAATCTCATCTAGCTTCTCAAGCTCTTCAATTTCCTGCTTAATTACTTCAGACACTGAGGAGTGTTGTCTAATGATTTGCGCATAGATTTCCTGTTGAGAAATCTCAGAGACTCCAGAGAATAAGTTATCAAGGTTCAAATCTGCATCAATACCATTATCATTCGGCAAGTCTGTCTGTTCACGACTTGCATCGACCGACACTAGATGTGTGTCGATCGATGCAAGACTGTATTTTTCACCCGAGAGATTTTCTCCAAAATCCGAGATTTCTTCTTCCTTCACCAATTCAGCTGTACTTAGCTCAAATTTTTCACCTAGGTGAGATCCATCATTAATGTACACAGACCAGGCTTTAATATGAGTGTCTGCTACTCCTTTTCCCTTCATAGAGCTGGAAATTTGATTCACCTGAGTATCCAACTGCTTCATGTGAGTGTTCATAGACTCGATCTTTCCATTGAGATCCTCGTAGACAGCATCTAACTTCTTGTTGCTCTCCACAGTACTCTTGGTCTGACTCTCCATAAGTTGTTCCATCATTGCTTCTATTCTACTCTCATGAGCTGTAGGTGCAGGAGGAGTCTGATAAGATGAAGATCCATAGGTTCTCTGAGTACTCTATCCAAAAGGCTTCTGAAAACCACTTGTCTATCCAAAACCAGCTGAGCTCTGATTGCCTGCGAAGGCATTCTTCTGTCCTCCATTGAAGAATCTGTTTCCTTGCTGATTACCAAATCTGTTACCTTGGAAACCAGATCCTCCAATGTAATTCACATCTTCTTCCTGAGTGTCCTCCTCAGTCTGAATTACCTCAACATCTTGTGCAAAGTGGACAGCCTTCTTACCAGCCAGGAGATTGCAAATTGTGTCCAGCTTAGATCTAAATTCAGCCATCTCTGAATTCTCTACACTTCCACCAGATTTCTTCCTCCTATCATTCATAGTCTTGCAGCTGTTGCTGCTCACTAAGTTCTCAATCAACTGCTTAGCTTGTGCAGGAGTTCTGGTGTTGAAGTTTGCATTACTGGAGTTATCCAGCGCAGACTGATATGGCAGATCTATGCCTCTGAAGAAGATACCTAGCAATGTGACCTCGGTGAATCCATGGTGTGGACAGTCACGCTGGTACTTCCTAAATCTCATCCAAGCAGTCTTAAGTGGCTCAGTAGGACCTTGGGTAAATGTCAGAATGTCCTGTCTGGACTGATCGGAACGCGCATCATCATAGAAGTGACGCAGAAACTCACTCTTCAGGGCTGCCCAAGTAGTATACTGACCAGGTGCCAGTTGCTTCAGCCATGCAGCAACGTCTCCAGCGAGACTGTATGGAAAGAGCTTGAGGTACATATAATCTTGGCAGACTCCATCATACTTCATGCCATTGATTAGGTCCTCAAATGTATCAATGTGATCCATAGGCTGCTCTGTAGGATGACCATGGAATGCATTCTGTCTCATCAGCGAGTAGTAGATGGTCTTGATCTCAAAATCATCCCTCTCAAAACCAGGAAGAATTAGAGCTGACCGGTTTGCATGAAACTCATCCGGTCTGTTGTAGTCAGCTAAGGTTCTCTCATGGACAACCATCTCTCTACCTTGGGCCTGTCTTGGCGCTTGATTCTGCTCCTGTTGCAGTGGCTCAGGAGGGTCAGGGATGACATTCCCTTCAGCATCAACCCTTTGCCAAGCAGCATTGTACGGGTTGTTATCTTGGTCCCTCAGAGTACCTTGAGCATCGCGTACTAGAATCAGCCTCTGTACTACCATTCTTTCTCATCTTTCTCATATGTTAGTCCTCTCTAGACGTCCACGTTCTTCAAGATCGAGATTGATTAGGCTTAAGTTTGGATTACTTCGAGTTTCACGCTTCTGCATAAACTGTCTGTAATCGTCAAGCAACGATCGATGCTAACAGTGCAACAATCGATTCAATCTCAAATCGCTTAGTGACGATCGATACAAGAGAGCAACGATCGACGCAAGGCGAAATCGGTACCTGCGACAGAGAGAAAACAGAGAAGAAATCAGTAAAATAAAATAAAAACGAAAATAAAAACAAAAAAGAAAAATTCCTAGTAAAAACCCTAAGTCGGTCCTATCGAAGACTCTAAGAGTCCCCGGCAACGGCGCCAAAAACTTGATAGGTCAGGTTTTATTCCCTATACTAACTGCAAGTGCACATCAATATCAATGTAGTATATAGGGTTATCGAATCCACAAGGACACTGGTCTCGATAGATCAGAACAGTAGAGATTAATAATAGGAATAAAAGCAGGTAGTAAATTAAATAAAAGCAAGGCGAGAAAGTAAATCAGTAGCAGGGATTGGTTGTGAAAGCAATAAACTAAAAGCGCTAAGTCTAGGGAATTCTCAGGAAATCAGACAAGCAGACAAGTTAATCAGTCATGATCAAATTAAACTCAGTTCTAGAACTCAAATCACGGAATTAGAATTAACCAAATCTCTTTGCGAAAATCCTCTAAGTCTAAGTGCAGTAATCCAAATCTCTTTGCAACTACTAACAGATTAAACCAGCATTAATTTCAAGTTCGATATGTTCACAATTAAACTAAACCAAATCTCTTTGCGAATAATTTAATTGCTCAACCTAAATAGTTCAGATTCTAAACCACACTCTCGTGTCGTATTTAGCAACATAAAGTCTAGATTCTAATTGATCAGGTTAGAACTAGCATTATGCACAATTTAGATCGAAGAACATTCTAATCATGTGAATCCTTAACTGAATTAAACAAGTCTAGCAAGTCATCAAATCCTTAATGAGAAACCCTAAACTTAACTATGAATCTACTCAGACATGATTAATGAAACAGAAATCATAGAAATAATAGATTGCATATAAGAATTTAAATAGATAAAGGGGTTCGAAATCTTCTCCAAAATAGATGAAGTACATGATTAGATCAGCCCCAAAAACTCTAAAAATCTCTTAGCTCTAAGTATGAAAGCGTATCTAAAATAAAAGCTAAAACTCTAAATATATAGGCAAAATCTCGGCTGGGGCTTCTGTGTAAATACTGGAACTATTCTGGGCTTCTCTGCAAATCTTCATAACTTGTTAAACCACCGCGTACGGCCCATCTCGCTAGTGTGTCGATCGACACCAAAGGTGTGTCGATCGATGCATGAACATCAAATCGGGCAGTGAGTTAAACTCTCGGCCAAAATTCTCCAAAAGTCCCAAAATACTCCAATTATCTCCAATTAGCTCCAAACCTGATTAAACCTGTAAAAGACTCTAAAATAACACAAAAGACACTAAAAACACATCTATATCATGGCATAAAATGGGTAAAAACCATGATATATCACTCTATCAAGCACCCACTCTGATACCAATTGAAAGTGCATGTGAGACAATATAATATAGTGCAGAAAGTAAGACAACAAAAAGTTTTTTTTCTCAAATTCGAATTCCATTGAATAGAAAGTAATTCCACCAATTACATACGCATAGATCAAACCCTATTGAACTAACACTCTATTCAATACAAGAACTCTTCAGGATCACACACCTGAACTAAACTCCTCCTAGAGCCTAGAATTTTTCACACACACAACCTAAACAAACACAAAAGCTCTCTTGAGTTTTTATTCTCTCAGCTCTTGCATCTTCATAAGGCCATGCCTCTCCTCTTTATATTAGGCTTAACTTGCTCCTCAAGTTTACCTAAATAAAGATATAGCAAATATCCTTTTTGTTAAGATATTTCCTATTCCACATTTTTGTAACTTTTTTTTTCTTGTATCTTCTCCAAAGAATTAAGTAAACACTCCAAAGCTGCAATCTTCTCTCCAATATCTTCACCCAGCTCAACAAACAACTCATAAACCGAATCAAATCATAAAGATTCGTTCATATCTCAACAATCAAATATAATCACGTCCTGAGTCACGTCTTGTACTACCACTTGTACTACGTCGTGACTGACACATCAAATACATCTTCAGGAGCATGATCCAATACTCTCAGGAAGGCACCAGAGAAGAGAGAGAGAGAGAGAGAGAGAGAGAGAGAGAGAGAGAGAGAGAGAGAGAGAGAGAGAGAGAGAGAGAGAGAGAGAGAGAGAGAGAGAGAGAGAGAGAGAGAGAGAGAGAGAGAGAGAGAGAGAGGATGAGAAAATGTAATCTATAAAATCAAAATGCAAAGACGGTAACTTTTGTCCGTTTTGGAATCATTTGAGCTTAGAAGATACGACGAGTAAAGCATAATTGCATGTTATTGTGGGTTTTCAAGATCTCGAGTTGCGTTGCGTAATAAGTCGTATCTCATTTGGTAGACTTGTCAACTTGTTGTTGACGATATGAAGCTGTCTAAAAGACGTCCGTGAAGCCACTTCTGATGGCAGAACATTTAGAATGCAAAGCAAAAAATAACATAATCACAAAAACGTTTACCTATAGAAGATCATGCGACGACCAGAACTATAAATGTTATTGTCTAGTCTAGTGATTCGGTTTACGCAACGTCCAAGCATTTTTGAGTTTTAATTGGCAAGTAGAACAAAAGCACTATTTGCCAAATTGCTAGCATTGAAGACATGTCTAATATCTACTAAGAACACCAGAAGAATTCCGAGATAAAGCGAAAAGACTCACTTGTTATGGCTAATGGATAGACGTATCAGACGCTTTAGAGATGCTTTCCTTTCGGATTAATCGGACATACCATTTCCTTGAAGAAATAATTTCTACAAAGACACTCATATCGTTGTCCATATAAAAGCTTGAATAAACATAAAGAATTGAAATATACATAGATGTCAAGTACTCTGACTACAGATTCACAGTCCCATACTTCTTCGGGTAATTCCTTTTCCACAACAAATAACTTCCATACCAATTTAGGGGATAAATCCAAACCTCAACCACAATGATAAAGCATGTAAGGTACTTCTCTATATTACCTTCAAATTGGCTTGAGCGAAAACAATAACTCATGTGGCTTTCCTTCGATTAGTGCGGTTTTTGGCGCCAGAGAAAAAAAATATAAAGATTTCAAGAATCACAAATTAAAATTGTAAGGAGTTCAACGGTTATGTCGAAGTAGTTAGATTGGGGAAGAAGATGAAAGGGTAGGGAATATAAAATTGTTTTGGGCATTTAATTTTTGTTGATATATTTTAAAGTCACGATTTACTTTATATATTTGAGTTTAAAACTTGCATCATTTTGATAAAGCCCATAGTTAGAAATTAGAGTGGACACGATAAAAAGGGTGTCATTTCATTAAAAAAGAAATGTTGACGTGGAGCTCTGAAAAAGAAAAGGAAAGAATTTATCTCCCCTTATATATACTAGAAAATAATCCAAACAAATGCGCTGATTTTGCTTAAATTTATAGACATAATAAATTTAAATATTTTGATATCTATTTTGAGTATCAATATTTTATATATTTTTAATTTACAAAGTTTTATATTTTTCTTTCTTTTTATGATTATAATGATTTTTAAGAAAGAATATGTGCTAACATATGATTATTAATTTAATTTGTTTTACAAATGAATATTTATATTATCATATTTTAATGAGATTTTTATAAACTTTTATTTCTTTGAAACTTTTTATCATCCTTTTAATTTTTTATAAATTATTTTAAAAATATATAGTTGTTTTTCATTTATCAAACTTTTAAATTTTTATTTTTCATTCATAATATTTTAATATTTTTCGTTATCATTTTAAATTTTGTTAATTTTATATATATATTTAATTGATTTTATTTTCTTTCATATGTTCTTATATTTTATATAATTTCTTATTGTTTATTATTTTATCTTATTTTGTAACATTTTCTTAATATTCTTGATAATAATTATTTATATATTTTAATATTTTAGTTATCATTTTATATATTTTTTAATTTATATATATATATATCATTGATTTTATTTTATTTCTTATGTTCTTATAGTTTTATAATTTTTTTATTGTCATTGTATCTCATTTTTATAGTATTTTCTTTTTATTCTTAATAATTATTATTTATATTATTTTTATTTTTATTCTATGGGTCTTTGCTTCTAGTTTTCAATTATTGTAAACTTTGTAAAAACATATAATTTTATATTTTAATTTCATTGAAAATTATTTATTGCATACAATATAGAATATGTATTTAAAATTCATAATGTTTAATATTTATATATTTATGAGATTCTAAATTAAATGTAAATTTAGAATTTATGTTTCAATACTTTAATTAATTAAATTTAAATTAAATAATTTTACATTAAATAATATATTTATTTTAGTTGAAATGATGACATAAATTTTTTTTATTTAAAATTGAAAGCTGGAGAGAATCCCCTTCATCCATTATATATAAGATAATAGTTTTTGTTCTCTTTACTATTTTGCTAATTTCATATTCAAATTATGCCTTTAACCAAATTAACTCTAAATTATATTAGCCTCGTATTCATATACACGTTATTCATCAACCTTCGTATCATATTATTCAATTTATTAGAAGATCATTTGCAATAGGGTCTTCTCGCTTTGTTAATACGACTTTCTGCAATTTAGAAACTTTTTCCAACAATTGTTTTTTAATTATGGAGATTTTTTCTAGTGCTGTGTATTTTTTACATGTTTATCGAAACAGTTGAAAACAATTAACTATAGATTATAACTTTTTAATTTACTATTTATTTTGAGTACAAAATTTTTTAGTTTCAAATATTCCAAATTTATACCGAAAGAAATTGTTCACAGTAAGTTAGTTATATAAACAACATCAATGTAGCATATTTTCTAATTAAATAAATTTTCTTAGTAAAATTTGAATTGATTTATGTCACGAGCATAATCGAACTGAATACAATGTAAATGTGTCTAAAAGATATGAAAAAACCCACTGATAAAAGATATAAAAGTTGTGATTTTGGTAAAATTATTAAATATTTAAAATAAAAATTCAAATAATACAAATAAGAGTTAAATTAGATAAAATTCATTTGATTTTATTTTAATAATTTATTATTTCCAAGCGGTAACAACACCTTCTAATACATCAGATTTATTAAATATTACGGACAATTAGCCTCACATACGGCTCTGTCTTTCCAACATAAGTTACTTCTTCGGACTGGACAACACCAGCAATTTCTTACGAATCCGCCACACACTTGATGAGTACAAAATGATGTTATGACAATTTTTGATATATCTGTTTCGATATCATCCATCTTTGCACCTACATATTGAAATCACACATCATTGAAACCTTAATGACAAAAACAAAAACACAACACTGGCGAAAGAAAAGAAATAATTAAATATAAGTAATATAATTGATAAAACCTATACATACACTGGTGGAAAGTAAATAGGGAGATGATGAACATGAAAATGAGAGCTGTCTGAATTTTCATGGTTTTCTTAAACAACTCTGTGATGTATTTTTCTTGTTTAGGATTCTTATTAAAAGAGTTTGATTTCAATCTTCTTGTTATTTTGTTTATAGAGTATGCTATTTAAGTAAAAAAATCCAAAATGCATTGTGTCATCAAATCATTTTGAAGAGGTTATAATCATTAATTATCATTTAGATTGGTCAATTAATGTTTATACTTCACCCAAGATTGTGTGTATATATTTTCCTTCTTATAAATTGCATAAAAATATTTCTATGTGTATCTTTTAGTCAACACATATAAAATAGAATAGTCTAGGCCGGTCAATATTTTTTCCTTGTTTTACTTTTTTTTTTGGTCAAACCTTGTTTTACTTAGTTGACTGTTTACAACTGTCAATATATAAAAAAGTATTTTTGAATGTATTCAATGAAAAATTGAAGTTCATAAACTATTGAAAATAATCTTCAAAGGATCATTTGGTTTCAATATCTAAGTTGATTCTTTGTTCTCTATCAATTTCTACAATTTCTTAACATAAACAATATTAACAAAATTTTAGTTTTGCAAAATAATTTTCATAACTTCTTAAATATATGAAAGATAGTGTAAATTTGATACATTGAATCAAGTTTAACTTCAACTACACTAAAAAGCCTAATCACATATTGTTATTTTCCAAGACAATAAAAATGTTAGTAAATAAATGTTAAAGAAGATTTAATATAGGGAGAATAACTCTACTAACATTAAAAAAATAGAGAAATTACTCTAGTAGCACTCGAGATTTAAATTTTCAAATGTCAAAATTAGGGAGAAAGATACCCCAATTTGTATATGTTAGGAAAAAACTATTACAAAAATACAACTATTATGTATTTTCCACATCATCAAAAACGTAACATATTTTTTGGAGACCAAAATACCACAGTTTGTATTTGTTAAGCAGTTTATGTTGCAGATTTATTTTAGTTGCGGATTTTTGTATAAATCTACGCTGGGTTATTTTCATTTGATGTGGATTTATTGACTACGTTGCAGATTTATTTATATCAGCAACACATCAAAATGTTTTTGGAAATTAATATTGCAGATTTTTTAACATGTCACAAATTTGTTATCTAATATTATATATTTATTATTTTGTTGCCAACGTGACACAAATTTGTTATATATATGTTGCAGACATTACTTAAGAGAATGAATGGAAATGCTAGGAAACAACCTCCCAAGGCTTAAAAGCCGGGATGAGGTGTCTCAAGTTGGTATCAGATGCATGTTGTTTATAGGACAGTTTGAGTTAGGATAGACACCAATCGTCCGGGTTTAGATGTTCCGCGTTAGTTAGATTTTCTTAGGCTTGGAGATCTAATGTTAGGGAAGGCTAACTTGTTGAATCTTCAGATTGGAAGAAAGCAAATCAGGAAGGAGTAAGAAAGACAAGGAGCCGACTTGTGCAAGACATGGTGTGAGGGACCAGACCGCTTCGAACATGACTGGATTAACCTGACCTATGGTTGTCCATACATGAACGATACCTACGGTTCTCCCTACACCCGTTGGGACTGGGATTGTAAATTTGGATGTCCGCGACAGGGAGGAACATGAGGGTGTGGTTGAGTCCTCACGTTCGGCTCACATTGAGACTGACAATGTGAGAGATGGTGTTGCGGGTGAGGTTCAGCCAACCGCGGTTTCAAACATCGGTGAGATGTGGAACATGATGAAAGCGTTCATGGACCAGCTGACGGTCCTAACCCAGCATGCCCCACCAGTGGAGAAGCCACCTGGTGATCAGATTAGGGTCCGCGTCGACCAACCAGTGGACAACGATATGATGGACGATCAGCCTGATGTGGTTGAGATAGATCCACCTCCGATCAGAGCTGCACAAAAGGTGGACTAAGCTAAACACTTCAAGGGAAGTGTGGATCCAGTTCTGACGCAAATAACATATTTTCAATAAGTAATTAATCCTGAACAAAGCAGATTGATTTGATGCTATGAACTGAGGAAATACTCTTTTTAGGCCGTTAGCCATGATCTTCGATACCACCTTATAAATCACACTGCAGCAATAAATAGGCCTATAATTATTTATGTTCTTCCCTTCAGTCGTTTTTGGTATCAAGGCGAGGATAGTAGAGTTCACTCCTTCAAGAAGAAATCCATACGCAAAGACAAATTGGATACTAACCACAAAGTCTTTCATAATAGTAGGCCAAGCTGCCATGAAAAACTCCACGTTATCCATTCGGGCCTGATGATTTATTGCACGGCATAGCAAAATGTACTTCTCGTATTTCAGTCTTTGTTACTTCACGTACCAGGTATTGTTAGTCATCCATCGAGCACTGAAACCCGAGAAGATCCCTCAACATATCAACACTTATTGGCACCATATTTTCAGGTTCAACATTCAGAAATGCATCAAAGTAGTTTGCGGTCTCTTCTTTGATTTCTTCTTTGGTGTAGATTATATTTCTTGAATCTGTTTCCAGCTCATGTATTCCATTTCGTATCTCTCTTTTTTTTTCAGTTTGATAGAATATTTTGTTGCTGCAATCACTAATATTCAACCAAGGTTTGCAGAAAATTCACATCTCTCGAAAACTTCTGATTCTTCTTGCTTTAATAAAAGAGATGGGACAAGCATTGTCTGCGTTAGTTTTTGACATAAGCTGTCATAATTTTCATTTACTTTCTTCTCAATATCTGCGAGAGATTCACGAGAAAGAATGTCTCAGTGTCGGATTTATCTGTTTTATTTTTTTGGAGAATCGAAACATAGGTGATGTCGAGTGAAATAAAGCTGGTGTGACTCTCCTACAGTTTTCCATTGCTTGCTGAAAATCCTGCAACTTTGAAACGGCATTTGTGAACTTATAAGGCCTTTTCGGACGTTGTATTATGCCATCAACATAGACCCTACATTTGAGATGATCAAGACAGCCATCCGGATTGAAAGTCCGGTACGATTGTGGATAGCGTCGGAACCAAGCGTCATTTAATGAGCAGATCAAGTTTTCTACAAATCACTCCATTTTCTCGTCGATTGCACCATGTGAACTCTGGTCCATGAGATCCCAAGTCACTGAGGTTACAATCAGAAACTCATAATTCACTATTGTATGAAGCTATAAAAATCGAGAAGCTTTTTGATCAAATTTACTTCAATAAAGACTCTTGCTTCTTCAAAATTTTTGGTTCTCCAAGATAGCGTGAACATCGATTGTGGTACATTCTGAACTACTACCCACATCGGATTGACTTGCGCTTCCTCCACTATTGGGCCCCATTTGATACAATCATATGAATGTTTTTGAAACTTCACATTCTCTTCTTAGTACACGAGATCAGATGGCCGCATCCAGGATCTTGAATTTAATCGTCTTATCATCAACCACCATCAAATCAATTTTTATGGACTTATATCCCAACGTTCATATATTATTCACTGTCATGTGGATTAAAACAACATAAGGAGTCTTTTCCATGAATTTATCAAGAATGAAATCTTCCTATAATGGTGGATCATTCTTGAAAACACTGTCTGGCAGTTGAATAGTACCAATTCTATCCATTTCCTTCACTCCACGTTAAACATATGCATTACTGGTTTCTCTGTAACCACAAATGACCAGTTTTAGTCTTCACAGATTTATTCGATTCCACACCTTTTTCGTCGTCTCTACTACAGCCATTTCCTTCTCAGATAAACCATCATTCGCACCTGTAACCTTCTCCGCCAACAGAGAATTCTCCGAATCGCCTATTCGGAGACCGTCATGGTGGCCAGAAGCCCTCCTTTGTTAAAAAAGAACCCTCTCCACTCACAACATATACATTCTTGCAAAAAATAGTAAATACAATTGTTTATTATCGATATCCTGATACTAACTTTAATAATTTTTGTTCTCTTTACTATTTTGCGAGAGCATTACACTATGGAGCACCTTCCCTAGTGTTGATTACAGAAAGAGGTACTTGTGCTACTGTATCTCTTTGGAAGTCTATAATGACTAACTTTCCCTCTAAGAGCAAGTCCAACGGAGGATGTTAGCAGGGTTTCTTAACAAAAAAGTTATAAATATTGTGTGGGCCCCACGTGGACCCCACACAACAGTTAACATCCGATCTCTTAAATTCCTTATATAAGAGCATCCCCATTGTAGTTTCTTAGGGTGAGTTTCTTAAAAAAAAATTATTAAAATATTGTGGGTCCCACGTGAATAGTTAAGAACCGGATTCTAAAAATCCTTATTTAAGAACCGGTTCTTACACTGTTCATGACACGTGGCAGATTGTCATTCGTCTATTTTTTTTCGATTTTTTTTTTTTTACACTTTTCCCAAAAATTTTTTTTTTATTTTAAGAACCCCATAGGGTTCATGGATGGTTATGCTCTAAGGACCGACTCTTAAACTGTTCATGCCACGTGTCGGTTAGTCATTGGTCCTTTTTTGATTTTTTTTTTGTTTTGCATCTAAGAAAAGAAAATAAAAAATTATTAAATTTTTTTTTAAGAACCCCAATGGAGGTATCACCATTGGGGATGCTCTAAATATGTGTTTTTTAGTTAGGATTGTGCCAATCTTGTTGACTAAAGCCATAAGTTTATTGGATGCTTTTAATTTGAGCCGTCGGATTGTAAAACAAACAAATCGTGTGGCTCATAACAAAGTATTTATTTTTTATTCTTCTAATTTGTTTTTTTCTTCTCATTTCTCTTTCCCCCTTCATCTTTCTCTTCATTTCTAGATTTTATAAGATACACAAATTAATTAATTTTTGTATTATAAGTTATAATTTATTTTTCTCTATATTATGAAACCCATTTTGATATATTTTAATATAATTTGAATTAAATCTTGTCGATGTTGAAATGCTAAGGTTTGAATGATAGATTAAACCTATGTCTATATACAAATATACATATACACGCATCGATATGGACAAGTAAAAATAAACATATATAGAACGAATGTAAATAATGGATTGTGAAGAGGACATTAACTATGAGAAACAATACAAATGTACAACGAAAGAGTGTCTAGTGGATATAGTAGTGACAATATTAACTTTGAGTTATTGTGGACGATAGTGCTTGGAAATGAGTTAATGGTTTGTGGACAAAGTTATAAATGGGTCGAGAGACTGTAGGTGTAGTGGGTGGACACATCGAAAGAGTATCCACAGACAAATGTACACATAAACGTGTCCAACATGGATGAAACAAAAATAACTTGCTCATGCTATGTTTTTCATGTTACTTATAGGATTATTGCACTGTATAATATCCATGTCCACATATAAATTGTTTATATAAATATAGCGAAGTGATATACACGGTTAACTGCTATCAATAAGTCTATGATGTCCATAAACATTCTTACACACGAAAATAAGTTGCATAATTTCATATCTAAAAAAATTGTATCGACGAACAAATTTCATGTGAAGCCACTACAATATGTCGTCCATTTAAACGTGTCCACAACGTGTCCACTAGAAAAAATGCACGACGACAGTGGACGTTAGTGACATAGACATGATTTTATGGTTTGTGGACGTTGTTGGATTAATCCGTGTTTGTCTTAGTGTATTGTACACAAAAAGTGGCATGACCATAAAAATGCATAATCTAGTAGCTGCTAAATATACATAAGCCCTGTTCTAAAATGCGGCTGAGGCGGCCGTATTATCGCCAGAAAAGCAGTGGGCGGCAAGCCACCGCCGCGATTCTTCCATAGTCGCCGGAAAAATCGTTCCTTTCACAATTTTTCATTTTTCTTGGAGTTTTGTGTTTGAAAACTGGAATTTCTTCATAAATCTATCATATTTAAGTGTTATAAACATGGAATACAAGTTGAAAAAACGAAAAAACGAAAAAAATGTTGGCAGCGCTCGATTTAGGGTTACAGACTTACATGTGCGTCTTGGAAGAAGAAGAAGACAAGGGTAATTCTGTAATTTCGACCTAACTTAATAAAACTGGAAAAAAATATGCAAAATGGTAACATGGGAGGGTCGAACTGAGTCTCAAAGTATTTAACACCAGTGCAAACCACTAGACTAAGACATATTCACAGGAATTTTATACCAATAATAATATTTATACTCTATAAATCGCTAGGCCCAGGTCGACCGCGCGTACAGCGCCTAGCGAGATTCCGAACAAGATACATAAGTAATATACACAGTCAACTGCAAGCGATAAGTCTATGATGTCCATAAACATTAAATTTATAAATATCGGTTGGTGGACATCGAAACAATTATAAATGATGGATATAATCTAGTGGATATGATATTAGCGACATTAATTGTGAGGGATATTGTGGACAGTATTGACGCTGATATGATTTAATGGTTTGTGGACATTATTAGCTTAATTTTAGTGAGTGTACACAGTACAATAGATATCTATAAATTAATAAAGTATTTGAATATAAAATCATAAAGTATCTTACTCGGTGTACACAATGACAGTATACATGGACATCCATAAAACATCAACACCGATAGTGGACTTAGAGCATCCCCAATGGTGATACTCTATTGGGGTTCTAACAAAAAAATATTTTAATAAATTTTTTTTTTTCGGATCCTAAAAAAAAAAAAAAAAAAAAACGGATCAATCACAAGGCGACATGTGGCGTGAACAATGTAGAGTCGGTTCTTAAATAAGAATTTTAAGAGCATGTGTAGTAGTGAACCTCACTTTGAGGTTCTTAGGATTATTTTTATAAATTTTTGGTTTATATTGAATAGTTAAGAACTTTTGGTTGTTTGACCTATTCATTGGTGAACCTTTAGTTGGGGTTCTTATTATTATTTTTTTCTTTCAAATATTTCATTTCAAGTTTTATTTATTTTAATTTTAATTTCAAACATACATTAATTATAAATCATGATTTCCAAATTTTTGCCAAATATTCTTAATTAAATCAGCTTTCAACCGATGATGTATCCGTTGATCACGAAGTTGATTCCGAATGCCAAACATGTTACCGAGATTTGAGGGCATGTCTGTAGAATACGAGAAATCCACCTGTGAACCTCTGCTTGATTCTCCTTCTACAAAGTCAGATATATCGTACTGAGTGTATTCATCTCGTTCGTCTTCTACTATCATATTGTGCAGTATGATACACGTTCTCATAATCTTTCCTATTTTTTCCTTGTCCCAAATAAGAGCCGGCCTTTTAACAATTGCAAATCTAGCTTGCAACACTCCAAACGCACGCTCAACATCTTTTCGGGTGGCTTCTTGACGTTCAGCAAATAACTCTGCTTTAAGACCTTGTGGAATTGGGATAGACTGGATGAACGTTGCCCATTTTGGATAAATACCGTCTGTGAGGTAGTACGCCATGTCATACTTGTGTCCGTTGACCGTATAATTCACTTTTGGAGCTCGGCCTTATAAAATGTCATCAAAAACTGGAGACCGATCAAGAACATTAATATCGTTTAAGGTACCTGGAGGTCCAAAAAATGCGTGCCATATCCAAAGATCGTGTGATGCAACAGCCTCTAAGATGATTGTCGGCTTTCCTGAACCACGTGTATACTGCCCTTTCCAAGCGGTTGGACAATTTTTCCACTTACAATGCATACAGTCGATGCTTCCTATCATCCCCGGAAACCCGCGTACCTCTCCAATATCAAGTAGTCGTTGAAGATCTTCCGGTGTGGGTCTTCTTAGATACTCATCTCCAAACAGCTGTATTACTCCTTCAGTGAAATTTTCCAAACATAAAAGTGTCGTAGTTGCACCTAGACGAAGATATTCATCAACCGCATCAGCTGCATTACCGTAAGCCAGCATACGAACCGCAGCTGTACACTTTTGTAGTGCAGATAGTCCGAACCTTCCCGCTGCATTTATTCTTTGTCAAAAGTATTGAACTTCTTGTGAGAGCCGATCAACAATAAGCATAAAAAGGGGCTTGTTCATTCGAAAACGGCGTCTAAAAATTTGAGGCGGGTATGTGGAATCTTCATTGAAATAGTCGTTCCACAAACGGTTGTGGCCTTGTTCGCGTTCTCTTTCGATGTATGCTCGTTTCTTCGGTTTATTAGTTTGACACTCCGTTGTTGAGTCGAACATATCTTCGAATTGTTGATCAAACATATCTTCCAAAGTTTCATCTAACATTTCATCAAGCTCATAGGATGAAGATGAAGACATGTTTAAATGTTGTTTTAAACAAGAAACGGTTTCAAACTCTAGGTTTGAGGTGAAAGAGGAGATGAAGTGCTCGAGTATTGAGGCTTTTGGTGTTGAGGAAAAGGTTTTGTTGAAGACAAGAGTTTAAGTCTGAGAGTTTACAAATGCAATGTCAATTACACAACGACCGTAGCAGCATTTATAAAGAAAGTTGGTTCATAAAATCCAAAAACATACAACCCGTGATTGATAAGTAGTTGTACACTACCACCAAAACAAAATACAACCCTTGATAGATAACTAGATAACAAAATACAACTCGTGATAATACAACCCAAGAACCCGTGAGTGAGAGACCCGTGACTGCCACAGTACCCTTGCATTGCCTTTAACCTGAAACACAAAGAAAAAAGTAAACGTAGTTAGTAACTTCTCATAAAGCTCACAAACGAACAAAACATAGAACACAGGAAAGTTATAGAATAGCACACGATAGCACGAGAAAGTTAACTATTGATAACAAACAACATACAAAAAGAAATGAACAGTTCACCATTTCACAACATCTCACTAATAAGCTTGTTTTTAAGAGATACTTCTATCTCAGATAATGGCTCTGTTTTGGTAAGGAGATGGTCAAGCAATTTCTGCTTAGAGATCTTCTCTTTTATTTCTAGCATCTTATGTAACTGTTCCATGGCCTCTTCTTTGCCATTTCTTTTACGTTTAGCGGCCTTACACGCCTTAACACCAGGAGGTCTCCCTTCATTCACTTCCTCTTGCCTATCAGCCTCACCACTGTTCTTGCGTTTGTCATCTTCTTTAGAGAAAAACGTCGAGCTCCATTTCTGATCATGCCTGAGCTCCCGCCATGCATGTTCAAGTGTAAACTTCACCTTGTAATCGTTGTAGAAGATGTCATTGGCTGCTTTCATGACGTCGTTCTCATTTTGGCCGCTTGATTGCGCCTTCAAAGCAGACTCGTAGCACCCAACAAACTTGCATACTTGGTCATTTAGCCTTCCCCACCGTTGCTTGCACTGACTAGCCTCTCTAGGAGGAGTCCCAGCCAGCTGAGGACTTGAGTTAAAGTATTCCTGAATTCTCTTCCAAAATTCTCCCGCCTTTTGCTCATTCCCGACTATTGGGTCTTTGCTGGTGTTTAACCAAGCACTGATGAGGACTACATCATCTCTCGGTGACCACTTCCTCCTTTCTTTACCACCTTGTTCATCTGAACCTTGGCTGCTAAAACGAGGAACTTCAGCAGACTCAAGGTCTATGGTTTGACTACCCTGGCTAGCTAAGAGACTTAGAAACTCAGGAGAGTCTAAGGAATATGAATCCATATTCCTTTGTTGCTGTGTTTTAAAGATTTTTAAAGATTTTCAATGATGTTTCTGATTTTTAAGATATTCAGACTTATTGTAGTTTATAAGAATTTCAGATACGTTTGTGGATTTTATAATATAATTTTGCAATCAATGGCGATTACTGTTTAACCTACTCGAACCATCACAAATTGATAACACCTCAACTACTAGTACAATTCTTTTAAGTAGCATTTAAAACATGGCAACTACTAATACAAATCCTTTAACATGCATTTATAACACATCAAGTCGTATTAAGAGCTTTGATAAATTGCAACAAACAACAATCAAATGGTGTGATTTATTGCTAACTAATACTAAAGGAAAAAGGCTGACCTTAGGTTTATGTATCTCTTGGAGGAAGCTTCTCAAGCTCTTCCACTCGCCTAGTTAGCTTCTTAATCTCTTCCTGGACAGACAGACAATCAATGGGTCAGAATTTAGTTAGGTTTCATTGACTTATTTGGTTAATTGGAGAATGAATGTTACCTTCATTTTCCAAAGGCTTTCATTCATGTCATACATCCCCCATGATCAAATGTATTGACTGAGCTTCTGCGAGAGATGTGAAAAAAAATTATAGAACATACTATATCGCATATCAATAATCAAACAAGAAGCCCCAAATCAATTTCAAACTAGCAACAGATCAAGAACTGGAATAAGAGACTTCTCAATCGTACTAGCCTATACATGCTTGAACTCCAACACTACCATTTGGACTGATTACACACACATCATAAGGTCAAGAATATGAAACAAATAGTTTTTACTACTAGAGGTAATATAGTGAATATCATTAATCAAACAAGAAGCCCCTAATCGATTATATGCGGATGATTCTCTAGCTTATGTGCATGACATCATCTCAATGCTCTCAGATTTTCAAACACTAAGCTGATACCCAAACAACAAGCCTCAAAACGATTACAAACCCTAAATCGACACCAAAACACGAAGCCCCCAAATCGATTTCGGACTAGTGAGTAAAACCCTAAATCATGCGAGAGGTATGAAAACAATTAGATCATAGTGTATATCGCAAATCAATAACGAAAAACAAGCCCCAAATCGATTACAAACCCTAAATCGACACCAAAACACGAAGCCCCCAAATCGATTTCGGACTAGTGAGCGAAACCCTAAATCATGTGAACCCACAAAACAGCTTCGAACCCTAAAGCGAAACACTAAATCATGCTCCCGAATCGATTAAGAACCCTATATCGAAACCCTTAATCGATTAACCTAAGCTAATTTGTCACTCTGAAAATCGCCTACCTCAAGAACAAATGACTTTCTCTCGTGTTCGAAATGACGAAACAAGCGAAAAACAGTAAGTGTGAGAAACCTTCTTCGTGAGGAAGAGTGTTTCGACGACAAAGGTATAAAAAATTAGCGAATAGGAGACTGCCACCTGTTTAGAACTCGCCTCTTACAGGCTCTATAATAAGAGCCGGTTCTAATCGGTAAATCAATTTTTTTTTTTTTTAAACATTCGCCTATGAAATCGCGCCATGAAACCGTGGTGAACCGCTGATGTTCGTGGTCTAAGAGGTGGGTTGTTAATTTTATGTGGGGTCCACGTGGGACCCACACAATATTATATAATTTTTTTTTGTTAAGAAACTTTGTTAACGTCCCCCATTGGGGATGCTCTTAGATTCCAAGCAAAACTCATTCCTTGTGAATCTAGATAAGATGTTTGATTTCCCGACACCAGAGTCACCGATCAACACGATATTGAACAAATAATCGTAATCCTGTTCTACTCTATGCGCAATTTTTCCTATACATAAATAAACATCCCCGAATCAAAACAAATCGATATCATCATCATCGACGACTCCATTGAAATTAACCCGAGCCCGAGCAAATCAATAACGAAATGAACATACCCCTTTTGTATTCCTGAAAAAATGGCGGATTAGTCGTGAAAGCGAGTTTAACCCTCTTCAGATCTGTTTAAGATTGAAATTTCTCTTGAAGGAAACACACTCTGATTATAAAAAAAAATCAACCAATTGAGGAAATTCTGAGGAGCTGGTTTAATTGTCTCTGGGTTTCTTCGTATAGCAACGGTAACACTTGAGAGCAGATGAAAACCAAACCTTGTCGTATTGCTTGCTTTCGAAGATCTTCAAGGACTGAGCCTTGAACTCGGCTAAGTCATTTCTCTCCATCGTCGCTAACCTCCCTAAGGCTTCGGTGGCTGCTTTCCTCTCCGCATAATCTTCACAACCCAAGAAGCTAACTAAGCAATCCACAAGCCCTTTCAATCCACCAGAGCTAAAAGTGGCTCCTGACACACTACCAGCACCAATCACGGTTCCGCTCGGCGGAGGGAGATGCAAAATCGCCGCCACCAAATTTTGAGGACCGTGACCGCCGTGAAGGATTCCCCACCGCTATGAGAAGGGCGTAAGAGATGGAGAGACTACGACGGTGGGAGCTTGAGCTGCGGACTCGCCGGTGCTGAGCATGGGAGACGAGCAGCGACGTGGGATGCCCATCGGAGAAGAAGAAGCTGAAGAAGATGGTGTGTGTGTGTGTGTGTATATATCTATGGTCTATCAAAGGTATTTGTAATTTGGGAGAAATCGTCTGTACAAGGCTGGTATGCCATAAAATAAGAAAAAAAAAATCTGATATGCCACTCTCTAGTAAAATTACAATTTTATTCTTAATGAATCTCTAATAATGATTTGACAGGATTAAATAGCATTGAATTGGTATGGGTTTGTAAAACACTCGGTAGCTCAGTGGTCGCGCGCGTCCCTGACTGGTATAATTGGGGTACAGATGTACCAGTTGTACAACTGGTACTTCTGGGGGCAGTTGTACTAGTTGTACCACTGGTACATCTGGGGGCAGTTGTACCACATGGGTGGTAAATTTTCATTTAAAAAAATTCAGGGATAGTTTCGTCATTTCATTAAAAACGAGTGGCATGTAGATCATCCAGTGGCATGTATATCATTTATTTCTGAGAAAGTGACATTTGAGCCATTAATCCTGTGTATGACCCTCCCTCTCAAAATAAAATCTCTCATGCCCCTTTTATAACACGAATTTCATTTCGATTTAAATTAAATAAGAGAAAATGGGAAATTTCTGAAAACCATGTGAGGGGCATGAAATTACGCGTCGTACCTGGACGTAACCCTATTCAACCCATGCCCACCGGATTCTACCCGGATCTTTTATACCCGAGATAAAAAAATTTTACTCTCTCCCAAATCCCAAATTCCCCAATTTTACTCGACCCCATTTTTACAATCCCGACTCTCTCTCAACTTTGCAATTGGAATACGGTCGGGATACAGGATACGACATCTCCATAATCGAAGATGGTGGAGACGAGGAATGCTTCGAAGAAGACAAAGCCGAGTAGTCCTGCACGGAGAGGGTGTCGAAGAAAAGGCGGTGCGGAGAAGCGTCGGTTCCGATTCCGGCTCTGGCTACTGGTACGGATCCGGCATCTTCGATTGTTGAAGGATATGCGGCAGAGACGTGAAATGAAAAAACGCGCCGGGAGAAGCTTCGGATCCGTCGGTTCTGACTCCGGCTCCGGTGGATGACAAGGTGACAAAGTCAGATGAAGAAGTAGAAGACGAAGAGGGAGGAGAAGAGAATGAGGCGGATGAAGAGACCCCATCGGATGAATCGGAGGAGGAGGAATCCGATGAGGAGACCGACGGTCCGAATCCGGTAAGTAACCCAAAACCTTGTATAAGTAATACTAGGAAAACTAGTTAAATATTTGTGGTAATGTATTACTAGGATAACTAAGGATTACTAGGTTATCTTAGATAAAACTAGGAGATAACCTAGAAATACTAGGATAACAAGGCCCAACTAGGATTTCCTGGTAAAACTTGCTGAACTAGGTAATAATAGAATAACTTGGTTATACTGTGTGTTGTTTGTGATACTGTATTTTTTGTTGCAGGGTGCCTCGGAGGAAACGATAGCCCTGCGACCTCTTAAAATGTACTTCCCGCTAGATCAGTATAGTGAGAGCGTGAAGCTACCAACGCGGTGCTACATCGAGGAAACTTTAAAGACTTTTGATGAATTGAATCTCACTCCGACGGAGACGTCATGGTTTGAGAACCATCTACAGTTCTCCCACATTTATCACATGTCGAGGAGCAATCACAAGGTTCAACCCATTTGGATGCTTCTTCTGCGTACCGCTGAAATAAAAAGGAAAAAGGAAGCTTGGTTTGTGGTTAACGGCTTTTCCATCCGATACGGGTTACGAGAGCACGCGTTGGTTTCAGGACTTGACTGCTGCAACTATCCTATCAACTGGAAGAGACAAGGATCCTTGGACTTCAAGAAGAAGTATTTCGACGGGAAGGTTTTACGTGAAGACGTGAAAAAGAAGCTTGACGAAATGGGACCGGATGAGACTGGAGACAGGCTGAAGATGGTGATACTGTATTTCTTGAGCAGCATTGTTTATTGTCCCAACAAAACTGGAAATAAAGCCAACCCCGTGTTGGACGTATTTCTAAGATACGTGAATGATCTGGATTTATGTCAGACATTTCCTTGGGGAAGATTGCTGTTTGAGTCCATGTTGGAGTCCATTTACAAGACGATGGATCATTTTAAAGGGAAGGTGTCGGGTCCATGGACGATTCCTAGTTTTTGTGTTCCATTGGAGGTATAAACTTAGGACTTTTCATTTTAATTAATCTTTTTTGTAATGTCTAATTTTTTAATTTGTTTTTGGTTTTTGTAGCTTTTGGCGGTGGAGGCAATTCCGAAACTGAGAGACAGCTTCCGAGAAGTTGTACCATTTCCTTACGACAATTGTCCGAGGATGTGCAAGTACAAGTAGAAAAAGGCGACATGAGAGGGTGGCCTCTTGAGACAGTCTACGAGAAACTCGTTGATACTAAGGTTAGTACTACTAGCAGAAATTGGTAATACTAGCAGCAATTGGATAATCAAATTTTGATTGTTTAAATATGTTAAAATTTACAGGACATTGAAAGTGTGTTGGTAGCCACGTTTGATGAGAATGAGTTGTTGGAAGAGATCATGGAAAAAGAGGACGATGTCGATGAGCACGATGTTGTTGTGGAAAGCTGGTGCAAGCGTCTAGACCAATGATTAACTATTAGGTTTGAAGATATGTTGGAAGAAGATTTGAAAGGGCGACAACCTAAGAAGGAGACAGGAAGAGTAGAGAAAGAACGCCGAAATCACAAGGCTTCTGTGAAGAGTTGTCTGCCGCATTTACAAACATGGGAGAGCAGATGAGTTTTCTTGTGGTAAAGGTCAGCGAGATGGTCGAAAGGATCAAGCCTCTTGAAGAGTTTGTGAAGGCTTAGAAGTCTCGGAGGGGAGGTGGTGATGGTATTTAGAGACACCTATGAGTCTCCTCTTATGTTGTTTTTTTTGGAATTTTATTTTGGTATTTCCTTCTTTTGCTACAATTATTTTGATCGTAGAACTGGTAGAACAATGTTGCCACTGTTTCTTTTTTGGGTCAAATTTATGTTGCTATTTCCAAATAGTATTTTGTTGTTGGTTTGCATTGAACTTAAATTCATGGTAAACCTAAGTAAAACAGGTAATACTAAGTCTTAAAAAAAACATAGATAATAAATAAGCAACAATGAAGTGAAAGAAAGTTGATAATAAGTCTTACTTAAACTTAAACAAGAGCATAACAGGGTTCTCTAGCAAAACATAACATAACCAAATCATAATGTCCACCAACTACTTGAGCTTCACAATCTCCTTTCGCAATTCTTCAATCGTCTTGTCCTGCTCTTCAACCTTCCGAAGTAGATTCTTAATCTCTTCTTCGATACCAAAAACCCACGGCTGACAAAAGTGGAGTCCATCATCCTATAAAAAAAATAAAGCAGACACTTCTTTAAGTATTACCTAGTTTTACCAGTTCTACAGACGAAGAACATACATATAATATTACCTAGTTTTATCAGTTCTACAGACGAAGAACATTCATATAGTATTACCTAGTTTTCCTAGTTCTACAGACGAGGAACATACATATCGTGTTACCTAGTTTTACCAGTTTTACCCACAAAAACAAAGAAATGAAATTTTACCTTAAATTGGCTGCAAGTGAAGTACCTATTGTCCGGTAAAGTGTCAAAATCATGCTTAAACTTTGGCTTTGGAGACACATCATTCTTGATTTCTCCACCGAGTGGGCATTTGGTTGGAATCCCATATTGGGCATCTGATGTGAACATAACCATGTCGTTATGCTCCATTATGCGCTTCATCTCCTTCCTGCGCCTCCTCTCATCCTCGTATGGATCAAGGCTGAAATTCTCCATTATGGCGTGAAAGAGAAAAGGAGAGAGAGAGAGAGAGAGAGAGAGAGAGAGAGAGAGAGAGAGAGAGAGAGAGAGAGAGAGAGAGAGAGAGAGAGAGAGAGAGAGAGAGAGAGTTGGTTAATAATCAATTAAACATTTAAATTATATGAAATTCGAAAATTTTGAAAGTGGCGCCAAAATTTTGATTTTGCCACCGAAAACATTTGAAAATTGTTTTTTTATAAATCGGTGTTTTTTAGTTTTTTTATTTAAAATATCACACATAGTTATATCAGATTATTAGTTATAAAAAATGTTCAAATATTTGGTTTACAGTTAAATTAGTATTACACCGACTAAAAGTTAATTTTTCTAGTATTACATTTAATTTTATTGATCTACCATATGAATCTCTTTGTTCAGTGCATTTCTTAGTTTGAATATTATGTTTCAGTAATTTCACTTCCCACGTGGGTTCTCCATTAGAAAGTATTTCTTAAAATATAAGGAAAAGTTTGGTGAATATGTTTCATAGAACCCCATTTTAAGTAAAATTTGGTTAATTTATTCTTTGTAAAACATATAATATAAGCACATAGTTCTCCTATAATTCAATGCTTTCATCAGATGATTAAGTTTGGTTTTAATTAACCAAACATAAATACTTTAGAAAAGGTCAAGTATTACAACTCATGCGGATTTATACTAGTATTACCCAGAACTCACGAAATCGTGATATAGTATTACGTAAATTACAAAAACCATTGCAATGTCTTACATAACAAAAACAAAAGCTCAAAAATTCTACAAAACATAGTCTTCTCCATACAACAACCATGGCAGTGTTCTTCCCCCTGTCTTTTGTTCTGTACCCTTACCCTTTTACGTCTTTCTCCAGTCGATGGACGTCTTTTAACCTTCTTCCGACCCTTCCTTATGATGATATCTGGAGGGATTATCTGCTTCTCCATGATGTAATCTGGGACAACCCACGCAGACATATCATGTACAACATAGATCGACCTGACATAAGCCAATGTCCACAACTCGTGCAAATAATATTTCGAACACAAATCATGAAGTTCTATGTGGATATCACGCCTTCCATTTTCCTTGAAATAGATGAAAGCGGCTAGAACATGGAGACAAGGATACTTATGAATATTGATTGCAAATGCAACTTTTATCTACCAAGCTCACTAAATGAAGCTTTCCTTCATCATTAACTTCATATTCAAGTGAATAACTGTTTACCTCTCGTACATGCAATTTATCAGCCTCAAGCCATTTTTTGTGGAAGAAGTTCTCAACCAAAGGCACCATTTTACTTGTACTCGGTCCTGCCACAGACTCTTTCCTATGATCGTTAAACCAATCAGAAAACTTTCGAAGTATGGTATCCAGCAACGGTAGTAAGGAGTACTTCTTGGCGTCCTTAAAAACTTTGTTTAGAGATTCGACGTAGTTGATAGTGTTTAGGTTGTATCTATCAGCCAGAGATACACATCTTGCCCATTTTTCTAGTGCGGTGGTTTCCTCCGCATACTTCGCTGCTGAAGGATATCTCTTCTTAAACTCATCGTAAAGATTATTGAACTCAGAAACCGTGTGAGCCCAACCGCACTCTTGGAATTGTTTAGCGACAAAGTCCTTGTTTGCGTGATGACGAGCATGGCCTTTAACATTTTGGGCCAAATGCCATAAGCAATACCCTTGATGAGCTTGTGGATACACATTAGCTATGGCGTTGATGAGGCTTAAATTTCTGTCACTCACAAACACCAAATTGGAAGAGTCGGCTACAACGGTTTTCAACATCTCGAAAAATCAGGCCCAAATTCTCACCGTCGAGTACCCCAAATGCTATAGGATAAATATGACGATTGAGATCTTGAGCTACGGCGAAAACTAGTACACCACGATATGCGGTCTTCAGAAATGTTTCATCCACCATAATCACCTTCCTCATGCACTTAAACCCTTCAATGCAAGCTCCCAAAGCTATGAAAAGGTACTTGAAATTTTCCATCTCATCCAGTTTCACTTCCGTTACCATACCATGATTCAGCTCCTCTAGGATGTACATATAACGATACAACATCCGATAGCTATCTTCTGGACTACCATGCAAATCGCAAACTGCTTGATTTTTCCCTCTCAGAGCCGTGGAGTATGATATCCCTACACCAACTTTTATCTTCACAATATCCATGATAACTTTAGGAGTTGGAGTCTCGTATTTCCCTGGATAATCTTTACTCAACAGAGATGCAACTAGTTTTGATGATTCTTTCCTCTTCTCCTTGCCTTCTTCACTCTGACTAGTCTGGCTGCATGTGTGCATCTTCGTGTCGTTCTAATCGAGAAACTTTTGGAGTTTGTGATCTTTGCTGCTCGTACTCTCCAATTACAGCTTCGTTGAGCACATCTAGCCACCCATCGCTGAGAATCAGATTTATGTATGAAATACCCGAAAGAGTTAACAAATGCGCCTCTATGAACCAACTTTGCTAAAAATTTCTTGCTTGGAAATTCTACACCAACAGTCAAATCCAAATGGAGGTAAAATCAGACTACATTCAACAACTGGTGGTTGTTCAACATATTCATCACGCATATCTGATGAATCCATACTGTTGCCCTCATATTCATCACGTACTGTATCTCCATCGTTTTCGCGGTCATCTCCATCATTTTCGAGAGCATCTCCATCATTTTCGAGATCATCATCCTCGTTTTCTTTATTATTTTGTTCGTTGTCAACGTACAACATGATGAAATCAGGTCCTAATTCTCCCGCTCTCGACTGTTGCTCGGGAATGTCCGGTGTACTCAACACCTCCACATACAAAACACATCTACGGTTCTCATTATCAGCATGCATTAGATAGACAAACAACTCCTCTCATCATCACAAATATATGACTATTCCTCACACCCAGCCCGCCTAGCAATGTAACTCAAGTGGAATTTAACCTTACTTCCAACTAAACCAAGCTTCTTGTATAACCTAGCTTCTAACATCGACATTGTTATCTCCTCAACTGATGCCTTAAACACTAGACCATAAATGCGACCTTCGCATTTATAATGTTTGCTGGCGTTGTTGCTCATTTTAACCTGTCAAACAATACCCAAAAACTCAATCAAAACAGTTATTTGTGCACATTCATACAATTGTTGTTCACAGTAATACACTAGTTGTTCACGGTTATACATTATATGTACACAGTTATACCCTAGTTTTACTAGTTATACAATATTTTCCAGTGTTACTGGTTTTACCTAGTTCTACTATTATTGAATGAACATGAACCCGAAACCCAATTCAATTGGTTTCAGGATCTGAAAAAGTAAAATTTTACAATGATTCAACCACATCAATGCATCTGTAACCAATTTGTACTCATAATCAACCCATAAACATTCGTTAAGCACCAATGTGCATCAAACTGATTACAATCTACCATTTGAAATCGATTAAAGAAACCAATCTACATTCGTTATAGAGACCAATAAACGGTTAGACCTCGATTTGGAACTTAATGCAGCTACGGCGGCGCGGCGAAGGAGACGTCGACGTCGGTGTAGGAGGCGAAGATCGAAGCTTCGGAGGTGAATCCGACAGAAGCTAAAAGGAAAGGGATCCCGACGAGAATGGTCAAACGAAGCGAGCTCGATCTCTCCCGGGTCAAAACGATACTAGGATCAAGAGGGAGAATCAGATCGGATACAACCCACTCCTAACCCGAGACCCACCAAGATTTTCGATTTTAATTACTTTCAATTTTTTTTAAGAATCAGTAAGGGCATTCCGGTAATCAACCAGCCTCATTTAAATGAGAAGGGTATTGTAGATTAAAGAGGGGTAGTGTAGATTTTATTTTGCTTTATAGGGCACAAAACCCCGTAATTTGGACTCTTTGGTTTTTTTTTTCTTTTGATCGAACAATTTGGACTCTTTGGTTAAGTAATTGTTTTAGTTAGGAAAAAGATGTAACTGGTTTGGTCAAGACAAAAAAATGATTAATTGCTTTAGTTGAGAATAAGGGGCAAGATTGAATTTTCATTAGGTGAAAGTATCCTAAACACACATAAGTGTTTGTAGAAGTAATAAACTCCTATTTTGCTAATTTCATATTCAAATTAAGCCTTTAACTATATAAATCTAAATTATATCAGCTTCGTATTCATATACAGTGTTCAAGAAACCGTTAGGCACTAGTCGGGCGGTGACCCAACGCCTAACGCCTAGAATGCTTAATCGGGGCCTAGACGATTTTTAGGCGGTTTAGGCGGATATATATATATATATATATATATATATATATATATATATATATATATATATATATTTATTTATTTATATAATAAACTATTTATATATAAAAATCTTAAATTATATGAATCATATATGAATAAAAGTGTCTAAAATATTTTAGAATAAAAACTAAAGTCAATGTAAAACAATAAAATAACACCAAATGTTTGAATTTTAAAAGACAAATAAACTCTAATGAAATTTCTAGTCAAACTTTTCTCCCAAACTTGATATTAGTTCGTAACTTTCTAATTCTATTCTTCGGAGCATAAGGGTATAAGACACAACACATAAGAACAATCAAAAACGTCAACAAAATCAGCAACCACATAAACCATTGGCAAAATGATTCTGAGCTTGGCAATTTGCTTACTAACATAATCAAAATTCTTGGGGATCATGGTTTCTAACTTGTTATTCGTAACAGGGAAAAGGAATACTTACTCAAAATCCTAAACAAAATAGAGACAAACAATTAATCTAATTGAAAAGTATTATTGGTAATACAAAGACACACATTCAAAGTTCAGAGATGTCAATTACGTTGACGACAAGAGTCGGCAACTCAACTTCGATCGTCAAGTTTAGAGCAACAATAAACAAACAAAAACCCTTGTTTAGTTGATACGACTTTTGGTTTAAAAATTGGGTATAATAAAACACAAAACATCACATTTTAAGGGTGAAAAGTTTTTTTTTTAAATTGTCTAATTTAATTACGCCTAGCGACCGCCTTGCCCGCCTAGCGACCGCCTTGCCCGCCTAGCGACCGCCTTGCCCGCCTAACGCCCGCCGAAGACGCCAAAATACACCATCCGCTTAATACCACCGCCTATAGCTAAATCCAAGCGGCCTAGGGGCGCCTAGTGATAGGTCAAGAATTAATCCCTATTCTAACTGCAAGTGCACAGTGATGTGATTGTAGTACTTAGGGTATCAAATCCACAAGGACTCCGGTCAACGATAGATTTAGAACAGTCAAGATTAAACTAGGTGAAAGTAATGACAAAGCAGTAAATCAGACATCAGAAAATAAATCAAGCGAGCTTATGAGCAAGGAAGCGAATGCGTTAAGTCTAGGGAGTTCTCAAGAAATCAGGAACACATGCAATCAATCAAGCATGATCTAATAAGGAATTGTTCTAGAACTCAAACACAGATATAGAATTAACCAACTGTCGTTGCGAGAATTCTCTAAGTCTAAGTGCAACAATCCAAATTCCTTTGCAATTACTATCAGATTAAACCAGCTTTAATTCCAAGTTCGATATGTTCACAATTCAATTAAACCAAATTCCTTTGCGAGTAATTCAATTGCTCATCTAGGTTCTTTCTAGCTAATTAATCAACCGTCGTTGTATCAATCAACCTAACATCATAAATCTAAGTGGCCAGTTCAGATTAAGCATTAAGAACAATCCTAGACGAAGAACTAGAAAGTATGAATCCCTAACAGATTGATTAACCTAATATTCCATGAAATCCCTTGTGAGAATCCCTAAACCTAACAGGTAAACTACTCAGACATGTTCATCGAAACAGAAAACAGAATGAATAGAAAACCAAATATCATAAAACAGAATAAAGAACTGGGGTTCGAAATCAAGTCTCTTTCGAGAACAAGATCAGCCCCTAAAACTCTCTCTGAATAAAATAAAGTGTAGTTAAAATCGTAGCCTAAACAATGGCTTTAAAACCCTAATATAATGGTCTAATCACGGTTGGGACCTCTTTGTAATTATAGAAACTTCTGGGCTTAAGTTGCAATTCCCAAACTCTTCATAAACTCGCGAGAATGTGTCTGTCACGATCTTGTGTCGATAGATGCACATTGTGTGTCGATCGACACAGATGTCTGATATGGGCAGTGACTTCTTCTCTCTCGGCCAAATGCTCCAAATAGCTCCAGAATGTGCCATAAACTCCAAATACGCTCCAAACGTGTCTAGACCTAAAAACATAGATAATAGACTCCAAAACATAATAAGAGACTCGATAAATAAGACATATACCATGGTTAAAATCCCTAAAATCCATGGTATATCAACTCCCCCACACTTAGCTCTTGCTTGCCCTCAAGTAAGTAAAGAACCAAAATATAAGAGAAGAGGTTTGAAAACACAGAAACTCATTTCGTCCTAGGAACTTTCGCATTCACATTTACTTAGTAATCCACTGAACACTTTCCTATAGAACTCAAAACCACAATATACTTCCCCCACACTTAGCAACTGTCCCAAGTAAACTCCACAATCCAGTTAGGACATCCAAATTCACCATACTAGCCTCTGTATACAATTAGGTGCGGTCTCACAGAGGGAGTATCGAATCAAAGGACACATGGACTCAACCTATTCAGTATCTGACCACCAAACTGTCGGTTTCTGGTTTCTTTCTTTTCCCTTTCTCCCTTAGCACTGATTTTTCCCCACTGGGTATTAATTTATTTTTTCTATCAGTGCTCTTCCCTTTTTATTCGGTGTGTAACTTTGGACATGTTTCCATGGATGCACAGGAGGTAATAGGGGTCTCTACCACTCCCGCGACCATTTCGAAGCTACTAGCTTATCCTCAGTTTTTATTCTCTTTTTTTTTTTTACTTTCAAGGGAGGAGAAAATCAGAAACCATACTTTAGAACAAGATCATAGGCTGTGCCAAACACATCAAAGGAATCCGACCCAAAGATTAACAAGCCCCTAAGCGAGAAATTAAAGTCAAGATTAAGTGAGACTAGTAATGGATCCTCTGAATACCTGGTTAGATATGGGTGTCCTTGTTGAGTTGATCTGTTTGGGGTTTTCTAACAGTCATAGAGGCTCTGCAAGTCTGTCCAATGGTCACTTACTTCATGTTCCAGCAAAAAATCTCCTCGAAAAATCATAGTTTCATACATATTTTGACTCAATAAAACAATTTTGAAAAACAAAGGACTGACTCTAAGAAAACAAAAGCGTGTTGATAGGTCAAGAATTATCCATATTCTAACTGCAAGTGCACAGTGATGTAGTTGTAGTACTTAGGGTATCGAATCCACAAGGACTCTTGTCACACGATAGATTATAAGTAATTCAGATTTAAGCTAAGCGAAGCAATATTGGAAAACGGTAAACAAATTAGCAAGTAAAGAAATCAAACGAGGGGGTTGTAAGCAATTAACGAAGGTGCCAGGTTTCAGGAGTTCTCAGGACATCAGGATTTCAGATGACAAACAATCAAGATTTAATCTATAGCGTTCTTGAACTAGAATCACGACGGTAAAACTAACCAGCTGTCGCTGCGATAATTATCTATGTCTAACAACCTAGCAGACCAAATTCCTTTGTGAATCCTAGAGTTCTAAACATGCATTAATTCCAAGTTCGTTCGTTCACAATTTCTCTAAACCAAATTCCTTTGCGGATAGATAAATTGCTCACCAAATAGAATCTAGTTAAATAAACCAACTGTCGTTGCATAAATCAACCTAGAATCAGTAATCTAAATGGCCAGTTCAGATTAAGCATTAAGAACAGATTAGATGAAGAACTAGATAACGAATCTAATAAATTAGTTAATCTAACATTCCTTCAAATCCCTAATGAGAATCCGTAACCTAACAAGAGATCTACTCAGACATAGCAATCATAACAGAAAACATGGTCAAAATAGATATCATAAATAATCTGAGAATAAGAACAGGGGTTCGAAATCAAGTCTCTTTCGAGAACAAAACCAGCCCCCAAAACTCTCTCTGAAAATAAAACTTCGTTATCAAAGCGCCAATCAGCATCTCCAAAAGCGTAGCCTAACAAGTGGCTGTAAAACCTAATTATAATCCTAAAACACGTTTTGGGGCTTCTTTGTAAATATCAGGAACTTCTGGGCACAATTGCAATTTCATCATTCTTCATTAAACCGCCGAGTTTGGCCCATCTCGCATATGCAACGATCGACGCCAAAGATGTGTCGATCGATGCATTCCTCAAATGTCGACAGAGAACTCTATCTCTCGGCCAAACACTCCAAAAAGCTCCAGAAAGTGCCATAATCACCAAATCTGCTCCAAATGTGCTTGTACCTAATAAACACCTGAAAAGACTCTAAAACATAGTAAAAGACTCGATAAATAAGATATATACCATGGTTAAAAGCCCTAAAATTCATGGTATATCAACTCCCCCACACTTAGCCTTTGCTTGTCCTCAAGCAAAACAAAGAACTAAAATGTAGTCAAGAGGTTTGAAAACTTTCAGAAACTCTTTTCATCCTAGAAGCAACAACACTCAGATTCCCCTTAGTAATCCACTGAAAGATTTCACCTGCAAGATATCAAGACCAACATGTACTTCCCCCACACTTAGCAACTGTCCTAAGTAAACTCCACAATCACATTCACGCATTCAAATTCATCCTACTGACTTCTGCAAGTATTTAAGTGCGGTCTCACCTAAGGAGTATCGATCAAAGGCACATGGACTCTTACCTTGTCAGCTCTAGACCACCATACTATCTTTCTTTGGTCCCTTTCTTCTCTTTTTCCTTCCTTAGCATTCTGATTTTTCCCCATTGGGTATCATTTTATTTTTTTTATCAGTGCTCTTCCCGTTAAAGAGTGTACTTTGGACACATTCCATGGATGCACAGGATATGATAGTTGTAGCTACCATTCCCAGAGACCACTTCGGAGTTACTAACTCATCCTCAGTTTATTATCTTTTTTTTTATGGAAGGGGAGAAGGGAACCAAATAGGACATGTTTACAGGCTGTGTCAGAACTAACAAGGGAATCCGACACAAGGTATACCAAGCCCTTAGGTGAGAAAATTAAGTCAGTATTAAAGTGAAGTCAGTGAAAGGATCCTCTGATACCTGAAGTGATGTGGGTGTCCTCAGTAGGTTGATCCGTGTCTGGGTTTTCTAATAGTCATAGATTGATCTGCAACTTCATCCCAATGGTTACTTAAGTTCCTGCAAGTGCTGTTAATTTTCTCAAAAAATCATTGTTTCTTACTTAAACTATTTTGACTCAATAAAACAAATTTTGAAAAACGGGACTGACACTAAGAAAACAAAAGCGTGCGTCAGTAGCTCCTCCCCCACACTTAAAACACACTGTCCCCAGTAGTGTCAAGCTTAGGGTCGGCGAGAAAATAAATCAAATTGAAACAATCCGAAAAGTTGCAGAACACTTACCTGTCAACGCCCTGCGTCGATCGATGCACAATGTGTGTCGATCGATGCAAGGCGAATTCTGCTCGCGGTTATGTGAATAACCAATGTCTGGACCGCAATCGAATCGGTAAACCGTAAATCGCGACTGCATCGATCGGTGCACTAGGTGTGTCGATCGATGCAAGGCGATTCTGCCTGTTTCTCACACCTCTGAACACACTTAAACAGAAAAATCAAAACACCAAAATCAAAACGAAAAATGAAAATAAAAACGAACCTAACAGTGGGTTGTCTCCCACTCAGCGCTTGTTTAAAGTCAGTAGCTTGACTATTGGAAGAGATCAGATTCATGGGGGTTTCAACAGAGACTTTGAGTGTCTCTATGAATATCTCTTCATCCACGGCGGTGTGTAAGAGGTATCAACATGAGAGCGTCCAAGGTACGTAGGAAGAGATCCAGGGCAGGAGCGAAACTTGGGTGGGTTTATGCGTTTTCCTGCATTCAAAGCTGATTGATCAGGAGGTTTAAGTTTAGAATGTGCATACCTTTGCTTTGGTGGAGATCTGATGTTTGGAGCTTTCTGCTTATGAGCAGTTGCAGGCTCGGAAGATGTTAGAGTAAATTCCTGAGGAATCACCATCTTCTTTTCTCCACTATCAGACGCTGTAGTTCCACCAATCTGAACTTTATCTTTCAAATGACCATCAGTGGAGATTATCTTTTTTGCATATCCCAACACATAAGGATGAACTCGCGGATCTTCAGCTGGTGGAGTTTCATTCATCTACTTATCCACCACTACCATGCACTTGAATACACTCTGCTCATTTTTAGATCTTATAGGAGGTTTGTAGACCCTTTCCCCAGTAAAAACATCAGATTTGGGCGAAATTGGGTCTGTCCGACTGTCGCGTCGACCGACGCAGAAGTGGTGTCGGTCGACATTGAATTGATGTCGACCTTCAGTGTCGACCATGGTCGATTTCTGTTCGTCGTACGAACTCGAAATTGCCGTCATAACTGCGTGTCGACCGACACGAAGGGGGTGTCGATCGACACCGAAATATTTTATCAAGAGATCAATGTCAATCTCTGTCGAGTCTGGTCCGTTGAAACTCTCAAACTCAGGGATCTCAATCTCGGATTCTTCTCTGTTTTCCAAAATTTCCATAGCCTTAACTTCAAGATATGATCCCTGATTCAGCTTATGGTCAACCTGAACTGAGATGTCATTGACATGAGCATTCTGAACATTCTTCTCTTTGACAGAACTTGAAATCTGATCCACTTGTGTATTGATAGGGTCATGTTTTAATCCTATATCTAACTGCAAGTGCACAGTTCAGTGGTTGTAGTATATAGGGTATCGAATCCACAGAGACTCTGGTATTCAATAGCTCAAGAACAGGAAATTAAACTAGGAAGAAAGCAATGTGATGTAAATAAAAGCAATGCGAGAAAGTAAACAGAAAGCAGAGATTGTTGGTTGTGAAAGCAAGTTATTAAGAGCGCTAAGTCTAGGGCGTTCTCAGGAAATCAGACAAGCAGACAGTTCATTCAGCAAGGATCTAATTAAGAACAGTTCTAGAACTCAAAACACGGATATAGAACTAACCAAATTCCTTTGCGATAGTTCTCTAAGTCTAAGTGCAGCAAACCAAACTTTCGTTTGCGAGAACTAACAGATTAAACTAGCATTAATTCCAAGTTTGATATGTTCACAATTAACCTAAACCAAACTTTCGTTTGCGAGAAGTTTAATTGCTCAACCTAAATAGTTCAGATTCCTAAAACACACTTCCGTGTCGTATTTAGCAACCTAAAATCTAGATTCTAATTGATCAGGTTAGAACTGGCTTTAAGCACAATTAGATTGAAGAACAGATATAGTTATGAATCCTTAACTGAATTAAACAAGTCTAGCAAGTCATGAAATCCTATGTGAGAAACCCTAAACCTAACTAGGAATCTACTCAGACATAGATAATGAAAACATAATCATATGAAGAATAAATTGCATAAAAGATAAAGAATTAAAGGGGTTCGAAATCTTCTCCAAATACAGATGAAGTAAAGGTTCAGATCAGCCCCAAAAGCTCTAAAATCCTCTGCTCTTAATTATGAAAGCGTATGTAATTAAAACACCAAAAACTTAATTATATAGGTCTAATCTCGGCCAAGGGCTTCTTTGTAAATATCAGGAACTTCTGGATCAGAGTGCAATATCTTGACTCTTCATAAACCGCCGAGTTTTGGGCCCATCTCGCTGGTGCAACGATCGTCGCTGGTGTGCAACGATCGACGCAGTACTCTGTTTCGGACAATGAACTCTATCTCTCGGCCAAACACTCCAAAAATCTCCAAAATACTCCAACATCTCCAATTCAACTCCAAACCTGATTATACCTGTAAAAGACTCTAAAAGAACACAAAAAGACACTAAAACACACTTATATCATGGTCTAAAACTAGTAAAAACCATGATATATCATGTATCCAGCAGCCTTATACGAGAGTTTAAGGACCCAAACTTCTCATTCAAATCAGTGTACAAGGTATCAATCTTCGAGTTGAAAGACACAGTGGTTTGTTGTTGTCCCTCGAGACACTGCTCCATCATAACTTCAAATCTGCTCTTATGTGTGGGTGCAGGAGGTGTTTGGTGCGATGAATAACCATAATCTCTCGATCTCAGAGCGTAATTAGAACTTTGTCTCTGCTGATTTCCACATGTCTGTCCATAATAATCAGCTCCAGCTATATAATTCACCTCTGCAAATCCTCCAGCTACTGCATCAGCTCGGATTTGTCTCTTCCCAAGTAAGATGTCGTGGATAGAATAAATCTTGTCTCTCATCTCAGCTACCTGCCCAACCAATGCATGATATTCTGGTAGGATGGGGTTTCCTTCCCCCATCTAGTTTCTGACCCTTTGTGTTGCATATATGACCCTCTTGGTCTCGTAAAACGCCGTCTTCACCGCGAATCAGAATCACAGGCTCCATTAAGAATAACCTGATAAGTGTTCAAGCTCTCGGTATCACTGGTTTCGTCTTGTGTCGATCGATGCAATAGAAGCGTCGATCGATGCAATGTGATTCCTGCAACACCAAAGAAATGAAAACGTAAGTAAATAAAAGTAAAATAAAATAAAGAAAATGCTTAGTCTAAATCCTAATATTGAATCTATCGGCGAACTCAAAGAGTCCCCGGCAACGGCGCCAAAAACTTGATAGGTCAAGAATTATCCCTATTCTAACTGCAAGTGCACAGTGATGTGATATATCATGGTTTTTACCGGTTTTATGCCATGATATAATTGTGTTTTAGTGTTTTTTGTGTTCTTTTAGAGTCTTTTACAGGTATAATCAGGTTTGGAGCGGAATTGGAGATATTGGAGCATTTTGGGACTTTTCGAGTGTTTTGGCCGAGAGTTTAAACTCACTGTCCGATTTGATGATCATGCGTCGATCGTTGCACACCTGCAACGATCGACACACTAGCGAGATGGGCCGAACGCGGCGGTTTAATGAAGTTATCAAGACTTTGCACTTTGGCCCAGAAGTTTCCAGTATTTACAAAGAAGCCCCAGCCGAGATTATGCCTATATAATTAGGATTTTGGTGTTTATTTTAGATACGCTTTCATACTTAGAGCTAAGAGATTTTTAGAGCTTTTGGGGCTGATCTATTCCTGTACTTCTTCTATTTTGGAGAAGATTTCGAACCTCTTTATCTATTTAATTTCCTATATGCAATCTATTAATTCTATGATTTCTGTTTCATTAATCATGTCTGAGTAGATTCATAGTTAGGTTTAGGGTTTCTCATAAAGGATTTCATGACTTGCTAGACTTGTTTAATTCAGTTAAGGATTCACATGAATAGAATGTTCTTCGATCTAAATTGTGCTTAATGCTAGTTCTAACCTGATCAATTAGAATCTAGATCTTAGGTTGCTAAATATGACACGAGAGTGTGGTTTAGAATCTGAACTATTTAGGTTGAGCAATTAAATTATTCGCAAAGAGATTTGGCTTAGTTTAATTGTGAACATATCGAACTTGAAATTAATGCTGGTTTAATCTGTTAGTAATTGCAAAGAGATTTGGATTACTGCACTTAGACTTAGAGGATTTTCGCAAAGAGATTTGGTTAATTCTAATTCCGTGATTTGAGTTCTAGAACTGTGATTAATTAGATCATGACTGATTAACTTGTCTGCTTGTCTGATTTCCTGAGAATTCCCTAGACTTAGCGCTTTTAGTTAAATGCTTTCACAACAATCTTGCTACTGATTTATTTTCTTGCCTTGCTTTTAATTCACTTCACATCTACTTTCTTCTTAGTATTAATCTCTACGGTTCTTATTCTATCGAGACCAGAGTCTCTGTGGATTCGATACCCTATATACTACAATCACTTAACTGTGCACTTGCAGTAGAATAGGATTAAAACTTAGACCCTATCAAGTTTTTGGCGCCGTTGCCGGGGACTCTTAGAGTCTTCGATAGGATCGAACTTAGGGTTTTTACTAGGATTTTTATTTTTGTTTCGTTTTGTTTTTATTTTTATTTAAGTTACTGATTTCTCTCTGTTTTCTCTCTGTCGCAGGTACCGATTTCGCCTTGCGTCGATCGTTGCACCTTTGTGTCGATCGTCACTAGGCGATTCTGAGATTGTATCGATCGTTGCACTGATAGCATCGATCGTTGCTTGACGATTACAGACAGTTTATGCAGACGCGTAAAACTCGAAGTAATCAGAACCTGAACTTAGTTAATCTCGGACTTGAAGAACTTGGACGTCTAGAGAGGACTAACAGAAGAGAAAGAAGAGCAAGGATGGTGGTACAGAAGCTAATCATTATGCATGATGCTCAAGGTACCCTGAGAGATCAGCAAAACAATCCTTACAATGCTGCTTGGCAGAGGATTGATGCTGAGGGACGTGTGATCCCTGAGGTTGAGGAACCTGAACCACAACCACAGCCGCAGGCGCAAGGACAGAACCAAGGTAGACAGATGGTTGTCCATGAAAGGACTTTAGCTGACTACAACAGACCGGATGAGTTTCATGCAAACCGGTCAGCTCTAGTACTTCCTGGCTTTGAGAGGGATGATTTTGAGATCAAGACCATCTACTACTCGCTGATGAGACAAAATGCCTTCCATGGTCATCCTACGGAGCAGCCTATGGATCACATTGATACATTTGAGGACCTAATCAATGGCATGAAGTATGATGGAGTCTGCCAGGATTATCTGTTCCTCAAGCTCTTTCCATACAGTCTCGCTGGAGACGCTGCTGCATGGCTGAAGCAACTGGCACCTGGTCAGTATGCTACTTGGGAAGCCCTGAAGAGTGAGTTTATGTGTCACTTCTATGATGATGCGCGTTCTGATCAGTCCAGACAGGACATTCTGACATTTACCCAAGGTCCTACTGAGCCTCTTAAGACTGCTTGGATGAGATTTAGGAAGTACCAGCGTGACTGCCCACACCATGGATTCACTGAAGTCACGTTGCTAGGTATCTTCTTCAGAGGCATAGATCTGCCATATCAGTCTGCGCTGGATAACTCCAGTAATGCAAACTTCAACACCAGGACTCCTGCACAAGCTAAGCAGTTGATTGAGAACTTAGTAAGCAGCAACAGTTGCAAGACTATGGATGATAGGAGGAAGAAATCTGGTGGAAGTGTAGAGAATTCAGAGATGGCTGAATTTAGATCTAAGCTGGACACAATTTGCAATCTCCTGGCTGGTAAGAAGGTTGTCCACTTTGCCCAAGATGTTGAGGTAATTCAGACTGAGGAGGACACTTAGGAAGAAGATGTGAATTACATTGGAGGATCTGGTTTCCAAGGTAACAGATTTGGTAATCAGCAGGGAAACAGATTCTTCAATGGAGGACAGAAGAGTGCCTTCACAGGCAATCAGAACTCTTTTGGACAGACAAGTGGTTTTCAGAAGCCTTTTGGACAAGGTACTCAGAGAACCTATGGATCTTCATCTTATCAGACTCCTCCTGCAGCCACTGCTCATGAGAATAAGATGGATACAATGATGGAACAGCTGCTGGAGAGTCAGACCAAGATTTCTGTGGACAATAATAAGAAGCTGGATGCCGTCTATGAGGATCTCAACGGAAAGATTGAGTCTATGAACACTCATATAAAGCAGTTGGATACTCAGGTGAATCAGATTTCCAGTTCTATGAAGGGAAAGGGAGTAGCAGACACTCATATTAAGGCATGGTCTGTGTACATTGATGATGGATCTCACCTAGGTGAAGGATTTGAGCTAAGCACAGCTGAGTTAGTGGAAGAGGTTGAATTTTCGGATTTTGGAGAAAATCTCTCGGGTGGAAACTATGAAAACAGTGTTGCATCGATCGACACACCCCTAGTGTCGATCGATGCAGGTCGTGAACAGACAGACCCGCCGAAAGTTGACAGCATTGATGCAGATTTGGAGCTTAATCACCTGTTCCCTGGAGTGTCTGAGATTACTCAGGAGGAGATTTATGGACAATTAATTAGACAATATCCCTCAGTATCTGAAGTGATTAAGCAGGAGATTGAAGAGCTTAAACAGCTAGAGGAGATTGGTGAAGAGTTGGAAGAAATTCCATCATCTGATGATCCACCTTATCACCCATGTGTGCAGAGGTATTTGAACAAGATGTTGCCTTTGGATGAAGAGCTGAAAGATTGGGTGATTATAGTCCCTCAACAGATAAGTGATGTGATGTTAACCAAGGTTCCAAAGAAGCTGCCTGATCCTGAAATTTTTATGCTAAGTTGTTCTATCTTTGAGGATAGTTTTAGGCGCTCTCTTTGTGATTTGGGAGCTGCTGGAAGTCTTATGCCATATTCTGTGGCAGAGAAGCTAGGTATGCTTGATTTTACTCCTACTAGGACCTCTCTTGTCCTAGCTGATCAGTCTATACGAGTTCCGGAAGGACTCCTTGAGGACGTCCCGGTGAGAGTTGGAAACTATTTAGTTCCAACAGACTTCTTGGTGCTGAAATATGACTGTGATCCGGATGAAGCGTTGCTACTTGGAAGACCATTCTTGGCTACAGCGGGAGCCGTGATAGATGTTAGACACAGTCTGATAGACCTCCATCTGGGAGATGAGCCGCTGCATTTTGAGATGGACAAGCTGCGCAAGCCACTGATAGATGGGCAGACCTTCACCATTATGGATGCAGATGATGAGCATCCAGATGATACCGTGATTCTAGATCCTGGAGCACATTTTACTCCTTCTTTTCTTGGATATGAGCATTCTGCAACAGCCTACTCGCCACCTTGGATAAGGAGACTTGAACAGAGACAGAAAAAATCTCTGTCAAGATCTCGTGGTGCCTAAAAGATCTTGTTCGTCCGGTCAAGCTAATGACCTTAAACAAGCGCTGAGTGGGAGGCAACCCACTGTTAGGTTTAGTTATTTTTCTTTCTTATTTTTGGTGTTTTTCTTAGGATTTCACGTTTTCGTTTTTGTTTTTGCTAAGTTTCAGATGCAGAACTCGAGTCTGGAGATGTGTGACGATCGATGCACTCGCACAACGGTCGTTGCAAGGAGAGTTGACGAAGAGGGGTAATCGCATTGTGACGATCGTTGCTCACAAGTAACGGTCGTTGTAATTGGTTCAATTGCAGAATTAAGGTATGCGCTAAACCGGAAATCGATTTCGATTTGACCAGCATCGGTCGTTGCCCTTAAGCAACGATCGTTGCACCCACGACCGAGGTAAGTTGCCTTAAACCCTTCTCTTCTCTTTTCTTCCTCATTTCCGCCGTCTGTACGCCGAAAACCTCCACGCCCAAAATCGAAATTTTTTATCATTTTCTTCGATTCAATTGCTAATACTTCCTATTTTACACTCTAAATCCGTTTCTATAGCTCATATCTCAAGAATCCAAGGTAATGTACCTCAATTTTTCAAATTTTCGGATTCCATTTTAGGGTTTTAGGGTTTGAGAATTTTGAACTGAAATTGATGCTTGCATGCGTAATTAGACTGATTTTAGGGTGATAGGTTATGATTCAAGACCGATTTGCGATAATGTGGCACGAATTTGGACTAATTTATGTTGATTGTTTGCGGCGAAATCGCCTTGCAACGGTCGTTGCATTTATACAACGGTCGTTGCTTTGCGATTTTGGGAAATGTTCGATAAATGAAATCGCCTTGCAACGATCGATGCCTTAGGTGCAACGGTCGTTGCTTCGCGATTTCACAGAGAGTCTGCCGAGACTAATTGTTTAAATTTTTCTTTCTTATGCAGATGGCATCTCGCAGACAACCCCGCAAGAAACGAGCAACAACATCAACAGCCACGAGACAGTACATTCCACCACCAGAGTGGTTTCACAGAGACTCTCAGCCACCTAAGCCATATGTTAGAGTGGGTCCAGCAGTAGCACTGTCTTGGCCCCGAGCAGACACGACGGAGATCCCTACAGCCAGACAGTGGCCAGAGGACATTCGCACATTCCTCAAGACTGAAGATTTCACAGAGCGACCACTGCTTAACCAGTGGGATGAGTATGATTCGCTTCTCTACAGTGGTTGGTGTGGGATGACCATCAAGCCAACCAAGTTCGCTGACTACTCTACCTGCAAGAGTTTGGGGATCGATGAGCAGGTACTTGCTGTGTGCAGAGGCATTGGTCTAGGGACAATGCCAATGCGTCCTTATGATCTCTATCCTGAGCTGGTCAGACAGTTGCTAGCCACATGCAGAGTGATTTACCCAGATCCCGATAGCAGGAGCGCTACAGGAGGTATCTTTACCTTCATGAGTTGGGGAGTCAGGTATCAGATTCCTCTACTTGATCTCTGCAGGATCTACGGGTTCATTACTGAGCCGAGGCGCATTGCTATGCCACTTGAGTGGGATCCAGATGAGGCTCGAGCATTCTGGGAGTGTATTGGCAGTGGTCGATACAACTCCAGGACCACACCGGTGAAGATAATGAGGCATCCTGTGCTGAGATATGTCTCGCGTATCTTGTGTTGGAGCTTGCTATGCAAGTATGAGTCCAACAAGATGCGCAAGTATGAGATGGAGATGCTGTTTATGGGGCTGAGAGACCAGTTTGCAGAGTCTGGTGTGAGAGATCCTACTAGGGGTCTCAACTTGGGAGCTGTCTTCGCTTTGTATTTGTGTGATCTGCAGACGAAGCCTTTTGATGGAGTCAGTACTGAGACGGTAGGGAGCTTGCTTACTCCCATTTTTCTGCATTGCGGGATTCCTCTACAGGGCACAGAGTGTGATACGGCCAAGGAGTTCCTGGACTTCAGTCATTTGCAGAGCGCTACTTGGCTCAAGGAGGGGCGCATTTGGGTTTATCAGGACCCGACCACTGGGAGGTGTGGTATAGAGCTTCCTGCTGCTAGGTGGACACGGATTGACACATTGGAGGCTCTGAGATTTCAGCCTCCTGAGTCTGAGCAGCGCAGGATTCCTTTTATGGCTCATCCGCTGGGAGAGCCTTCCACACGAGCTTCGACTTCTGCTGCCCCTGCGCCTGCGCCTGCTCCCGTCGACGATATGGGACTCTTTCCCGAGCCTACGATGCCTTACGGAGATTATTCTGAGGCCGAGTGGAGAGAGAGATCAGATGGTATTCTACGAGCTGATTGGAACTTCATGTGCACTTGCAGCTGCAGGAGACAGCCATCCATAAACAAATTTTTATTTTCTTTTTGCCAACCCTTCGCTTGACACTACTGGGGACAGTGTGTCTTAAGTGTGGGGGAGGTTCTACTAACTTCTTTCTTTTGTTTTCTTAGAGTCAGTTAAAATTTTCAATAATTTGTTTTATTGAGTCAAAACTTTTAAGTAAGAAACGATGATTTTTTTGAGAAGATTAGCAGCACTTGCAGGAACTCAAGTAACCATTGGGATGAAGCTGCAGATTATCTCTGACTATTAGAAAACCCAGACATGGATCAACCTACTGAGAACACCCACATCGCTTCAGGTATCAGAGGATCCTTTACTGACTTCACCTTAAATACTGACTTAGATTTCTCACCTAAGGGCTTGGTATACTTTGTGTCGGATTCCCTTGTTAGTTCTGACACAGCCTGTAAACCTGTCCTATTTAGTTCCCTTCTCCCTTTCCATAAAAAAAAAAGATAATAAACTGAGGATGAGTTAGTAACTCCGAAGTGGTCATGGGAATGGTAGCTAAAACTCTCATATCCTGTGCATCCATGGAATGTGTCCAAAGTACACCCCTTAACGGGAAGAGCACTGATAAAAAAAATAAAATGATACCCAAAGGGGAAAAATCAGAATGCTAAGGAAGGGAAAAGAGAAGAAAGGGACTAGAGAAAGATAGTATGGTGGTCTAGAGCTGATAAGGTAAGAGTCCATGTGCCTTTGATCGATACTCCTTAGGTGAGACCGCACTTAAATACTTGCAGAAGTCAGTAGGGAGAATTTGAATGCTTGAATGTGATTGTGGAGTTTACTTAGGACAGTTGCTAAGTGTGGGGGAAGTATATGTTGGTCTTGATGTCTGCAGGTTGATTCTTTCATGTGGTTTACTAAGGGGAATCTGAGTGTTGCTGCTTCTAGGATGAAAAGAGTTTCTGAAGAGTTTTCAAACCTCTTCACTACATTCTAGTTCTCTGTTTTGCTTGAGGGCAAGCAAAGGCTAAGTGTCGGGGAGTTGATATATCATGGTTTTTATCGGTTTTATGCCATGATATAATTGTGTTTTTGTGTTCTTTTAGAGTCTTTTACAGGTATAATCAGGTTTGGAGCGGAATTGGAGATATTGGAGCATTTTGGGACTTTTCGAGTGTTTTGGCCGAGAGTTTAAACTCACTGTCCGATTTGATGATCATGCGTCGATCGTTACACACCTGCAACGATCGACACACTAGCGAGATGGGCCGAACGCGGCGGTTTAATGAAGTTATCAAGACTTTGCACTTTGGCCCAGAAGTTTCCAGTATTTACAAAGAAGCCCCAGCCGAGATTATGCCTATATAATTAGGATTTTGGTGTTTATTTTAGATACGGTTTCATACTTAGAGCTAAGAGATTTTTAGAGCTTTTGGGGCTGATCTATTCCTGTATTTCATCTATTTTGGAGAAGATTTTGAACCCCTTTATCTATTTAATTTCTTATATGCAATCTATTAATTCTATGATTTCTGTTTCATTAATCATGTCTGAGTAGATTCATAGTTAGGTTTAGGGTTTCTCATAAAGGATTTCATGACTTGCTAGACTTGTTTAATTCAGTTAAGGATTCACATGAATAGAATGTTCTTCGATCTAAATTATGCTTAATGCTAGTTCTAACCTGATCAATTAGAATCTAGATCTTAGGTTGCTAAATACGACACAAGAGTGTGGTTTAGAATCTGAACTATTTAGGTTGAGCAATTAAATTATTCGCAAAGAGATTTGGCTTAGTTTAATTGTGAACATATCGAACTTGAAATTAATGCTGGTTTAATCTGTTAGTAATTGCAAAGAGATTTGGATTACTGCACTTAGACTTAGAGGATTTTCGCAAAGAGATTTGGTTAATTCTAATTCCGTGATTTGAGTTCTAGAACTGTGTTTAATTAGATCATGACTGATTAACTTGTCTGCTTGTCTGATTTCCTGAGAATTCCCTAGACTTAGCGCTTTTAGTTAACTGCTTTCACAACAATCTTTCTACTGATTTATTTTCTTGCCTTGCTTTTAATTCACTTCACATCTGCTTTCTTCTTAGTATTAATCTCTACGGTTCTTATTCTATCGAGACCAGAGTCTCTGTGGATTCGATACCCTATATACTACAATCACTTAACTGTACACTTGCAGTAGAATAGGATTAAAACTTAGACCCTATCATGATGTAGTTGTAGTACTTAGGGTATCGAATCCACAAGGACTATGGTCACACGATAGATTATAAGTAATTCAGATTTAAGCTAAGTGAAGCAATATTGGAAAACGGTAAACAAATTAGCAAGTAAAGAAATTAAACGAGGGGGTTGTAAGCAACTAACGAAGGTGCCAGGTTTCGGGAGTTCTCAGGACATCAGGAATTCAGATGACAAACAATCAAGATTTAATCTATAGCGTTCTTGAACTAGAATCACGACGGTAAAACTAACCAGCTGTCGCTGCGATAATTATCTATGTCTAACAACCTAGCAGACCAAATTCCTTTGCGAATCCTAGAGTTCTAAACATGCATTAATTCCAAGTTCGTTCGTTCACAATTTCTCTAAACCAAATTCCTTTGCGGATAGATAAATTGCTCACCAAATCAGATCTAGTTAAATAAACCAACTGTCGTTGCGTAAATCAACCTAGAATCAGTAATCTAAATGGCCAGTTCAGATCACGTGTGTCAGTAGCGACCTCCCCCACACTTAAACTACACTGTCCCCAGTGTAATCAAGCTCAGGATTGGTGAGAAAATAATCAAATTGAAGAGCAATCTGAAAAGTTGCAGAATACTTACATGTTGTCGCCCTGTGTCGATCGATGCCACAAGGGTGTCGATCGATGCAAGGCGAATATGCTCGCGGTTATTTAAATAACCAGTGTCTGAACCGCAATCGAATCGGCTAACCAGAAATCGCATCTGCATTGACCGATGCACTATGTGTGTCGATCGATGCAATGCGATTCTGCCTGTTTCTCACGCCTCTGAACACACTTAAACAGAAAAATCAAAAAACCAAAATCAAAACGAATAATGAAAAGAAAAACGAACCTAACAGTGGGTTGCCTCCCACTCAGCGCTTGTTTAAAGTCATTAGCTTGATTATGGGATGGAGATTTGACTCATGGCGGTTTCAACAGAGACTTAGAGTGTCTCTGTGAATATCTCTTCATCCACGGCGGTGTGTAAGAGGTATCAGCATGAGAGCGTCCAAGGAACGTAGGAAGAGATCCAGGGCGGGAGCGAAGCTTGGGTGGTATTATGCGTTTCCCTACATTCAAAGCTGATTGATCAGGAGGTTTAAGTTTAAAAGCTTTATACATGTGCTTTGGTGGAGATCTGATGTTCGGAGCTTTCTGCTTATGAGCAGTTGTAGGTTCCGAAGATGTTAGAGTAGATTCCTTAGGAACCACCATCTTCTTTTCTCCACTATCAGATGTTGTAGTTTCACCAATCTGAACTTCATCTTTCAAATGATCATCAGTGGAGATCATCTTCTTTCCATATCCCAACACACAAGGATGAACTCGCGAAGCTTCAGCTGGTGGAGTTTCATTCATCTCCTTATCCACCACTACCATGCACTTGACTATACTCTGCTCCTGTTTAGACCTTACAGGAACTCTTGGGAATGGTATTGGAGGTTTGTAGACCCGTTCCTTAACAATTCCACGAGAAATAAGTGAGTCTGATTCTTCACGGTATGCAACGATCGACGCATTAGGTGCAACGATCGATGCAAGTAATTCATCTCGAGTTCCAGCTTCAGTCTCGGGTTTCTCAGTTCTTTCCACGAGTTCAGCAGTCTTAAAATCAAATTTCTCTTCTTGTCTTCGTCCATTATCGATCTGAACTGTCCAAGTCAAAAGATCAATGTCAATCTCGGTTGAGTTTGGTCCGTCGAAACTCTCAAACTCAGGGATTTCAATCTCGGATTCTTCTGTGTTTTCCACTATCTTCATAGCCTTAACTTCAAGATACGATCCCTGATCCAGCCTACGTTCATCCTGAATTGAGATGGCGTTGACACGAGCATTCTGAGCATTCTTCCTTTTGACAGAACTTGAAATCTGATCCACTTGTGTGTCCAGCAGCCTTATATGAGAGCTCAAGGACTCAAACTTCCCATTCAAATCAGTGTACAAGGCATCAAGCTTCGAGTTGGAAGACACAGCGGACTTTTGTTGTACCTCAAGAAACTGCTCCATCATGGCCTCCATTCTGCTCCTATGTGTAGGTGCAGGAGGTGCTTGGTGAGATGAATAACCATAATCTCTCGATCTCGGAGCATAACTAGAACCTTGTCTCTGCTGATTTCCATATGTCCGTCCATGATAATCAGCTCCAGCTATATAATTCACCCCCGCAAATTCTTCAGCTTCTGCATCAGCTCGGATTTGTCTCTTCCAAAGTAGGATGATGTGGATAGAGTCAATCTTGTCTCTCATCTCAGCTATCTACTCAACCAATGCATATGGTATGATGGGGTTTCCTTCCCCATCCAGTTTCTGACCCTTCGCGTTGCATATATGACCCTCTTGGTCTCGTAGAATGCCGTTCTCTCCGCGAATCAAGATCACAGGTTCCATAGAGCGAAACATGTTATAGTTCCAAGATCTCGGTATCTCTGGTTTCGCCTTGTGTCGATCGATGCAAGTAGAGCGTCGATCGATGCAATTGCGAATCAGTGTCTATCGACACACAGGACCGTGTCGATCGATGCAGAGCGATTACAGGCGTACCTGAAACGCAAGAAACAGGAAAAAAATTAGTAACAAAAAACAAAAAAACAAAAAACCTAGTCCAAACCCTAAGTTCAAATCTATCGGAGACTCAAAAGAGTCCCCGGCAACGGCGCCAAAAACTTGATAGGTCAATAATTAATCCCTATTCTAACTGCAAGTGCACAAGGACTCCGGTCAACGATAGATTTAGAATAGTCAAGATTAAACTAGGTGAAAGTAATGAGAAAGCAGTAAATCAGACAGCAGAAAGTAAATCAAGCGAGCTTGTGAGCAAGGAAGCGAAGGCGTTAAGTCTAGGGAGTTCTCAGGAAATCAGGAACACATACAATCAATCAAGCAGGATCTAATAAGGAACTGTTCTAGAACTCAAACACAGATATAGAATTAACCAACTGTCGTTGCGAGAATTCTCTAAGTCTAAATGCAGCAATCCAAATTCCTTTGCAATTACTAACAGATTAAACTAGCTTTAATTCCAAGTTCGATATGTTCACAATTCAATTAAACCAAATTCCTTTGCGAGTAATTCAATTGCTCATCTAGGTTCTTTCTAGCTAATTAACCAACTGTCGCTGTATCAATCAACCACATCATAAATCTAAGTGGCCAGTTCAGATTAAGCATTAAGAACAATCTTAGATGAAGAACTAGAAAGTATGAATCCCTAACAGATTGATTAACCTAATATTCCATGAAATCCCTTGTGAGAATCCCTAAACCTAACAGGTAAACTACTCAGACATGTTCATCGAAACAGAAGACATCATGAATAGAAAACCAAATATCATAAAACAGAATAAAGAACTGGGGTTCGAAATCAAGTCTCTTTCGAGAACAAGATCAGCCCCTAAAACTCTCTCTGAATAAAATAAAGCGTAGTTAAAAGCGTAGCCTAAACAATGGCTTAAAAACCCTAATATAATGGTCTAATCACGGCTGGGGCCTTTTTGTAATTATAGAAACTTCTGGGCTTAAGTTGCAATTCCCAAACTCTTCATAAACTCGCGAGAATGTGTCTGTCACAATCTTGTGTCGATCGATGCACATTCTGTGTCGATCGACACAAATGTCTGATATGAGCAGTGACTTCTTCTCTCTCGGCCAAATGCTCCGAATAGCTCCAAAATGCGTCATAAACTCCAAATACGCTCCAAACGTGTCTAGACCTAAAAATATAGATAATAGACTCTAAAACATAATAAGAAACTCGATAAATAAGACATATACCATGGTTAAAATCCTTAAAATCCATGGTATATCACATAGCGCCTAAACGGCCGCTTTCTTGAACACTTGAACACTGCTAGTCATTTATACGTTATTCATAATGCTTCGTATCATAGTATTCAAGTTATTAAGAAGATATTTGCAATAGGGTCTTCTCGCTTTGCTAATAGAAACTTTTTCCAACGATTTTATTCAATTATGGAGACTTTTTCTAGTGTTGTGTATTTTCTTACATGTTTATTGAAATAGTTGAAAACAATTAACTACAGAATATAACTTTTTAAATTTACTATTTATTTGGAGCACAAAAGTTTTTAGTTTTAAATATTCTAAATTTATATACCGAAATAAATTGTTCACAGTAACTTATTTTATATAAACAACATCAACGTAACATATTTTCAGATTAAATAAATTTTCTTAAATAAAATTTGAATTGGTTTATATGACGAGCATAATCGAACTGAATACAATGTAAATATGTCTAAAAGATATGAAGAAACCCATTGATAAAAGATATTAAAATTGTGCCTTCAAAAAAAAAGATATTAAAATTGTTATTTTCGTAAAATTTATTAAATATTTAAAATAAAAATTTAAATAATACAACAAAGAGTTAAATTAGATAAAATTTATTTGATTTTATTTTAATAATTTTATTATTTCCAGGCGGTAACAATTAGCATCACATACGGCTTTGTCTTTCCAACTTAAGTTACTTTTTACGTCCGACCAACACCAACAATTTCTTACGAATCCGCCACACACTTGATTAGTACAAATTGATGTTATGGTAATTTTTGATATATCTATTTCGATATCATCCATATTTGCACCGATATCATCCATCTTTGCACCTACATATTGAAATCATTTATTTCTATATTATATCAGCATCGTACTCATATACAAGTTATCCATCAACCTTCGTATCATATTATTCAAGTTATTAAGACGATTGCAACAGGGTCTTCTCGCTTTGCTAATACGTCTTTCTGCAATTTTGAAACTTTTCCAACGATTTTATTCAATTATGGAGACTTTTTCTAGTGTTCTGTATTTTTTTTTACATGTTTATTGAAACAGTTGAAAGCAACTAAATATAGATTATAAATTTTAAAATTTACTTACGAGGGTTTTAAATTATAAATATTCCAAATTTATATACTGATATAAATTGTTCACAGTAACTTATTTTATATGAAACAACATCAATGTAACATATTTTCTAATTTAATAGGTTTTCTTAAATAAATTTTAAAACACTCGTACTCAATCCAAACAGGACAGAACTTCAACATTCCTCATCAGATACACTTATCAAGCTTGCATTCACGTAATCTGGCGAGAAAGGAACCAACGCCGTCATGGTCAGGAAGCTTTTCCTACATCACATATCATCAAATTTGTGGACAAACAGGTCCGCAATCGTCTTCTCTCCTGGTGCTTCTGGAGAGTCCCTCGATCAAGGTTTGGAGCGTTGGTTCTCTACGAGAATCTGAGTCTTCTATTTGTTGGTTCAGTAACACCAAGATGTAAACGATTTTTGGAATTCAAATTCATTTAACATTCAATTAAAAATATAAAAAAAATGATTTGGTTTATGTCACGAGCATAATCGAATTGAATACAATGTAAATGTGTCTAAAAGATATGAAGAAACCCCCAGATCAAAGATTTCAAATTTGTTTTTTTTTCGTAAAATTTATTTAAATATTTAAAATAAAAATTCAAATAATAGAAATAAGAGTTAAACTAGATCAAAATCATTTGATTTTATGTTAATAATTTTATTAATTCCACGCGGTAACAACAACTTCTAATTCATCAGATTTATTAAATATTACTTTTAAAAATGACAATTAGCGTCACATATGGCTCTGTCGTATGAACATAAATGACTTTTTAAGACCGAACAACACCAACAATTTCTTACGAGTCCGCTACACACTTCATGAGTACAATTTGATGGGAGGGTTATCTTTGATATATCTATTTCGATATCATCCATCTTTGCACCTACATATTGAAATCACACATCATTCAAACCTTAACGACAAAAAACACTGGCAAAAAAATAAAAATTAAACTAAATATAAGTAAGACAATTGAAAAACCCTATACATACACTGATGTAAAGTAAATAGAGAGAGGATGAACATGCAGATGACAGCTGTTCTAATTTTCATGGTTTTTAAAACAACTTTGTGATGTACTTCTCTTGTCTAGGATTCTTATTTTAAAAATGTTTGATTTCAATCTTCTTATTACTATGTATATATAGTATAATAGTTAAATAAAAATCGAAAAATTATTGTCATCAAATCATTTTGAAGAGGTAATATATATAATCATTCATTATCATTTAGATTGGTCAATGTTTCTACTTTACCCAAGATTTTATGTATAAATTTTTTTCATATAAATTATTGATTTAAAAATATTCCTATGGATATCTTTTTAGTCAACATGTACAAAAATAGAAAATAATATAGGCCAGTCAATATTTTAAGTCTATTTTTTTTTACTTTGTTCATAGTGATTTACACATTTATTTTTAATATATATACATTATTCTTCAATATATTCAATGAAAATTTGAAATACAAAAATTATTTAAATTTACCTTCAAAAGCATCATAATTTCCAGTATCTAAGTTAGTTATTTATTCTCCATAAATTTCTATAATTTCTCAACCTAAGAAAATATTAACAACATTTTATTTTTGCAAAATAATTTCCATAACTTCTTAAAACAAAATAAAGTGTAAACTTGATATATTAACTCAAATTTAACTTCAACTACACTAAAAAGCCTAATCACATATTGTTATTTTCTAAGACAGTAAATAATGTTAATAAATAAATTTTAAAGGATATTTTAAAATATATACAAAAAATACTTACTATATTAAATCCGCACTGATCCGACCCTCGGGTTTTGCTAATTTTCGGATAGAAATTTTGCAGCCCAAATCCGCCCCGCAGTGGGTCAAGCTGGGACAAACCCACGGGTCGTTGCCCATATTGACATCTCTATATGGGAGCATCATGGAAATAATGCTTAAGTAAATTGATATTTTATATGTAACGTTGTAAAATTTGTGTTTATGTGTGTTTTATTATTACAATTATTAATAATTTTGGTCAATATCCACTACTATAAATGCAAATGACCCTATACCCTAAACTCTAAACCTAAACATTATACCATAAACCCTAAATAGTAGACCCTATATATACCCAAAACTCTAAACCGAAACATTAAACCCTAAATACAAGACTTTATATATATATACCATAAACCCAAACATTAAACCATAAACCTTAATACTAAACCCAAAACCCTAAACTCTAATAAATGTTCATCATAACCGATATGATTAAGGTAATTCGGAAAGACTATGTTTAATAGATTGTGTAGGATTATATATTATCATGTTACAGTAATTAGATAATATCCTAAGATAATAATTTATTGGATATATCCTACGAATTAGGCATGGTTGTTCGGGTACACTATCGGGTTCAGGCTTAAAGAACCCGTTCGGGTATTTTAAATAATCGGGTCGTGTTCGGTTTGGGGGTTTTTGGGATAGGGTTGGGTTTTGTATTCTAAGTCAAACCCGTAAACACCAGAATATTCAAAGTGATACTAATTACTTCAGATAAATAACCAAAATTACTATGGGCTCGGGTGAATTCAGGTATTATCGGATATTTTACCCGAAGTAACCACAAAATCCTAGAACATTCATAAATACATCCACAAACACAAAGGGAAACATCATCAAACATTCATTAATTCACAACTTCAACAGAAAATGAGTAAAACAAGGTAGAGTTTAAACATAAAAAGTGGTTGTAGTTTAAGTGAAATCGTGAATAAGACATAAAAAGAGTAAAAAAGTTGATAAACAAGCAACGAACAAAAACCAGACAAGCATTACTTGAACATAAACTTGTAGTTCCTGTAATGTAATTTTTGAAAAAAAACTCAAATCAGAGACAAACAAAAGCTTAACAAAATCTTAACAAACTAATGATGTTTAAAAAAGCTTTTTATTATTGTTTGAATGTTTTAGTATTTTTTATAACCAAAATATAGAAGTTATATTTTATAATTTCCCACTTATATATGATAATTTATAAATTTATGTAAGAATATAATTTAATCATTACATAATTTTTTTTGTTTTTTTAAAAATATATGTGGTTCACAATTTAGAAAATTACTAGACAAATTGCAAGATTGACCGACATATTTGGTGATTTATTGACATCACCAAAAATACATTTATTTAAGAGTAATTATATAAACTAGCAGGAACATAAATTAAATTTAAGAAAAAGTCTTTTTCACATCTAATAAAAAGATCAACGAGCCCTTGTTTTATTCTCATAATATAATTTTTATTTTTGCTCTCCTTTTTAAAGAGCAGAAACATGACTCACAATAATTTATTTCTAATTTCTCTTTTTTCAAATTCGTGCATTTACGTTCAAAATATGCTGTAAATATAAGTATTCAAATGTTACGAAATAGTTGTCTATGATACTTAAATATATTTTTTTTCGAAGAACGATTTATAATATAATAATTATATAATTTTAATGGCTATATATTTATCGATAGTCAACTACACAAATACCTAATATGTTATATGTAGTCAACTACACAAGTAATCAGTAGCACAAATACCTAGGACAAGTATTTAACTACTCAGTTAACAATTTATATTTTATGAGTTGTTTATTTACTTAAGACAAATGGACAACAATTTTATATATATATATATATATATATATTTTTTAAAGTTTTGTTAAATACAGTGACATAAAAGGTTTTGTTAAATAAAATTTGAACTAGTTCATATGTCCTGAGCATAATCATACCGAATAATATGGACATGTGTTTAGAGCATATGAAAAAGACATTGATAAAAGGATTCCAAATTTATTTTTTGTAAGACTAATTTAAACATTTAGAAGAAAAATTAAAATAAGACAAATTTAGATAAAATTCATTTTCGTTTGTTTTAATAATTTATTATTTTCATGTGGTGGACAACAATTTTAAGTACATCATATTTATTAGATATTATTCTGGAGGAGGATGAGGACATTGAGAATCACAAAAAGCTTGAGTGTCCCAACACCTGTGATCGGTTTTTACTACACAACACCAAACGTCTTTTGAAACTACTCCAGAAAACGGTATGTGATAACAATTTGATGATATTTTTATCTTTGATCTCTCCATTTCGCTAACCACCGTCTTCGCACCTTAACATTAAAATCACACATCAACCAAAACATTAACGAAGAACAAACACATTGGTGAAGAAGAGTAACTAAAAAAAAATCATATTATTATAATTGAGATACCTACACATAGACATATGTAAAGTAAATAGGGAGAGGATGAACATGCACATGATAGTTGTTTGTATTTTCATGGTTTCTTAAACAATTTTCTTATCTGTATCTCTTGTTTAGGAGTCTTATTTCAAAAGAGTGTTTCTACTTGTTATATATATGTATATATTTAAATGAAAGTATAAAATATATTGTGACATCAAATCATTTTAAAAAGGTAATATATACACAGTCATTAAATATCATTTAAATTGGTAAATGTTTATATGTTACCCTTGTATATATTCTTCTTCTTATAAAACATTTAAGAAAGATTAAATTGTATACCTTTTTTAATTCAAAAAATTAAGATACATTACCAAAAAAATAAGGCCTCTTAACACCATTTCCGAATCCAAATTAGTTTTTTTAGTTGTGGTGTGTTAACATTGTTTGAATGTTTTAGTATTTTTATAACCAAAATATAAAGGTTATATTGTATAATTTCCCACTTATATATGATAATTTATAAATTTATGTAAGAATATAATTTAATCATTACATAAGTTTTTTGTTTTTTTAAACTTTATGTGGTACACAATTTAGAAATTACTAGACAAATTGCAAGATTGACCGATCTATTTGGAGATTAATTGACATCCTCAAAAATACATTTATTTAAGGGTAATTATATACACTAGCAGAAATATAAATTAAATATAAGAAAAAGTGTTTTTCACTTCTAATAAAAAGATCAACGAGCCCTTGTTTTGTTTTCATAATATCATTTTTATTTTTTCTCTCCTTTTTAAATATCAGAAACATGACCCACAATAATTTATTTCTAATTTCTCTTTCTTCAAATTCGGGCATTTATTTCCAAAATATGTTGTAAATATGAGTATTCAAATGTTACAAAAATATTTGTCTATCATACTTAATATTTAACTTTTCTAATAACGATTTATAATATAATAATTATATATGTTTTAATGACTATATTTTTATCGATAATCAACTACACAAATACCTAATATGTTATAGTCAACTACACAAATACCTAATATGTTATATATAGTCAACTACACAAGTAATCAGTAGCACAAATACCTAAGACAAGTAGTCAACTACTCATTTAACAATTTATATTTTTATGAGTTGTTTCTTTACTTAACGTGTAATAAATTAACATAACTTGTCTTTGAATATTTACAATGTAAAGAACTATTTTTCTAACATTAAAACATGTTATTATCATTCCAACATAAAAAACTAATTATTTTCATAATTAACAATGTAAGATATTTATAGCCATGTGACTATAAAACAATTTAACATCATCAAAGTAAATAGATTCATATGTTATACAGAAATAGCAATATATTTAATTTATTTAAGTGATATTTCTTGTCAACTATTTAAGTGATATAAATATCATAATCTTGTTGAAAATGCATTTCATACAAAAATACATTAATTTCATTAAATCAATAATCTTCCACTTTCTTCACTCACAGCTTACACATTTTTTTGCCAAAATAGTAAACAGTTCTATTTAATATTGATATCTTTATATTAATATAATAACATTTTTCTCTCTACTGTTTTACTAAATTCATTTTCAAATTATTATTCTCTACCAAGTTTACTTTACATTTATATCAGCCTCGTACTCATACACTTATTATAAATAAACCTAAATTCATATTATTCAAGTTATTGAGAAGATATTTCGAAACATTGTCTTCTCGCTTCGCTAATATGACTCTCTTTCCATTTTGAGACTTTTCTCGATGATTTCTTCATTAATGGAGATTCTTCTATTGTTTTTTATCTTTTTACTAGTTTATTGAAACGGTGGTAAACAATTAATTATAGAGTACGAACTTTGATTTTTTTTTTTTGAGAACAAAGAATTTTAATTTTAAATATACTCTAATATAAAATTTTCACCAGAATTTATCTTATATGAAACAACATCAATGTTACATATATATGTATATATATATATGTATATATATATATATATATATATATATTTATTTAAATTAATAGGTTTTGTTAATACAGTGACAGAAAAGGTTTTGTTAAATAAAATTTGAACTAGTTCATATGTCCTGAGCATAATCATACTGAATAATATGGAAATGTGTTTACAGCATATTAAAAAGTCATTGATAAAAGGATTCCAAATTTATTTTTTCGTAAAACTAATTTAACTATTTCGAAGAAAAATTAAAATAATGAAAAATAAGACAAATTTAGATAAAATTCATTTTTGTTTGTTTTAATAACTTATTATTTCCATGTGGTAGATAACATTACATCATATTTATTAGATATTATTATGGAGGAGGATGAGGACATTGAGAATCACAAAAAGCTTGAGTGTCCCAACACCTGTGATCGGTTTTTACTACACAACACCAAACATCTTTTGAAACTACTCCAGAAAACGGTATGTGATAACAATTTGATGATATTTTTATCTTTGATCTCTCTATTTCGCTAACATCCGTCTTCGCACCTTAACATTTAAATCACACATCAACCAAAACATTAACGAAGAACAAACACATTGGTGAAGAAGAGTAATAAAAAAATAATCATATTATTATAATTGAGAAACCTACACATAGACATATGTAAAGTAAATAGGGAGAGGATGAACATGCACATGAGAGTTGTTTGTATTTTCATGGTTTCTTAAACAATTTTATGATTTGTATCTCTTGTTTAGGAGTCTTATTTCAAAAGACTGTTTCTACTTGTTATATATATAAATGAAAATCTAAAATATATTGTGACATCAAATCATTTTAAAAAGGTAATATATATATACAGTCATCAATATCATTTAAATTGGTAAATGTTGATATGTTACCCTTGTATATATTCTTCTTCTTATAAAACATTTGAGAAATAATAATTTGTATACCTTTTTGAATTCAAAAAATTAAAAAGAGTAAATGTTGATATGTTACCCTTATAAAATTGGTAAATTGTTAAATGTTGATATGTTACCCTTGTATATACCTTATTTTAAAAAAGAGTACTATATGATATTTTATCTTATTTATAAAGTTTAATATTTAGATGAAAATCTAAAATTTATGTCATCAAAATATTTTAAAGAGGTAAGATATAATCATTAAAGGGAGTGTATTGAACTATGAATTTCAAGAGATTTGGACGTTTTCTTAAAATCCACTCGTATTCAACTAAGAATTTCAAAATGCATTTACAAATCCAGTATTATTGACAATGAAATCTATATAAAATCATTCAAAATCATTTAGAAGTTTATGTTATTCAAAAATAATTTGTTAAAATCATATCAAATATACTGTTATTGAAAATGTTTTAACCATATAGATTTTAACAACTAGGATTTAGAAAAAAAAATCTTTGTTAAAAATATAAAGATCAAAATCTCATGTCTATGTGATATTGTAGGGGATTTTATTACAAAATCACAACAACTTCCTTAAAATCACCAAAAAAAAAATCATCTAAATCTTAGTTAAAATCAAATCACCATAAATGTCTGGATCAATAAAATTTTATTGGTAAAAAATTATACTTTATCCAATGAATATAATTTTACTAGGAAACACGATTTTGCGACTTTCACTGAAAACACAATTTTGGGATTTTGGCAGAAAAAACGAGATTCCGTTTGGCGGGAAACGTGATTTTGCGATTTTGACAGGAAAACATGTTTTATGGTTTTAGTGAAAAAACAAGATTTTACCTTTTTCGCGGGAAAACGCGATTTTACAATTTGGCGGGAAAACATTATTTTACGATTTTGGCGAAAAAATATGATTTTACAGTTTTGGTGGGAAAACATGATTTTATGGTTTTGACGGAAAAACGCGGCTTTACGGTTTTGGCGGGAAAATATGATTTTATGATTTTGACGGATAACGCGTTTTACGGTTTTAGCGAGAAAACATAATTTTAAAGTTTTGGCGAGAAAACATGATTTTGCGGTTTTAACGGAAAATGCTATTTTACAATATTGACGGGAAAACGCGATTTTACGGATTTGGCAGAAAATGTGATTTTACGATTTTTTTTTGAAGGAAAATGAGATTTTATGGTTTTACGGTTTCATAAAATATCATTTTCTATTTTTGCAAGATAATTGTAATATATTATTTATGTTATGTTTGTTTGTTCATTTAAAATTTTCATCCAAATGATCTATTTGGATAATTAGGGTATATTAGTAACAAAAACGACATCCATCCAGATAAATCATGTGAGTGGACAAACGAACAGCACCTTCATCTCTAGTTTAATGACACCGAGTAACATATACTAGTTGGGGAAAACAGATTGATATGATGTTCCTCCAAAATTAAATAAAAGCCAAAACAAGATTGAAACATGCATAGAACCAACACAAAATTTCTCAGCATAGCTTATTCTATTTAGCTTCATCTACTCAATTTTAAAATAAATTCCATGTTTCTTTAGAAAACTATAACTAATACCACATAATACATCGTTTTAATCTTTTGTGAACAAAATATCTTATGCGGGTTTAGAGTCGAGTTCCAATAAATAAAGACAACACTAGTTTTAATCATAATTAAATTTTGAACCGCTTTTTAAAGCGCGGATATATTTACTTGAATTTTTGTTAATTTAGATTTTTTATTATGCAATCTATTTTATAATTGTTAAATCCGCATTATAAATGCGAATTTACAATTTATAGTTTTTTAAATGAATTCTATGTTATTTGGGAAGAGATATAACGTAAAAATAAAAATAAATTAAATAACGATTTCACATTATAATCTATGTTTTAGTGTAAGATCGTGATTTTGGAAATAATTTTATATTATTATTTTTATGAAAACAACCATAGTAGAAGTTGGGTGATAATAAGTTTAATCTTTATTTCATTTACCTATTATAAAACAACATTTATTTATAAATAAAACTTTGTTATGTTTTTAGTATTTTAATAATTAAATATTTATGAAAGTGTAAATAGAATAATCTGTTTAAATATGTGCATTGGTTAAATGTTTTTAAAAGTTTATTTAATCGACATTAGTTAATTCATATTTTTACCCATTTTTTAAATGAGTAAAGTTCCATTTAATTTTTTATAATTAAAATTAATTTATTTATTTTTCAACACATCTTGTAGTGGTATACATAATTTCCAAATTTAATTGAACAACTCGTTATAACTGCATTAATAAAAACCTCAACTATAATTTGACAAATCATATATTTGAATAATATAAATATTAAATAATTTTAATAATTTATTAAATTAAATAAATATATTGAAATTAGATAATATATTGCAAAGTTCGTTTTTAAAAATTTTATAATAAAATTTTGTATAATTTAGTTTTTAATCCATTCTTGTAGTGTTTTAAATATTTTTCAATTTGATGCAACAATCCGCCAAAAAGTGCAATCGTAAAGCATCAATTATAATGTAATATAATATAGATTCGAACAATATAAAATATTGACTAATTTAATACTTTATCATTTAAAAAATATATCTGTCTAATTTTTAGTAGTCTTATTTTATAAATTAAATTTTAGTTTATAGTAATTTATTTATTTTATAATATTTTCTTTTTAAATTTTAATTATGTTGAAATATATGAATCTTTGTTTATAATGATCTAAATAAAAATATTTTTTATAGATCAAATGTTATTAATATTTTTAATAAATTTTAGTAATAAATACAAATTTAATAATTATTTTCTCTAGAAATGAAAATTTAAAAATACTTTTGACCTTTTTATATATAAACTATATACTTATATTTCAAACAAAAAATATTAAAAATATTATGAATATATTTTAAATAAAATCATAACTTAGAGAATATTTACATTAAATTGTAACTAAAATTATTTTAATAAATTTCAATAATAAATACGAAATTTATAATTATTTTTCTTAAAAAATCAAAAATAAATATTTATAAGTTTTGTTATAGCTTAAAATATATATTTTTATTTAAACAATAAGATATTAAAAGATATTATAAATATATTATGGGATAAAATCATTAATTAAAAAATATTTAGCATGACCCACATTTAATCTAAATTTTAGTGAACCCAAAAATAATCTAATAGATATTTAAAATTAAATAATTATAATTATATATTTGATAATAAATATATGAAGTAAATGTTAGTCTCTCAAATCATCTATTTTTTTTAATAATATTGATTATAAGGTTCAAGACTTCAGGTGCACGGTTAAGTTTGATAGTTCCGAACCCCTAACTAATTTATAAGGTTTTTCAAAAATCACAAATTTTAATGACTAACTAATACTATTTTAAAACTTTACAAACACTAAATATAAATGTTATCATACTGAAACGTATACGAAGAAAAACCAAAAAGATAGTTTTATTGAGATAATAGTGGAAGTGCTTGTGTTATGCAATGACTTTTATATAAAAATGATCAGGGGTAGAGATACTTCAGATATAGGGGTCATTCCAGAGTGATCCAAATATTAATTTATGTTGATTTTTATACAAAATCAGCTAATAACACATAAAAAGGTAAATTTCAAGATCAGTGTTTAAGACTTTAAAACCTTTAGTAATATATTCGTCTGAAATGAGATTCATAGTTAACATAAATTGGTTTTTAGGGTTTACAAAACACTTGTCTAAATTGTTTTGTTTTAATCATGAACAACAATCCATTAACTCTAAAACATTCATACCAATCTAAACTTTCAACTAGGACGAAGATATTTAATTTTAAATATATACGAATTTATAAATTCAAATGATTTAAACATCTTTTGTGTTGTACAATTCAACATTAATTATTGTAAACTAAAATTGTTGGTTTTATTTATATCGGAAAAGTCACAAAAATACATTAATTTATCAAAAAATTAGGAGGACAATTGGCTTCACAAGTAGCTTTGTCTTGCCAGCAAGGAAAATCAGGTTTGCTCACACAACACCAACAATCTCTTTTCAATAATCCATGACAAGCGGCATGATAACAAAATGATAATACAATTTTGTTTGGGTTCTTTGTCTCTCCAACATCCACCCTCGCAGCTTCACATTTGAAACCGCACATTAAATCAATATAAACAATGAACAAAAAAAAACATAAATAATATAAACAAGAAAACTATACATACATTGATGTAAGGCAAAGAGGGAGAGCAATAGCATGCACATGAGATGTGTATGTGATTTCATCGGTTTTATGTTTCAAACAACTTTGTAGTATTTCTCTTGTTTGCAAGTCTTATTTTAAAAAGAGTACTATGTGATATTTTATCTTATTTATAAAGTTTAATATTTAGATGAAAATCTAAAATTTATGTCATCAAAATATTTTAAAGAGGTAAGATATAATCATTAAAGGGAGTGTATTGAACTATGAATTTCAAGAAATTTGGACGTTTTCTTAAAATCCACTCTTATTCAACTAAGAATTTCAAAATGCATTTACAAATCCAGTATTATTGACAATGAAATCTATATAAAATCATTCAAAATCATTTAGAAGTTTATGTTATTCAAAAATAATTTGTTAAAATCATATCAAATATACTGTTATTGAAATTTTTTTAACCATATAGATTTTAACAACTAGGATTTAGAAAAAAAAATCTTTGTTAAAAATATAAAGATCAAAATCTCATGTCTATGTGATATTGTAGGGGATTTTATTACAAAATCACAACAACTTCCTTAAAATCACCAAAAATCATCAAGATCATCTAAATCTTAATTAAATTCAAATCACCATAAATGTCTAGATCAATAAAATTTTATTGGTAAAAAATTATACTTTATCCAATGAATATAATTTTACTAGGAAACGCGATTTTGCGACTTTCACTGAAAACACAATTTTGCGACTTTCACTGAAAACAAAATTTTGCGACTTTCACTGAAAACACAATTTTGCGACTTTCACTGAAAACACAATTTTGGGATTTATGTTATGTTTGTTTTTTCATTTAAATTTTTCATCCAAATGATCTATTTGAATAATTAGGGTATATTAGTAACAAAAACGACATCCATCCAGATGAATCTCATCTCCATCGAGATAAATCATGTGAGTGGACAAACGGACATCACCTTCATCTCTAGTTAAATGGCACCGAGTAACATATACTAGTTGGGGAAAAAAGATTGACATGATGTTCCTCCAAAATTAAATAAAAGCCAAAACAAGATTGAAACATGCATAGAACCAACAAAAATTTCTCAGCATAGCTTATTCTATTTAGCTTCATCTACTAAATTTTAAAATAAATTCCATGTTTCTTTATAAAACTATAACTAATACCACATAATACATCGTTTTAATCTTTTGTGAACAAAATATCTTATGCAGGTTTAGAGCCGAGTTCCAATAAATAAAGACAACACAAGTTTAATCATAATTGGATTTTAAACCGCTTTTTAAGCGCGGATATATTTTCTTGATTTTTTTTTAATTTATATTTTTTATTATGCAATCTATTTTTATAATTGTTAAATCCGCATTATAAATACGAATTAACAATTTATATTTTTTTAAATGAATTGTATGTTATTTGGGAAGAGATATAACTTAAAATAATAATAAATAACGATTTCGCATTATAATCTACGCTTTAGTGTAAGATCGTGATTTTGGAAATAATTTTATATTATTATTTTTATGAAAACAACCATAGTAGAAGTTGTGTGATAATAAGTTTAATCTTTATTTCATTTATCTATTTTTATAAAACAACATTTATTTACAAAAAACTTTCTTCTGTTTTTAGTATTTTAATAATTAAATATTTATGAAAGTATAAATAGAATAATCTGTTTAAATATTTGCATTGGTTAAATTTTTTTAAAAGTTTATTTAATCGACATTAGTTAATTCATATTTTAACCCTTTTTAAAATGAGTAAAGTTCCATTTAATTTTTTATAAATAAAATTAATTTATTTATTTTTCAACACATCTTGCAGTGGCATACATAATTTCCAAATTTAATTGAACAACTCATTATAACTGCATTAATAAAAACCTCAACTATAATTTGACAAATTATATATTTGAATAATATAAATATTAAATAATTTTAATATTTTATTAGATTAAATATATATATTGAAATTAGATAATATATTGCAAAGTTCGTTTTTAGAAATTTTATAATAAAAGTTTGTCTAATTTATGTTTTAATCCATTCTTGTATGGTTTAAATATTTTTCAATTTGATGCAACAACCCGCCAAAAAGTGCAATCGTAAAGAATCAATTATAATATAATATAATATAGATTCGAACAATATAAAATATTGACTAATTTTAATGTTTTATCATAGTAAAAATATATTCGTCTAATTTTTAGTATTCTTATTTTCAATGTTTTATAAATTAAAATTTAGTTTATACTAATTTATTTATTTTATAATATTTACTTTTTCAAAGTTAATTATGTTTAAATACATTAATATTTGTTTATAATGATCTAAATAAAAATATTTTTTTATAGATCAAAATAATATTATGTTTATTTAATAATTTTTAGTAATAAATACGAATTTAATAATTATTTTCTTTAGAAATGAAAAATTAAAAATACTTTTTGAGATTTTGTTATATATAAACTATACACTTATATTTCAAACAAAAAAAATATTAAAAGATATTATGAATATATTTTGAATAAATAGTAACTTAGAGAATATTTACATTAAAATGTAACTAAAATTATTTAATAATAAATACGAAATTTTTTCTTTAGAAATTAAAAAACTAAAAATTATAAGTTTTGTTATAACTTAAAATATATATTTTTTATTTAAACAATAAGATATTAAAAGATATAATAAATATAGTTTTGGATAAAATAATTAATTTGAAAAATTATTTAGCATGACCCACATATAATCTAATTTTAGTAAACCCAAAAATAATCTAATCGATATTTAAAAAATAAATAATTCTAATTGTATATTCTAATTGTATATTTGATAATAAATACATGAAGTAAATGTTTGTCTCTCAATACTCTATTTTAATTTTTTAATAATATTGATTATAAGGTTCAAGACTTCAGGTGCACGGTTAAGTTTGATAGTTCCGAACCCCTAACTAATTTATAAGGTTTTTCAAATATTAATAACATTTTAGATATAGAAAACATCTTTTCAGAATTTCTTAAAATTTCTAGAATTTCTTTTTTGAATGCTTCGCCGAGGTTCATCCTCACCTTGTGTTTCTCAGAGAAGAAAGAAGCCGGGATATCTTTTGGATCGACTCGCCTACCACGACAGCATTAATGCACAAGAGAAACCACCGCAGATCTCTCGCAGCCCCAAAGGATAACGCTTGACGCCGGAGAGATCTATGAAAACTTTAAAACCCTAATTAAGGAGGGAGCCGCATGTTGAAGTTGAGAGAGAATTAGAACGTTCGTGTATAAGACACGTCCTCGTATAGACTTCAGAAAAGAAAAACAATTTTGAATAGGACAATTCTTTTGGATTTGGTGATGCAGGACACTCATACAACTCGTCTCTAGCTTTTTTGGAGATCAACGGGGCTCTCATTTTAAGATCCATCATCTGAAAATGAGCTGAAAATAAATTCATAGACACATTATTTCTGGTACATAGTTTATAAATGGATAGGATATTTTTATGTAAATTAGGCACATAAAATATGTTTGGTAAATAAAGAGAGAGAGAGGCAGTGGGCAGAACCGGAGCTGAGATTCCAGGGGCCCTATTCGATTTTTTTTCAAAACCATAATTTTAATAATATAAAAGACAATAAAATATGTTTGGTAAATAAAGAGAGAGAGAGAGAGAGAGGCAGTGGGTAGGGATTTGAAACCAGTTTTAGTAACTGGAAGAGTGGATCCGTCTGTGATGATCACTTCTTCTCCATCTTGATACAAATTATGCATCAAGTGGTTTCGGAGATCACTAGTCAAGTGGTGGGTAGCACCACTATCAAGAAGATAGGTTTGATACAGAGCATGATGAGGTGCAGTGAGATTTTCTCTAGGGTGTCATGATGTCATCGAAGAGTTTGATGAACGCTGGGCAGAGGTCTGAAATTATTGGAGCTGTGAACACACTACAAGAAAAATTGTTATTCTTAGCACACGATAAATGCTATTATATGTGATTGATAGCGTTTTTGAAATGGCTATATATGCCTCAGCTATAATAGGTCAGTCATATGTGATAGTGTTTTCATATGTGCTATTATATCGTTTACATATAATAGCGATATTTTCTTTTTTCTATTATTGGATTTACTTTAGCACATTATATATGTTATAATATATTTTATTATAACTTCATATATGTGCTATAGATTTTTAAGTATTATTATTCAATTGTTTGAATCCTCAATTAATTAATTATAATTTTAAATTATTATATTTGATTCAAAACATATTTCATAAATTATCAAAAATTACATAATTGTAATATTACATTAAAATATCAAAGATATATCTAAAAATTCCTAATATATTCATAAGATTGTTACATTGTTTCTTCTTCAAAACTTAGAGTTGCTTCTCAACTTGTCTCTTCCATCCTTAGAATCTTGTTGTATGTCCCATTCTTCCTTATTCCACATCAATGATAATCATCTCTGCTTCTTCACTTGATACCGAGACTGACTTCTTAGATTCCAAATAGTAATAGAGAATATAAACACTTGAAATCAAAATGCATTCCCAGTCATTATTCATAATGAAACACACAATGTATAATGTCACTAAAGAGTACATTTTTATGAGCTAATTGATATATCATGGTTTTTAGGACGTTTAACCATGGTATATGTCTTCTTATCGAGTCTTTTAGAGTCCTTTGGAGTCCTTTTATGTGTGTTTACAGATCTAGGTACGTTTGGAGCGGATTTAGAGATTATGGCGCATTTTGGAGCATTTTGGAGCATTTACCCGAGAGAAAGAAGTCACTGCCCATATCAGACATCTGCGTCGATCGACCCACTTGTGCATCGATCGACACAAGAGCGTGACAGACATATTCCCGCGAGTTAAATGAAGAATTTGGAAATTGTACTTTAGCCCAGAAGTTTTTCATAATTACAAAGAAGCCCCAGCCGAGTTTACTTTGGAGAGAGTTAGGGGGCTGATCTTGTACTTGAGAGAGAGAAGAGATTTCAAACCCCAGTTCTTTATTTTATTTTATGCTATTTGATTTTCTATTCATGATGTCTTCTGTCATGTCTGAGTAGTTTACTAGTTAGGTTTAGGGATTCTCACAGGGGATTTCATGGAATTATATGTTAATCAATCTGTAGGGATTCATATTTGTTAGTTCTTCATCTAGGGTTGTTCTTACTGCTTAATCTGATTAGCTACCCAGATTTATGATGTTAGGTTGATTTCCGCAACGACAGTTGGTTGATTAATTAACTAGAAAGAACCTAGATGAGCAATTTGACTATTCGCAAAAAAATTTGGCTTAGGAGAATTGTGAACGAAAGAACTTGAGATTAATGCATGTCTAGATCTCTAGGATTAGCAACGAAAGTTGGCTTGCTAGGATTGTTGGACATAGTTAATATTTGCAACGAAAGTTGGTCTGTTATATTTCTGTGATTCTAGTTCTAGAACAGTTCTTAATTATATCACGATTGATTGATTAGCTTATGTTCCTGATTTCCTGAGAACTCCCTAGACTTGACGCTTTGCCTTATTGCTTACAAACTCGCTTGATTTACTTTCTGTTCTGATTTACTGCTTTCACTATTGTTTCACCTAGCTTAATTCGACGTTCTACAATCTATTGCAAGAATCTAGAATCTCTGTGGATTCGATACCCTATATACTATTGGTTCACGTCTGTGCACTTGCAGTGTAGATCTAGAGATTAAAACCTGATCGTATCACTAATTGAGCACAAATTTTCCTGAACCAACAGAGTAATAGAAAAGCTCGTTAATAGATTCAATAAATCAGATTATGTGACACAAGCTGAAAGTAGACAACATCACATGGTCACTGATTTCTAGGGTAATAATCCTACCAAAAAAGCTGTCTCTTTAACACCTAAAATAAGCACAAATGTTATCAGATAACTTTCATGAAATGGTATGAACATGTTTGGAAACCTTTTACTATTGGATCATACTTTGTTTGGTCCAGCACCGGTAGGTAAAGATAAATTGATTCCTCGGCGAGCCAAATGAAGTTTTCTCAAGTCTAAAAGCGATTTTTTGAACTTTTCTGGCCACCCAAAATAAACGAGTGATCATGTCAGTTAATAAGGCACTCAAAAAATTAGATAGACTGAGCTCTAAGATTCCAGTTACCTGATTAGACTGTGTTTTCCATTCGAATTAAAGTCTGAGCATTCTATTATCAGTGGGTTGTCCTGCATGATTATAAAAGAACACTTAAGACGTCTTTTATGGATCAACATTCATCTCAAATAGTGAACCAGACTTTCTATTCATTATAAGAATTCTCAAGTACCTTACTCCCGACTTGTTGAACACTTAGAACCAGACTCTCTCTCTCTCTCTCTCTCTCTCTCTCTCTCTCTCTCTCTCTCTCTCTCTCTCTCTCTCTCTCTCTCTCTCTCTCTCTCTCTCTCTCTCTCTCTCTCTCTCTCTCTCTCTCTCTCTCTCTCTCTCTCTAACCTCGCCGCTCCGCCTTTTCTCTATCATTTCTCGGCACTTTCGGCCACTAAAGATCAATTCTGACCATCCAAACTCTCTAAACCATGTAAATTTTCGTTTTATGATGCTAATTTCAATAAAAACAGATTTTTGTAGATAGATTTTATGTGGAATAGTGCATGTGGTGTTCTAACAAAATATCTTGGTAGTTTAGGTTGATTTAGAGTGATTTAGGAAATGACTAGGTTTATTTAGTAAGTGATTGTTTTAAAAACGTTTAAATTTTTAAGTGTTTTATTAAATTTTAAAAAAACATTTTTAAATTTCTAACACATTTAGAAAAGGTTATGTAAACACTTTTTTAATTTTTCTTGATTTTAATAAACTTTTAAAAAAAATGTTTTTGTGTAAAAAAGTTTAACAAAAAAACTACAATTTTAAGTATTTTTATGTATAAAATATTAAATTTATATAAACTTTATATTTTAATAACTTTCTTATATTTATTCAATAATTTTTATAGTATCTAATAAATTTTTATACATTTTTATCATTTTATCTTTTTATAATTATTTCACAAATTTGTATATGTTTTCATAATTTTATAATTTAATAAATATTATTTTAAAAAATTTATATAATTTTGTTAATTTTAAGTAATTTTTTTAAAAAATTAACTTTTTATTCGTTTATCGGGAATAGAGAAATTTTCCGAGATTTTGAGGCCTTCCGGGCTTTTCAGACGGCTCAACCTTGATCTGGTCAGCCTCGACCGTCGTGATCGGCTCAGCCCATACCGACTCAGGGTCGTCAATAGGCTCTTAGTGGGAGCCATTTTGTGTCTCAGGTGCCGGAGACATAGAATATTCCAGCCTCTATTGCATCGGCGATTGAGGCACTAATCGGGCAGTTGGGACGAGATAAGTTGATACGACTCGATCCTCTTTTCGAGGGCCCACATCCCACACATTGGTAAGTTTTTTTAGCTTTGGTAAATTCATTTTTTTCTTATTTGTATTATATACATTTAATGTTTTGTGTTTTTAGATTCAGGATGACATATACTAAGATCACGAAGAGCATCTTGAGTATGATGCACAACATGTTTGTGTTCGCATATCTAACGTACTCTGATATGTCATTGTCGGATAGGCATAAATGATTCTGCCAGTTTGCAGTATATATCTTCATTTGTTATATTTCACAATTTGTATTATTATTAATTATTAATAACAAACAGTTTTTCTTTTCTAGCGAGAGTATACTTGAGATAAGAACTATACTAAACTTTTCGAGAAGGAGTTCCCAAAGAAGGAGAGATCGCATTATACTCACACCGTCAAAGAATGAAAGCAGAAGTGGACGGCAGAAGATGTAGCCAAGGGACCAATGTTGGAATTTTGGACCAAGTTTGTGTTGGAACGTTTAGATGAATCCTGATTCAATTCCAGATTCAGATTATCCTAAACATGCGATCTAGGTTCTTCTCAGAATAGAAACAAATGATGATCTCACCTTATACCTGTTATTGCAGCGGAAATGGATGGTATGTCTGAGATCAGAGAAACACCGAGGGATGAATCCTCCAAAGGTTCACACACGCTTTCACAGGAAACAGCTGCTAGACCACAAGGGGAACTCGGCGCAGGGAGAGAGAGTTTACGGCTCAAGTATTAGGGTTAATCAGTCTGAAACTCGAGTTTTATGACACAAAACTCGTCCTGTTCCGTTTGGGCCATTTGGCCCAAATACCAATTAACTCGTCGGTGTTTGCGCACTGCATCGATCGTTGCACCTTATGCATCGATCGATGCACAGTGGCTAAACCTTTTATTCTCTCTAAGTACAGTAAATGCCTAGCACTTTTACTGTACTTCTGCTAAACCGTTCCTACACATTTTCCTGTTAGCTTAGGCGTGTGACCCATATGGGATCATATAATAAAGGCAATAAGTCCAAGACTTATAGATCATGAGCGGACTCTAGCAAGCCATCATGACCCCCAGTATTATATGACTTATGTCTGATCATTGACATACTCTTACTTTCTAGAGACAGTACCGAGATTACTGGACACAATTCCAACAGTTTGTTCATCATTGGTCGCAGACAACTACAGTAGCGACCTCTTCGACGAACTCGAGAAACGGTAAGAGCGAGAGAGGTGGTGTCGGGACTACGACCCATATCACGGGAACAAATAGCACTTTGCAACGGAAATTGACTTTGTAAGTTTATAAGTTATTTTTCCATATTTTAATCATGTAATTTTAATTAATGTTTTTTTAAACCTAGCAAGAAGGACGATAGTCGTCGTATGTTGAGCTGGTCAAAGACAGCCATAGAAACAAGACTACTGGCGAGATTCAGGATCCGATCGTTCATAGAGTTGGTGAGACTGCGAAGAAGAGAATGGCGGAAATCTTATCCTTGCAATCCAAGGAAAAATCGACTTTGACCACCTCACTATCGGCGGAAAAGATCCAACAAAATCTTTTTCGAAATAAATTTTTATGTTAATTATTACTTTTATTATTAATTTTATAGATGAAGAAGGTTCGCTGAATTGATATAACTCCATGCAAGTCTTTTTGTGGATTACCCATCTGCATTCATGAAAGATATGAGTGGTACAAATTTTAACCACACTCTTTCAAAAGTAATTATGAAAATAATTTCGGACAGATGAAGCTAATGATTGATAAATGATGCCAAATCTTCAACGTTAATATGGAAAGCGATATATGATCTTGAACGTAGTCATACTGAATCCGTAATAGACACTTCCACTATTGCTCAAGAGAATGTTTTGACCAAAAAAGAAGCTCCTAAAGCAATAAATTATGTAACATTTATCATTAAAACATTTACTTAATTAGGCCAAAACAAAACAGAAGATAATTCATTAACTTGTTCTTGTTCATTTCGGCGCTATAAATCCTTGAGCAGAAAAAAAAAAACAGGTACGAATTAAAAAGTTCAAAGAGAAAATGTTCGGGTTAATAAGATTATTATTTTATTAATTTATATGTTTTGTCACAAATATTATTTTGTTCGAAGAAAGTGATATAGAAAAATGTACAGGCTAATAAGATTTTTTTTTCATTGAGGAAAAAACAAAATGAAGTAGGATAAGAGCATATAAGATCTGAGTGGGCATATGAAAAGGTTTGCTGATGACATGCATCATCGATTCAACGCGAAGATTATTTTGTTTTTTAGGGTAATAATGCAACATGCATGCATATACGCCATTCTTCTTCTTTTTTTTTTTTTTTTTTTCATATACGCCATTCTTGGCAGTCTCTTTCTGAAAAAGATGTATAGCATTCATATACGAAACGACTGGCTATTAAAGAGATTAAAAGAAGGAATTCGTGTCAAAATAAAACAAAGATTTTTTTTTGGTTTTCATAAAACAAAGATTTTTTTTTTTTTGATAATGATAAGAATGTTAATATCATTAATCAAAATGAAATGTTAGGTGTTACAATTTGAAACACAAATTGCTAAACCTAATTGAAGCACTCACGCCAAAAAAAAAAAGATAAAAAACATGAGAACTATTACAATCGATAGTTTGCCGTATTAGTTCAAGAACATTTTAGGCAAAACTCTCGATAACCATCTCGGAGGCCTGGAATGGAGCAGACGGTCTTGGAAAGAGTAGCACACGGAGAAGACTGAAGAACCAATAGGAAACCACAGGAAGTTGTTTCATCCGATAACCCATGAAAATAGGTCCATTCGACAGCAAAGTCTAGAGAGAGCCGATCCAGACTGCCCTCCACATCTTTCAAATCGGTCTCAAGAGACTCCTGGATCCGGCCCTACAACACGGGATTATACAAGCAAACGGGGCTTAATAGCCGAAGCATCACCACAACCGCCGCCTTACTACCTCCTCCTGAACTAAAGAATCGGGACAGATAACAAAACCGGAGCATCATCAAACTTAAACCAACTTTCACAAACCCACCTAACCAAGTCTAACCTCCTTCACCCTAGCTAATAAGAAATTTGCCAGTTCAAGCCTTAGTCTAAGCCGTAACCATCCGCAAGCAAATACCACAGTACTAAACCGTCCATCATAACCAGAGACAAACCAATCGCCACGAGGGAGGACCAAACCGAACGATCCCGTGCTCGGAAGAACGAATCGCTGCCAGAGGAAGAGAAACTGAACCGCCGGAACTTTACCGGAACCAAGTCAACCAAGTCGCACAACCGTCGCCGTCGAGCTCGACCCGCCGCCGTCCCTTTGAGCCGCGTAGCAGAGCCACCGCGAGAAGGAGAATCGCCGGTCCGTGACGCGAATCGCGAAACCCTAAGCACCAAATCGCCGCCATAGCCACCGCCGTCCTCTGGCAGTAGATCCGGACGAGCAGAGTGCTGGGTCGCGCCACGAAACCTCCAAGACACCGTTGCTCGTCGCCGTAGCAAGTAGCACGCCGCAAGCCCAAACCCGATCTAGAAACTCCGCTCCTCCGATATTGACTGGAACCTTACACGAAAACCTCCCGGCGAACAAAGAAGAAAAAAGATGGCCCTCCCTGCACGCCGGAGACAGCCCGACGGCGGAGAGGACGAGACGCGCCCGGAGAAGCTTGCTCGAGCCGGAGTTAGTTGAGAGAGAAAGGGGTTAAGCGCGTTGGGTCACGCGCAGCTGAGGTTTCTTTATTTCGATATGTTTAAAACAAAGATTAAAGAGACACAAACTGCAAGATCTCTCTTTTCTTTGAAAATAAAAACGAAAGTAATTCAGCCATATAGTATAAGTTGTAAATGACAGGTTTTATCTTTCTTTCCTTTTTCATGCTTTTTCTTTTGGCTTTCTTCCCGTCTTTCAATACATAAAAGTTAACATCCATACTAAGATTCAGTCATTCCGGTTTAATAAAATTGTTTTATATTGAAATTTTGAATATTCAAGAAACGAGAACGACAAATCAGGAATAAGGCTACTCTTGCCCCCACAAAGATACCGTAAGTAAAGCTTTCATGATTACGGATCTATATGATAGTGAACACTTGTATTTATGTAAGTGCATTAATATTATTATAACTAAAAATGATAATTGCGACAAACTTACCATAAATCGATACTTTAACAATGGTCTCCATGTCGTTTTATTGGCCTAGACTAGATTACGAGGTGTTCATGGAATGTGAATCACATCCCATCAACGTTAACTGAACAAACCGTGAGACAAAATAACCGGATTTCTTCATATAAAATGCTGAACAGAAAAACTGAATATATATCCAAATATCCATATGACTAGATATATAAAAACAATTTGAAAGAAGGGTTACCAAAGTTATAAGATAATATGCAATGTGAAAAAATGAATTATATATAAACTATGATCTCATTTTACAACTTCATCCCAAATTCCTATTACCACTAAATGAATTAAATCTGGAATTTCCATATCTTTTAGTTATACGTACACTTTATTAAATCCTACAAGATAAGGTCTTTTTGGTTGTCTCTAGAACTTCTTTAATTATTTATTCCAAGTTATAGACCCTATTTTTTATAACCTAGGGTTTCAGGTCCATTTAGATGGGTCCTGACTAGCGTGCTGCACCAATTTTAGATGACGGCTGTACGTGTTTTTTTTGGAAGCTGGTAATGCCTCAATTTAATCATTTAAAAGCCAAGAGGATTCGAACCTAAGTGGTGAAAGATTATTAACGTTCATCTTACCACTAGAATATGAACTCTTGGTTTAGACTTTTTTTTCCTTCATAGTTAGACCCGTAAATCGTGTATATATATATATATATATATATATGTATATATGCGTGTGTGTTTATGGTTGTTATTCGAGAGAGGGAGCCTTATAGGCGAAGAAACGTCCCCCACTCAAACCCTAAAAAGGCAATCACAACAAAATATAATGCAAATATACATTTATATACACCACATACGTTTATACACATAATGAATTATATATATATCAAAAGAAAGAAACAAAGCACAAGAACATGATCCATGTTTTAAAAAAGCATTATGTTCTCACTTTATCTTTGTGCTCCTTCTCTATCATCCTCTTCTCCTTGTATCTTCTCTCTTTCCCTTTTGGTTCTGTTCTCTCCTCACAATCTCTCTTTCTTTAGCCTTTGGTTCCCTTCTTTCGTTTTTATTATGATTCTCCCACCATTTTTGTTCTTTTGAGTTTTAAAGATCCATCAAACTTTATTAAAGAAAGAAGAACAAAGAGATAAAAGGGAAGAAGAACAATGGTTTTCTCATCCGTCTCAAGCTTTTTAGATCCTCCAACTAATTGGCCACAGGTTCTTTGATCTTCCATTACCTAAATCTTCTCTTTCTTTACTTATTTGTGTGGTTTTTTACCTCTCTTAAATTCTCCATCGATTGTTTTGATTCTTATAATAATAATTTTGATTCGTTTTTGTAAAAGATATATTCATATTCTCATCTTTCTTCATCTTTAGTCTTCTTTTTTAAAAAGTTCCAAAACATATCTTGGTGTTTCTTGCTTTATAATTCCACCTATATATAGATCAAATACATACTAGAAGTTTCTTGTTCTAAAAAATTTTGTAAACAATCAAAGATTGAATTTGAACTTTCTGATTCTTCTTTCTTATATTGTGTGATTGAATTCATTTTTTATTTTTAATGTTTGCAGTATGCGAATTCGAATAATCATCCTAATCATCCTCACCATCTTCAGCTACAAGAAAGTGGTAGTTTAGTTAGTGGCCACCACGTACACTCTCACCACTTCCCACAAAACCCTAACCCTAACCACAACAAGGTTGACACCACAGCCGCAGCCACCGTTGATCAGGCCGGTCTCAACGGACCAGCGGCTGAGAGAGCGAGGCTAGCTAAGAACTCTCAGCCGCCTGAGGGACCCCTAAAGTGCCCTCGATGTGACTCAGCCAACACCAAGTTCTGTTACTTCAACAACTACAACCTCACGCAGCCACGCCACTTTTGCAAGGCTTGCCGCCGCTACTGGACACAGGGCGGCGCCTTGAGGAACGTCCCTGTTGGCGGTGGCTGCCGGAGAAACAAAAAGGGTAAAACCGGAAATTCAAAGTCTTCCTCCTCACAGAACAAGCAGTCAACTTCTATGGTCAACGCTCCAAGTCCTACAACTACTAGTAATGTCCAGCTACAAACAAATAGCCAATTCCCTTTTTTGCCCACTCTACAGAACCTCACTCAACTTCGTGGTATCGGTTTAAACTTGGCCGCCATTAATGGAAATTATGGTGGAAATGGTAACACTAGTTCAAGTTTCTTTAATGATTTAGGGTTTTTCCATGGAGCTAATACTTCGGGTCCGGTTATGGCTAACAACAACAACAACAATGAGAATAACATTATGAACTCTCTTGGATCAGCTAGCAACTTTGCTTTGTTCGATCGGACCATGGGATTATACTCTTTCCCTAATGAGGCCAATATGGTGTTATCTTCCTCCTCGGCTTCTAGGGTTTCTCAAACTGCTCCGATGAAAATGGAAGAAACCCATGTGGGTAGTATAAGCCGGCCGGTTTCTAGTTTGACATATCCGGGAAATCAATCCAATCAATACTGGACCGGTTTGGGTCTCCCTGGTTCTTCTTCTAACGATCATGATCACCAGCACCTAATGTGAATGTTTCTTAGCCGTTGGATCATTCATGGACATCGTCAATGCATGGAGAAACTAAAAGGTATATTAGAATCGGTTTGTTATACAAATTATGGTCACTGGATGCATATAGAATCAGGTGTGACAACGAAGTAACCGTATTGTGTGATTATGAACTTGTTAGATGTGTGAGTGTCTGTCGAGTTTGTGTTTGTTCAATTGGTATTCTTCACTCGGATTTTTTATGAAATAATAACTGACAGATCTGTATGTTATATTTTAATTGTTTTAATGTTGAACTACATTTTTCTGGTTATGTGTTGTGTTTCTAAAGTACGACACTACAAAAAAACACGCTAGAAGACGTCGGTTATTACAAGGGTTAAAGACAGTTTTCAGTATGAACCTCAACGCAGAGAGAACAAGTTTCGAACGCAGAGAGAACAAGTTTCCAACGAATCGGAGCGAGGCGCTCAATGGCCAGATGTTAATCTTTCGAGAAAGTTCTCAGTTCTCACGATGAGTTCTGAATTTTTGATTAAAAGAAAAGCTAGAAGATATAATGTTTGCAGTCTCAGAGTTAAAGGTTTGGGTCGGTTAATTAAATGACTTTAAATCACTTACACATTTAATATTTAACGTCGGTTAAGGGCTTGACTGGTTCAAACGCGGTGGTTGCGGTTGCGAGAGTTTGCGGAAGCGGGCGGTTACGGTTAGTAGCGTTTGTAAATGTTTTGTACGACTGGTTTAACAATTGGAAGCGGCCGTGTTTGCGGAATATTCTTGACTGGTTGACATGTGGTTGCGGTTAATAGCGGTTGAATGAAAATACTAAAGTAAAAATAATGTGTTAAATCAATTCAAGCCTAGGATGCTTCTCGAGAAAAAAATGAATCAATTCCATTTCTTAAGAAAGTTTGATCTCAGATTCTACGTTGCCAATACAATAGAGCTGAAGTTGGGCGAGGAGCTGCAGGACAACTGTAGAGGACAAGCATATTATTTCAACCAAAAGGAGCCACATGAATTAACTTTCCCAAAGACTTGTTACTGTATCAAACACCCTATAAACGTGTTATAGAACAAGAAACAGAGATCAAAAAAGTAAAATTAAATTGATTCTCAAAAAATGCCCAAAATAAATTTTCAAAGAACTAAATGAAAAATTCCAAAACACTAACATAGCTTTTTGTTTGAAAAACACCAAAAGAAAAAGGTGAGAAAAAGATCCAGTCATGTCTTCATGTACGATTCTTCTTTAACGAGCATCCCATATCTCTCGCGCTATACCATCTCTAACGATTCTTCCTTTTTAGAGCTTCAAGCTTGTTCTTAATTTTATTCCTATTTAGAGTCAACGCATATTGTTTGTTTAATTCCGTCAGAACGTTTTGTTTTCCTTGTTCTGACAAACTTTTGCCTTTACTGTGTCCAGCTTGTTTCTCTAGCGTTACTAGTTCTAGTAAGAAACGGGTCATCTCGTTTGACCAATTGATTTTCTGTTCCAAAAATAAGTAAACACACAAGTACCAAGCATAAGCATGAAACATAAAATGTATAACTCACGCAAAAAGCATAACAAAAATCAACATCAAAAGAAAACAATAATGTAACTATTAATAGAACAAAAAAACTTACGTTTGATTCTTGACCATCTTCTAGTTATGTAGATGCCATAATTTCACTCCTTTAGCGTCGTCCGTGGCCGTATAAATCTTAGGGCTATTCTCTTGTGGCTGCAAAAATCTTAGGGTTAATTATATAGAGGATAGGTAGAATATAATGATATATATAGAATAAGATATTACGGGTGATTTGATATGATATATATGTCATGTGATTTAAAATATAGTGTTAACGAATAAAATACATACGGGATGTGATAGTTATAAATAATGATATTAGTAGTTATACATGCGTGATATGATGATTATAGTTATAGGTAATAATTCTAGAAAATTTTAGATTTATACGTATTTTTAATTTTTTTTTTGTAAACGCAACTGATAGGTGTCAGGTTTTAATCCTATATCTAACTGCAAGTGCACAGTTCAGTAGTTGTAATATATAGGTATCGAATCCACAGGGACTCCGGTATTCAATAGCTCAAGAACAGGAAATTAAACTAGGAAGAAAGCAATGTGATTGAATTAAAAGCAATGCGAGAAAGTAAACAGAAAGCAGATATTGTTGGTTGTGAAAACAAGTTATTAAAAGCGCTAAGTCTAGGGCGTTCTCAGGAAATCAGACAAGCAGACAGTTCATTCAGCAAAGATCTAATTAAGCACAGTTCTATAACTCAAAACACAGATATAGAATTAACCAAATTCCTTTGCAATAATTCTCTAAGTCTAAGTGCAGCAAACCAAACTTTCGTTTGCGAGAACTAACAGATTAAACTAGCATTAATTCCAAGTTTGATATGTTCACAATTATCATAAACCAAACTTTCGTTTGCGAGAAGTTTAATTGCTCAACCTAATTAGTTCAGATTCCTAAACCCCACTTCCGTGACGTATTTAGCAACCTAAGATCAAGATTCTAATTGATCAAGTTAGAACTAGCTTTAAGCACAATTAGATTGAAGAACAGATATAGTTATGAATCCTTAACTGAAATAAACAAGTCTAGCAAGTCATGAAATCATATGTGAGAAACCCTAAACCTAATAAGGAATCTACTCAGACATAGATAATGAAAACATAATCATATGATGAATAAATTGCATAAAAGATAAAGAATAAAATGGGTTCGAAATCTTCTCCAAATACAGATGAAGTAAAGGTTCAGATCAGCCCCAAAAGCTCTAAAAATCCTCTGCTCTTAATTATGAAAGCGTATGTAAATAAAACACCAAAAACTTAATTATATAGGTCTAATCTCGGCCAGGGGCTTCTTTGTAAATATCAGGAACTTCTGGATCAAAGTGCAATATCTTGATTCTTCATAAACCGCCGAGTTTCGGCCCATCTCGCTGGTGCAACGATCGATGCTAGAGTGCAACGATCGACGCATTTCTCTGTTTCGGACAATGAACTCTATCTCTCGGCCAAACACTCCAAAAATCTCCAAAAAGTGCCATAATCACCAAATATGCTCCAAACCTGATTATACCTGTAAAAGACTCTAAAAGAACACAAAAAGACACTAAAACACACTTATATCATGGTCTAAAACTAGTAAAAACCATGATATATCAACTCCCCCACACTTAGCCTTTGCTTGTCCTCAAGCAAAACAGAGAACTAAAGCTTGGTGAAGAGGTTTGAAAACTCTTCAGAAACTCATTTCATCCTAGAAGCTACAATACTCAGATTCCCCTTAGTAAACCACTGAAAGAATCAATCACAGGATATCAAGACCAACATGTACTTCCCCCACACTTAGCAACTGTCCTAAGTAAACTCCACAATCACATTCAAGCATTCAAATTCTCCCTACTGACTTCTGCAAGTATTTAAGTGCGGTCTCACCTAAGGAGTATCGATCAAAGGGCACATGGATTATTACCTTATCAGCTCTAGACCACCATACTATCTTTCTCTAGTCCCTTCTTTCTCTTTCCCTTCTTTAACAACTGATTTTTCCCACATTGGGTATCATTTTATTTTATTTTATCAGTGTTCTTCCCGTTATGGGGTGTACTTTGGACACATTCCATGGATAGCACAAGAGATAATAGGGGTCTCTACCACTCCTGTGACCACTTCGGAGTTACTAACTCATCCTCAGTTTATTATCTTTTTTTTTTACTTTATAGAAGGGGAGAAGGGAACTAAATAGGATAGGTTGGCAGGCTGTGTCAGAACTAACAAGGGAATCCGACACAAAGTATACCAAGCCCTTAGGTGAGAAATCTAAGTTAGTATTAAATTGAAGTCAGTAAAAGGATCCTCTGATACCTGAAGTGATGTGGGTGTCCTCAGTAGGTTGATCCGTGATGGGGTTGTCTAAAGGTCAGAGATAGATCCTGCAACTTCATCCCAATGGTTACTTAAGTTCCTGCAAGTCTTGTAAATCTTCTCAGAAAATCATAGTTTCTTACTTAAACAATTTTGACTCAATAAAACAAAAAAATTTGAAAAATGGACTGACTCTTAAGAAAACAGAAAGATATACGTCAGTAGCACCTCCCCCACACTTAAGACACACTGTCCCCAGTAGTGTCAAGCGAAGGATCGGTAAAAAGAAATAAAAATTGTTAAGGTTTTGTTGAGTTCTGTCGGGTTTACCTCTGTCGCTCAGGCATCGATCGTTGCACTAAGTGCATCGACCGTTACTTGGTGATTTTCGTGTATGGTCGATCGTTGCTCAGGACCGCAACGATCGCTGCAATGCGAATCCGATCGTGTTGTGACGATCGACACAGAAGTGCGTCGATCGACGCACTGTGAATCTGTCTGAGACCTGCAATCATAAACTCACCAGAAACCAAAAACAAACGTAAAATCCTAACAAAAACACCAAAAATTAAGTAGAAAAACACCAGTACCTAATGGTGGGTTGCCTCCCACCCAGCGCTTGTTTAAGGTCAATAGCTTGACCGGACGGACAAGATTTTTCAGGCAGCAGGAGATCCCAACAGAGACTTTTTCTGTCTCTGTCAAAGTCTCCTCATCCAAGGTGGCGAGTAGGCTGTTGCAGAATGCTCATGTCCAAGAAAAGATGGAGTAAAATGCGCTCCAGGATCTACAATCACAGTGTTATCAGGCTGCTCATTGTCTGCATCCCTTATGGTGAATGTCTGCCCATCTATTAGTGGTCTTCGCAGTTTATCCATCTCATAACGCAGCGGTTCATCTCCCAGATGGAGGTCTATCAGGCTGTTCCTAACATCAATTACCGCTCCTGCTGTAGCCAAAAATGGTCTTCCAAGCAGCAATGCTTCATCCGGATCACAGTCATATTTCAGCACTAGGAAGTCTGTTGGAACTAAATAGTTTCCAACTCTCACCGGGATGTCCATAAGGAGTCCTTCAGGAACTCGTATGGACTGATCAGCTAGGACAAGAGAGGTCCTAGTAGGAGTAAAATCTAGCATACCCAGCTTCTCTGCCACAGAGTATGGCATCAAACTTCCAGCAGCTCCTAAGTCACACAGAGAACGCCTGAAACTATCCTCAAAGATAGAACAATCAAGCACAAAGACTCCAGGATCCGGCAGCTTCTTCGGGATCTTGGTCAACAGAACATCACTAATATGCTGAGGAACTATAATCACCCAGTCTCTCAGCTCTTCATCTAGAGGCAGCATCTTGTTCAAATACCTCTGCACACATGGATGATAAGGTGGATCATCAGAAGATGGAATTTCTTCCAATTCTTCACCAATCTCCTCTAGCTTCTTAAGCTCCTCAATTTCCTGTTTAATCACTTCAGACACTGAGGAGTGTTGTCTAACAATCTGCGCATAAATCTCCTGTTGAGAGATCTCAGAGACTCCAGAGAATAAGCCAGCAAGCTCTAAATCTGCATCAATACCGTCATCACTCAGCGAATCTGTCTGTTCACGATGTGCATCGATCGACACTAAGTGTGTGTCGATCGTTGCAATGCTGCAATTTCCACCCGAGAGTTTTTCACCAAAATCCGGGATTTCTTCTTCCTTCACCAATTCAGCTGTACTTAGCTCAAATTTTTCACCTAGGTGAGATCCATCATTAACGTATACAGACCAGGCCTTAATATGAGTGTCTGCTAGTCCTTTTACCTTTATTGAGCTGGAAATCTGGTTCACCTGAGTATCCAACTGCTTCATGTGAGTGTTCAGGGACTCAAACTTCCCATTGAGGTCTTCATAGACAGCATCCAACTTCTTGTTGCAGTTCACATAAATCTTGGTCTGACTCTCCATTAGTTGTTCCATCATAGCTTTCATTCTACTCTCATGAGCTGTAGGTGCAGGAGGAGTCTGATAAGATGAAGATCCATAGGTTCTCTGAGTACCTTGTCCAAAGGTCTTCTGAAAACCACTAGTCTGTCCAGAATTAGATGAGTTGCTGTTGAAAGCACTTTTTTGTCCTCCATTGAAGAATATGTTTCCCTGTTGATTACCAAATCTATTACCTTGGAATCCAGATCCTCCTATGTAATTCACATCTTCCTCTTGAGTGTCCTCCTCAGCTTGAATTACCTCTACATCTTGGGCAAAGTGGACAGCTTTCTTACCTGCTAGGAGATTGCAAATTGTGTCCAGCCTAGATCTAATATCAGCTATGTCAGAATTCTCTACACTTCCACCATATTTCTTCCTCCTCTCATCCATAGTCTTGCAGCTGTTGCTGCCTATTAGATTCTCAATCAACTGCTTAGCTTGTGTAGGAGTCCGGGTGTTGAAGTTAGCATTACTGGAATTATCCAGTGCAGACTGATATGGAAGATCTATGCCTCTGAAGAAGATGCCAATCAACTGAACCTCAGTGAATCCATGGTGTGGGCAGTCACGCTGATACTGCTTAAATCTCATCCAGGCAGTCTTTAAAGGCTCCACAGCTCCTTGAGAAAAGGTGAGTATGTCCTGTCTGGACTGGTCTGACCGCGCATCATCATAGAAGTGACGCAGGAACTCACTCTTCAGGGCTGCCCAAGTAGTATACTGAGCAGGTGCCAGCTGCTTTAGTCATGCACTAGCGTCTCCAGCAAGACTGTGCGGAAAGAGCTTAAGGAACAGATAGTCTGGGCAGACTCCATCATACTTCATGCCAGTGACTATGTCCTCAAACGAATCAATGTGATCCATAGGCTGCTCCGTTGGGTAACCATGAAATGCATTCTGTCTCATCAGCGAGTAGTAGATGGTTTTGATCTCAAAATCATTTCTTTCAAAAGAAGGAAGCACTAAAGCTGACCGGTTTGCATGAAACTCATCCGGTCTGTTGTAGTCAGCTAAGTCCTCTCACGAACAACCATCTGTCTACCCTGGTTCTGCTCCTGTTGTTGCTCAGGAGGATCAGGGATGACATTCCCTTCAGCATCAACCCTTTGCCAAGCAGCATTGTATGGGTTGTTATCTCGGTCCCTCAGGGTACCTTCAGCATCACGTACCAGAATCAAACGCTCACGCACCATCCTTTCTCTTCTTTCTCTTCTGTTGGTTCTCTCTAGACGTCCAAGTTCTTCAAGTCCGAGATTAACTAAGCTCGAGTTCGGATTACTTCTAGTTTTCTGCGTCTGCATAAACTGTCTGTAATCGTCCAGCAACGATCGATGCTATCAGTGCAACGATCGGTTCAATCTCAGAATCGCCTAATAACGATCGGTGCAAGGGTGCAACGATCGACGCAATGCGAAATCGGTACCTGCGACAGAGAGAAAAACAGACAAAAATCAGTAACTAAAAAAAACAAAAACAAAAACGAAAAGAAAACGAAAAATCCTAGTAAAACCCTAGGTTCTAAGCTATCGAAGACTCTTAGAGTCCCCGGCAACGGCGCCAAAAACTTGATAGGTGTCAGGTTTTAATCCTATATCTAACTGCAAGTGCACAGTTCAGTAGTTGTAGTATATAGGTATCGAATCCACAGGGACTCCGGTATTCAATAGCTCAAGAACAGGAAATTAAACTAGGAAGAAAGCAATGTGATTGAATTAAAAGCAATGCGAGAAAGTAAACAGAAAGCAGAGATTTTTGGTTGTGAAAACAAGTTATTAAAAGCGCTAAGTCTAGGGCGTTCTCAGGAAATGAGACAAGCAGACAGTTCATTCAGCAAGGATCTAATTAAGCACAGTTTTATAACTCAAAACACAGATATAGAATTAACCAAATTCCTTTGCGATAATTCTCTAAGTCTAAGTGCAGCAAACCAAACTTTCGTTTGCGAGAACTAACAGATTAAACTAGCATTAATTCCAAGTTTGATATGTTCACAATTATCCTAAACCAAACTTTCGTTTGCGAGAAGTTTAATTGCTCAACCTAATTAGTTCAGATTCCTAAACCCCACTTCCGTGACGTATTTAGCAACCTAAGATCTAGATTCTAATTGATCAGGTTAGAACTAGCTTTAAGCACAATTAGATTGAAGAACAGATATAGTTATGAATCCTTAACTTAAATAAACAAGTCTAGCAAGTCATGAAATCCTATGTGAGAAATCCTAAACCTAACAAGGAATCTACTCAGACATAGATAATGAAAACATAATCATATGAAGAATAAATTGCATAAAAGATAAAGAATTAAAAGGGTTCGAAATCTTCTCCAAATACATATGAAGTAAAGGTTCAGATCAGCCCCAAAAGCTCTAAAAATCCTCTGCTCTTAATTATGAATGCGTTCGTAATTAAAACACCAAAAACTTAATTATATAGGTCTAATCTCGGCCAAGGGCTTCTTTGTAAATATCAGGAACTTCTGGATCAGAGTGCAATATCTTGACTCTTCATAAACCGCCGAGTTTCGGCCCATCTCGCTGGTGCAACGATCGGTGCATGTGTGCAACGATCGACGCATTTCTCTGTTTCGGACAGTGAACTCTATCTCTCGGCCAAACACTCCAAAAATCTCCAAAAAGTGCCATTATCACCAAATCAGCTCCAAACCTGATTATACCTGTAAAAGACTCTAAAAGAACACAAAAAGACACTAAAACACACTTATATCATGGTCTAAAACTAGTAAAAACCATGATATATCAGCAACCGCCCGCAACCGCAAACGCTTGCGGAAAGAAGCTTTTGATTTCTAGCGGTAAGGAGCGATTCCAAGCAGTACAAAGCGGTTGTAATGATTGTTTCTAAACGCTATCAACCGCAACCGTCCGCAAAAGTAGCGTTTGCGGGTGATAGCGGGTGAACCAATCAAGCTCTAAGTAAATGACGCTGGAAAAGCGACGTCTTCGGGCGTGTTTTTTGTAGTGCGAGAGAATCAATCGCAATATTACTAGGAATTTTATCATCTATTGCTTTATTTTTTCAAATTTTTATATAATAAGAGCTTGATTGGTTCACCCGCTATCACCCGCAAACGCTACGTTTGCGGATGGTTGCGGTTGATAGCGTTTAGAAACAATCATTACAACCGCTTTGTACTGTTTGGAATCGCTCCTTACCGCTAGAAATCAAAAGCTTCTTTCTGCAAGCGTTTGCGGTTGCGGGCGGTTGCGTTTACAAAAAAAAAAATTAAAAATACGTATAAATCTAAAGTTTTCTACAATTATTACCTATAACTATAATCATCATATCACGCATGTATAACTACTAATATCATTATTTATAACTATCACATTCCGTATGTATTTTATTCGTTAATACTATATTTTAAATCACATGACATATATATCATATCAAATCACCCGTAATATCTTATTCTATATATACCATTATATTCTACCTATCCTCTATATAATTAACCCTAAGATTTTTGCAGCAACAGGAGAATAGCCCTAAGATTTATACGGCCACGGACGACGCTAAAGGAGTGAAATTATGGCCTCTACATAACTAGAAGATGGTCAAGAATCAAACGTAAGTTTTTTTGTTCTATTAATAGTTACATTATTGTTTTCTTTTGATGTTGATTTTTTTTATGCTTTTTGCGTGAGTTATACATTTTATGTTTCATGCTTATGCTTGGTACTTGTGTGTTTACTTATTTTTGGAACAGAAAATCAATTGGTCAAACGAGATGACCCGTTTCTTACTAGAACTAGTAACGCTAGAGAAACAAGCTGGACACAGTAAAGGCAAAAGTTTGTCAGAACAAGGAAAACAAAACGTTGTGACGGAATTAAACAAACAATATGCGTTGACTCTAAATAGGAATAAAATTAAGAACAAGCTTGAAGCTCTAAAAAGGAAGAATCGTTAGAGATGGTATAGCGCGAGAGATATGGGATGCTCGTTAAAGAAGAATCGTACATGAAGACATGACTGGATCTTTTTCTCACCTTTTTCTTTTGGTGTTTTTCAAACAAAAAGCTATGTTAGTGTTTTGGAATTTTTCATTTAGTTCTTTGAAAATCTATTTTGGGCATTTTTTGAGAATCAGTTTTAATTTTACTTTTTCGATCTCTGTTTCTTGTTCTATAACACGTTTATAGGGTGTTTGATACAGTAACAAGTCTTTGGGAAAGTTAATTCATGTGGCTCCTTTTGGTCGAAATAATATGCTTGTCCTCTACAGTTGTCCTGCAGCTCCTCGCCCAACTTCAGCTCTATTGTAGTGGCAACGTAGAATCTGAGATCAAACTTTCTTAAGAAATAGAATTGATTCATTTTTTTCTCGAGAAGCATCCTAGGCTTGAATTGATTTAACACATTATTTTTACTTTAGTATTTTCATTCAACCGCTATTAACCGCAACCACATGTCAACCAGTCAAGAATATTCCGCAAACACGGCCGCTTCCAATTGTTAAACCAGTCGTACAAAATGTTTACAAACGCTACTAATCACAACCGCCCGCTTCCGCAAACTCTCGCAACCGCAACCACCGCGTTTGAACCAGTCGAACCCTAAAATAGTTTTACTCATAGGCAGAGGCACATGGAGAAAATGAGGGTCAGCTGACCCCGATTAATTATCATAAATTAAATTTGTAGCCTATGTTATAGTAGCTCTAGTAGCATACCTGCTGACCCCTTTACGTGAGTTCAAACCCCCCTTCCTGACCCCTACACACTATTTTAATTCTATTTTAATTATTTCTTTTCCTTAACTGTCATTTTAGTCTTATTTAATTTTTTTTCAAAGTTTATACATTTCCTTTGAACCTCCCTGATCCCTACATATCATTTGTCTTATTTAAATATCATTTTTCCTTAGCTGGTTATACGTTTTCTTTCCTTGTTTTTTGTTTTTAACAATTTTTTTTCTTCTATAAATACTTTTAATATAGTTTCCCTAAATTTGGAGGGATCTCTCATAATATTTTATTTTTTAATTAAAATTTCAGTAAATAATTATGTTTTCGTTCTTGTTATTTATTTTATTTTTCGTAAAAAAAAATTCATAAACAATATTCTTTCATTTTGTTTTATACATCTTCTCACCAAAATACAAAGAATAAAAATTAATGTTCAAAAAAAATACAAAGAATATTTATATATTCGATATCACCATTAATTCTTTATTATTATTATTTTTTGTACAAATTTTTAAACTTAATAATAACTAGTATATTTTATTAATTTTAGACAATATTTTTTATAGAGTTCATATCATTTAAAATATTGAAAACAGTATCAAACTTTATTTTTAATAATATATATTTAAAAATATAAATAATATTTTATTTTAAAAATATAAATAATATTTTATATTAATTATGACCCCGATTAAAATATTTTCTGGATTCGCCACTGATTTTACTGGACCAGTATATAGGATAATTCATAAAAGTAAAAGGGTGTTGCAGACTGACGAATTTAATCATACAATTCCGTGTCTCTCTATAGATAGAACATTTTTAAATTACCGAAAAGCTTAGATTTCTCACATTTTTAGGAGCTTTTCCTTTAATCTTTATCAGTATTATTAATTGTTAAAAACTTTACTTTTTCCAGTATGTATATTCCGTACATCTATGAAACCCTTTACCTTTTTTCCTTTACCTTTTTTAAGACAACATTACTATTACATTTTTTTTGAGAAAGCATTACTATTACATGTGAATAATATAAATCTTCGATCTTTTTACCATAGTAAACTCGAAATGTATATGATTAAGATTTGTTTTGTAAAATCAGATCCATCGCCATAACATTTTCACGACAACTTAACAATAAATTATACTGTTGTTAATCGTAATAAACTCCTTCAGTGATCTCTGTTCACATATTTAAATTTTATAATCTATAAATAAAAAATTATAGAATTTTTTTTTCAACTAAAACCTTATACATAAAGAATTATGGACTTTTCATATTTAAACTTGGTACCTAAATTGCATAAAAGATTTTTAAAAAGAATTAAAAGTGATTATGTATTATATATAACTAGCATAATTTACTTACACCATTTGTTGAGACAAATTTTTTGAATTAATATATAAATTTTTCATCTAAACTTTATATTAAAAATAATAATAATGTATGTTATATTTTTCAAATTTAATATTAGTAATAATTATAAAATTCATGCTATAAATTTTTATTTATAACAAACATTTCTACTACCATCTTAAAATTAAATAGCAGATATATTATAGAAATTATTTGATGTTTTTCAAAAACTTTATTACCAAAATTATATATATCTACTAAATATAATAAAAATAATTTTTATATTAATTTAAAAAATATTTTTAGCCTTATATTCACTCTCAAAATGACTAATTACTAATTTGCCATTAATGAAATTAGGTTAATTATTATATAGATGTTTTAGAATTACATGATTTTATAATTTATTTTATCCATATATATAAAATATTTAGATAGTTACAAAACGGGTTAAAAGATTAATTATTAAAAATTCTTAAAATAACTATTAGAAGATAAGTTTAATAAATGGATTATCATAATTATAACTTTCATATATATTTTTATATAAAGTAAAAAAAATATAAAAACAAAAGCCAATTAAAAATATCGTCGTCATAGCATATTAGAACTATATAATAGATTTATACAAAATAAAATTGTTTCATATCTTAAATTTTTAAATTTATAAATACACATTATTTAAAAGAAAAATACAACACAAACAATTATGTCCTAAAGAAAGTTAATTACACGTTAAATAAATGCAATTCTATATTATAATTTAATGAAATAATTATATTTGAAATCATTAAATTAAAATAGTATATGAAAATCAGTTGATTAAAACATAAATTCTGAATATTTCAAAAAGATTTGAAACAAGAAAACAATGAAATCCAAAGTAAAAAACAAAACAAAATGTATAAACCATAGTATTTAAAATTTAAAATCAAAACCGAATCAAAGATAATAAATTTCTAATATAATAAAATTAATAAAATTAATAAAATTATAAAATTTTATTAATTAATATAAAGTGTTCAATAAAAAAGTTTTGCTTAGTTTTATTATTTATTTTAAGTAAAATAGACTATTTGATATAATCACACATAATAACCAAAATAAAAATATTAATTCTACAATAAATAAATAAAATAATATATTATAATATAGTTTGTTAAAATAATTTTGATTCAAATATAAAGTTCAAAAATATATATTATAAAATCATAGATAAAACTCAATTGAGTAAAATCTAACTTTGGAATATTTCAAAAATATTTAAAATAAAAAGACGCACAATGAAATTCAAAGCAAAAATAATATAAAAAAATAAATCAAATATTTAAACGTTAGTATTTAAAAAATTTAAATCAAAACTAAACCAAATATAATAAATTTCTCATTCTATAAAACTGATAAAATCGTAACTGTAATTGAATTCAAAAATAGAAAAACCAAATAAATCCAAAAGCAAAAAAAAACTATTAAACCCCAAATCAAATATTTATACCATAACTTTAGAGAGAAAAAATTTATATATATAATTATTTGTAAAACAATAGAGTTATGGGCAAATCGCATTAATAGCACAAAAAACATAATTTGTCAAAAATATAGCACCAAGGAAGAAAAATCATAAAAATAGCACAAAACATGTTTTGTCACTAAATTAGCCCTAACCCTAAATCTTAAATACTAAACCCTAAATCCTAAATACTAAACCCTAACCTTGAATAATAAACCATAAACCCTAAATACTAAACCCTAAACCCTAAATAATAAACCCTAAACCCTAAATAATTAATCCTAAACCCTAAATTATATAATGCTATAAAAGTCTTTGTAATTAAAATAATGCTAAAAATGTGAATTATTTTTCTTGGTGCTATATTTATGATAAGGTATATTTTTTGTGCTATTTTATGACTTTTCTCTAGAGTTATTCCCACAACAATTATCTGTAATATAAAATTTAGATTATAATTAAAAAAATATCAGTGCAAATCAAATACTAGTTTTCATTATATCCAAAAGGGCAAATCGCATTAATAGCACAAAAAACATGACTTGTCAAAAATATAGCACCAAAGAAGAAAAATCATAAAAATAGCACAAAAACATGTTTTGTCACTAAATTAGCCCTAACCCTAAATCTTAAATACTAAACCCTAAACCTTAAATACTAAACTCTAACCTTGAATAATAAACCCTAAACCCTAAATCCTAAATAATAAACCCTAAACCCTAAATAATTAACCCTAAACCCTAAATTATATAATGCTATAAAAGTCTTTGTAATTAAAATAATGCTAAAAATATGAATTATTTTTCTTGGTGCTATATTTATGATAAGGTATGTTTTTGTGCTATTTTATGACTTTTCTCTATCTAAAATCTCATTTGGTGAATAGTTGATGTAAATAAGATTAAAAACTGGTCTGGTTTAAACAAGCGATTCCTCATCAAGCTTTCATCTCCTGGCTAGCCTTCCATATGATCGCACCAAGCAATTGGATCATCCTCAATCCTGTCCTTTGTGCGGTGAACCTGAGGCCCTTTCACATATCTGATTTGGACCACGGTAAATGGAAGTCTTCTTGGAGCTTGTATAACCCCAGAATAGTCACTAACCATCACATCTTTCATGCGAAACATGTTACCAAAGCTTGAATTAGTGATTGTCAAAATGGCTCTTCCAGGCTGTGCTATTTATGTCTCAAATATACTATTTGTTTTCATTATCACGATTCACGAGATCAAATGAGGATAAAGCAACGAAGACTGCAGCTGGTGGCACTTTAAGCATTCTACTTGACTTGTTTTAGGTTCATTCTAAGCCATGTGGTTAGGCAAACGTTTTTAGTTCTAGGAGTTGTCAAGGCATCTCTAGTTGTTTCAAACATGACCGAAGTAAATAGATTGTGATTTTCGAAGTGAGGAGAGATACAGAGAAAAAAATTCCATTGTACACCCAAACCAGATGGCTTAGAATTCCATAGAGTTCAACGCTTTCGTTATAGCACTTATGACATAGAACTTATCCAAGACATTTGATCTTCTACACCCAAACCAGACTGTTTCTGCTGTTCACTAAAACGGCTAACGCGGTCAAGTAACAGTGCCGCTTTGCGTTTCCCTCTGTCAGTACCATTCTCAACCATTTCTATTAAAAGACCCATTATCCCTAACTTCTCAGCTTCAATCAAATGCTTCTGATCCCATGAACACAAGTGCACTAATACCGCAGCTGCGTTTTCTTTGTTCCGCGGCGACCCGCTTCTAATAAAACCAACCATAACTGGAACCGCATCAGCCGCTCCAACCACTACTTTCCCTTCCGGGTGACTCGATAGTATAGCCAATATAGCAAGTGCTTCATCAACCATTCTGCCTTCTGGTTCTTTTAGTAACCGCATTAGCACGGGAACTAAACCGGCTCTCACAGCTTTACCTTTGTTCCCTTGAAATATGCAGAGATTGAACAGAGCAGTCCCTGCATCTTTTTTGCCTCTCTGTGATCCTTCACTCAGCAAGTTCACAAGAGGAGGGATGGCTCCTGCAGCGCCTATTGTCACTTTGTTCTCGTCGATAACCGAGAGGCTGAAAAGTGTAGCTGCTGCGTTTTCTCTAGCTTCCATGCTACCTTTCTTGAGCACATGAACAATACCTGGAACCGCTCCAAATGTAGACACAATCCTTCCTTTGTTCTCTTGGAATATCGAGAGGTTAAGAATCGATGTCACGGCGTGTTCTTGAGTCCGGGAATCATCGGACGCCGTGAGGAGATTCACTAGTAGAGGGATCGCGCCTAATGCAGCAATGGTGACTCGGTTATGGTTGTTCTGTTTTGCTAGAAGGCGGATTTCTCCTGCAGCTGATCTTTGGTCTTCAAGGCGTTGTGAAGTGAGCTTACGTAGGAGTTCTTCGATCTTGTTCTGTTCATCAGAAGGAGGTGAGGAGGATGAGGATGAGGCTTTACTACTCGGTTGACGATTGTTGGGACGTTTTGGTGGTTCAATGCCATTGGATTCACACCATTGAGCTATAAGGCTTCTTAGAGCATAGTTTGGTGTGACGGTATCGCTTGTTAGCGTTTCTTGAGTCTTTGGACACGTTGAGTGTCCTTCTTCTAGCCATTTTTGAATGCAGGCACGATCATATGTCTATAAAAGATTCAGACAAGACCAGAGTCAACTAAAGTGGAAATGACTTTAAAAAGACATGGAAGCGGAAATGATGTACCTGCCCTGAAGAAACAATAACTGGATCATTCATCAATTTGAGTGAAATCGGACAACGGAAATCTTCAGGCGGAACTGGGAGATTCTTCTGATTCCCATCTTGCGACTTAGAAACTGACGTTTTTGGTGTCATGGGGAGGTCATTCAAGTTAGGGTTATAGGTTTGCACAAAGTCCTTGATCTTCTTGAGAAGCATCATCATCTTCTCAAAGCTTTCACCCGGATCACCACCACTAGAACTGACCATCTCAAGCAAAGACAAAGACTCTTGTGTAAGGTCTGTTACAGTCATCAGTTGAAGCTTCTCAGCCACTCTCCTGAGGATCTCAGTGTCTGTGTCATAACTAGTGTACAGAGAAAGAAGATCCTTATATAACTCATCATCAAACTTATCGCCGCCTTTGCCTATCGCTCTTCTTAACTGAATCAGAACAAGCTCAACCTACAATAAGTAGAACCAAACTTGTGCTGAAATGTAAGAAGTAACTAATGTAATGATCAAACCAAAGGGCAGAGAATGTGTCTATGTACCTGTTCTTTAAGCTCATCTGAGATTTCAAGACTTTGATAAGGAATCTCACTCAATGCTTGTTCTAATAGAGCTGTCACTTTCTGGAATCTGAGCATCACTTGGTCTCTCTCCAACACCTAAAAGAACAAAAGAATCTAAGACAATACTAAAAAAACATGTGCTTTTGTATTCCCGACAACGGTATCAACAACTTATAAATAGCAAAATCTCCAGATTTCAATACTAATTTAGACTTGAAGAATAAAATCTCAAAATAAAAATCAAAGGACGAATGGATCGAGAATACTCAAACACACCAGGTAAATTCTGCTAACTTGGGTTACAAAAGTAAGCAAATCCTTAGCGTGAACAAGAGATTCCTTAAGAGATAACAAAGCCTTCATCACCAATTCTTCAGGGACAGAGTCTCTGATCTCTTCCAACATAGGAAGAAGAAGCTTCAACCGCCGGGAGAGATGGCCGCACTGTTTCTTCATCGGTGGACGGTGATCTGAAATCGAAGCGATCTCCTTTACTGATTCGATTAAGCTTTTTGCTAACTCGTTTTTCTCTGATTTTGCCATTTTTTCTTACACGTTGAGAAAAACGCTTAATTTGGCGAAGAATTTTTTGGTCACGAGGTTGGACTCAAGCATGGAAAATTCACTGAGAATACAAAGAAGAATATGAAGTCGTCTTCATGGACTTTTAGAGAGAGAAAGTAATCATCATGAGTCCTGAAACGCATATAGGTGGAAACAGCTCCGTTCGGGTCGACCCGGTTCGGATCGGAAATCCAGGTCAGGTTAGTTTGGGGCGGGTCAAAACTTGCCTTCTGTTTCATCAAACTAACGGCTGGACACAAATTACAGAAGATTTGGGATTTGATTGGTAATGAATTTTCTTTTTAACAGCATTTGATTGGGAATTATTATGGTTATATACTTTCAACGGAAAATAAATAATAATTTGGTTATGCGTTTTTCAAGAAGTAAACAAAAAAAAGAAGAAGAATGCAACCAAACTGAGCATCAATTAGGTTATTTGATTTTGTTTCGGTTTCAATTTTAAACCCTGTTTGCTCAGGAGTTTCAGAAAGCATTGGATTTATGTTCGGTTCTGTATAATCAAATACGTTTTTTAGCTATTGACTTAATTTGAACTAGTATAATTCATAAATATTATTAAATATATTTAAAATAAATAAAATTATAAAATTAATTTAACAATAATAATAATATTATAAAAATCTATATGGGACAATTTATAATTAAATATACATATATTATTATATTTAATAAGATGTTTTATAGTTTATTATAATTAATAATAGTAAAATAAATTATAATTATATATGTTTATGTATAAAATCAATACATAAACATATTATTTAAAATATTTTATCATATATATAAATTCAAAATTTATATAAATAATATGAATTTACTATATAAAATTCAAAACAATATTTATCAATATTTATAAATATTTTCATATTTATTATTTTTATAGAAGATTAGTATATTTTAAAAATAAAACGAAGAATATTTATAAATATTTTCATATTTATTATCTTATATTACTTTTTATTTGTACTCAAGTTTATGTATATCTCCAAAATAAAATTTTAGAAATATTCATAAATATTTCATATTTATCATTTCATTTTTTATCTAGAGTTATGTATATCTCCATAATAAAATTAAAAAATAAACATAATAAAACTATTAATATAAATTAAAATTAACAAAATAATTAACCTAATTTTATTAATGTTAATTAGTAATCAGCCATTTTGAGAATAAATATAAGGCCAAAAGTATTTCTCAATTAATATAAAGATATTAATGGTTAGTATTTTCAATTTCAGCTTTACTTGGAAGAATTTTTTTATTTAAATGTGTTATTACTTATTAGGAGTTTGGTGGACATAAAATCTTTTAAAAAATTGATATTAAATTATACAAAATTGAATATTAAATCATCCTATATATAATAGGAGAAGGAGGGCTCTCTCAAGCCGCCACATCAGCCCCCCTTTGATTGGTTAATTTTCATCAAACTTTTCCGCATCATCAACTTAAACATATATTAATATTATTTAATTTAAATATAATTACTTAATACTATTGAAACATAAATTCTAAATTTGAATTTAATTTATAATCTCATAATTATATAAATATTATATAATATAAAATTTAAATACATTTTCCATATTTCTATATAATAAATAAACAAAAATAAACAAATCTCAATAAAAGTGAAATATCAAATTATAAGATTAAAAGTAAAAATATCATTACTAAAATTTTTACAATAATTAAAACCTAGAAGCAAAGAACCATAAAAAATATAAATAATAGAAATAATTATGATTAAGAATAGAAAAATATTATAAAAATGAGACACAATGAGAACAAAAAACTTATACAAAATAAAAGAACGTAAGAAATAAATAAAATCAATGGAAAAAAAAAATATATATATATATATATATATATATATATATATATATATATTAAAGAAATCTAAAATGATAACCAAAAATATTAAAATATAGAAATAATTATTACTAAGAATAAGAAGAAAATGTTACAAAATGAGATAAAATGATAATAATAAAAAAAAAAAAAATTATATAAAGTATAAGAAGATAGAAAATAAAATAAAACCAATGAAATATATATAAAATTAATAAAATTTGAAATGATAACTAAAAAATTAAAATATTATGGATGAAAACTAAAAAAATTACGAGTTTGATGAATGAAATGTATAAATAACAAGTATATATATATTTAAAATAGTTTGTAAAAATTAAAAGGATGATAAAAGGCCGAAGAAAATAAATTTTTTAAAAAAGTTCATTAAATCTGATAATTTAAAAATATTTATTTATAAAATGAACTAAATTAATAATTACATGTTAGCGTATATACTATTCTAAAAATCATTATATTCATAAGAAAGAAAAAAATACAAATTTGTAAATTAAAAACATCTAAAATATTGATATTTAAAATAAATATCAAATATATTAAATATTTATAAATTTAAGAAAAATCCGCGTATTTGCGCGGATTCTCTCCTAGTATATATATAATGGGAGAGTTTTTCTCTCCAATTCTATTCTAAGGTGTCCACATCAACACATATTTTCTCATTATTAAATCAAATATTTTCATTTCTTATAAAATTAAATATCTTTTTAATGTTCTTACAACTTCAGTTAACCTTACCCTTAATGTTTATTAAAGCCTTCTTACTCTTTGATTCGCTTCATCTTCTATGATACATAATTGATTATGAGTGTTAATGATGATGCAACTGATATTTTGATTTGTGCCGTTTAGTTTATGATTTAATATTTATTGTAACTCCTCATCTTACTTTGCTCCTCTCACTCTATTGCTATAAAGCCTTCATAAAATCGATTGGAACCACCACCATAATCCATTACTGACGATTGGAAAATCGAAGAGGAGGTGGAAGCGAATTTACTCAAGTTTATAGAGGAGAACCGTAGGTTACCGTTCCCAGTGTGGAGAAACCAAAGTCCAAACCTAAGGTTTTAGGGTTGAAGGGAAGGTTGGAGATATCCAAGAATCCGATGGGAAAGAAGCTGTTTGAGATTATGATGAAGAAAGAAACCACCCTCTGCTTAGCAACCAATGTTGGAATCGCCGCCGAATTGCTCGACATTGCCGAAAGGGTAAAGAATTGTTTTCTCCCCAATTTTTTTGATACTTGTATATGATTGCAGGGAAAGAGGACTATGTGATTCATGAAGACCAAGTTTGGGATGGATGCTATTTCATTTTTTTCATGAAAGGTTCTTCTCAAGTTTCCCTAATCATTAATATTTTAGCTTTTCGCCTTAAAGGAAGATCCAAACAAGGGCCGGCTTTGACATCAAATTTAAATTTGATTCTTCTTTGTAGGTAGGTTTTGGGATTAGACGAAGAAGAAAAACGTTCTGAATTTCTTTTGAAACAATATGATTACGTCGGCCATGGTCAGATGACGATTCCTTCTGACTGCCCATTCTCCATTTCAAAGACCATTGTAGGATGATCGTCTAATAGTTCTGTGTTTTTTAAATTAATGTCGACTTTAATCAGTTTTTTGTGCTGCCAAAAATTTATTATTTATGATTGATATGATCATATAATATAAGTTTATCCATTTTAGTGGTACTCATAATCAAAACCCGATTTAGTAAAACATCCAAACCACATTAAGCTTCGTCTTGAGCTATTTGTGGCACTAAGTTCAGTTACCATTAGTTGTAACGATTAAGCATTTTGTGGATGTATGGAGACGATTTTTTGTACCGAGTGAGTCTGTGTTTTGGTGGTCGTGCTTATGTTAGTTTTCTGAGTGATCTGATTGGTTTTTTTCGCTCGTCTGATTTTTGTAGCAAGTCGTTTAGTCCATACTGTGTGAGAGTGAAGGGGCTTATATATCCATGGTTGCTGATGCCGTGCTGTTTTATATTCTTTACAGGTTGATATAAATAGTCTTGAGGAGTATATATCCCTGGTCGTTGATGCTACTGTCAAGAGAGGAGTTGCCCATCAAAGCCTTCAGATTTGGATTCAATTAGGTTAGCAGTTTCGCAGATTCTCTGCTTTGCCTTTTTCATGTTGCCTTTGGCTTCTTAATAGTATAGAAAGAATGGTTTATGTTGATTCAATAATTTTGCTGTCTTTGTTTTAGTATGACCTCAAACCTTTGCCTGCGTTTTAGGTCTTTGACATAACATCTCTACAAATATTCGCCCCTTCTGAGATCGTAGAGAGTTATGGGATGTGGGTGACTCTTCAACTTTTTCTTGGCAGGCGGACGCTCTTTCTGAACATCAAAAAGTCCAGCAACTGTTGTTGTATGTTACCTTTCTCAGTTTATTGAGTTGTTAGAAACCAAATTTCTTATACACTCAGCCTTTACTTCTTCATTGTTGATTCCTTTTTGACTCTGATTTTTCACCCCTTCTGTAATTATTGGAGATAATGGGAGAGCTTACAGCAGATCAACAGCTGGAGCTCCTTGGCTTCCTCCTGGTGGCCTAGCTGTTCTGAACCCAAAGCTTATGTGTGTGAGAAAGGTAAGAAAGCTTTTGCATTATATAGTTTGAGATTTGTGTCTATGTTTTGGGTTATTAATTGGTCATTTAACTTTTATTCACTTTCCCAGACCCATAACATACAAATCCACAGTTGAGTGGTTCGATAATCTAGAGACTATAGTGAAATGGTCAATAATTTAGAAAAGTTGGTTGAGGATCAGGAATGTTTGAGAAGCTCTCTTTTGGAATGGTGCTACAACAGTTATGGAGAGGTACATAGTACTTTGTGTAGCTATACTCTTGTAATATCATCTTAGGAATCAAAATCTGAATCTGTTTTGATCATCGATCTATATCTGTAGGTTTTCAGCTCCTGGATGCATTTCTGTGTTTTGCGTATATTCGCAGAGAGCATTATGAGATGTGGTTTACCTCCGGCTTTCTTGGTAAATTAAGAATCCAAGGCATGCTTTTCGAAACAATCCCTCAATCCTGTTAACTCCATGACCAAATTGCTTTCTATTCTCTCATGAGTTCATATGTCTTATCTCCGGCCGTAAAAAGTGAAAAGAAAGTTCGCTCCATTCTCGAACGCTTGTGTGATTCCACCAACAGGTATTTCAAAAATTCTCTGCCTATTTATCTCCCTAGGCGTAGGATACTTGGAAGCTATTTAACATAGCGATATTTATGCTCTTTTATAACAAAGATATTGCAGAACTGTGAGGAGAAAACCAAGAACCATGTAAAACCAAACGTGTATTCGATATGAAATCAAAGTGTTACTGAATCCGCCCTACTTAGTTTGGGTTCCTGAATTCAAATGTAATGAGTCACATGTTGGAACTTCGAGTCAATTCTACCAGATTCGGAATTGCTGTCAGGTTCCAGATAGCCTAGGATCTAGGGTCTAGTTAATTGAATCTGGATATGATCTCGTGTTTACCTGGAGATTGGCAGCGGAAGATGATCAGATAAACGAGATCTGTGAAGCGCCTCAGATGCTGCGTGATAACTAGGATTTTATGATCCTTTGAGGTACCAATTCCTCAAGCTTATCGATGTAGCCTTGAGGTATCGAACCTATTCTGGGACGGATAAAACCAATAAGCAGATACTAATCCTTCAGAGTCAAATCAGACAATTTTGGTTTTTAATTCCTAACAATCCTAACAAAACAAATCAGATCGAAGCAAACAAAAATAAGTAAATAAACGATTCAATCAATAGGAAGAATAAGGCTCAAGGGTAAAGGTCAACGGATAAGTGACTCGGGATGATCAAGGAATCCTAATTCAAACTTCAAACAAGCTAATCTCTTAGCAAGGAACACACAAAGCAAATCAGTTTAATCTCTTAATACCAATTCTTCATTTAATCTTAACTCAAGAACAAATCATCATTTGTGAATCAAAATCAAACGAGCATTCAAACGAGTTCCAATTAGCAACCAATCACTCTAGACATACATTTTCATGCGCTAGAATATGAAAGTCCTAACAAAGCTAAATACTGGAATTTCATCGAACATGTTGTGAACAAGAAATTCTAAACATCCTAATCAATGTGATCAAGATTAACTAGGCATTAAGCGCACTTTGCTAGATGAGATTTTGATAATTAACTACTAGAATTCTATTGATCACCCCAAATCAACCTAATCCTACCCAACCCACAAGCCTATGGAGAACTACTCACTAATCATAGTTAGATCAACAAAACTCATGGAAATAGAGTTGATCATGGTGAATTAGTGAGAGATTGAAAGATTTGTTGATGGAATAACAAAAGAAGTCTAGATTAATCAAAGGAATCCAATGTGTTCTTACAAAAGAGTTTAGAACATCAAAAACTGCTTAAGAAACAAAATAAAATAGGTTTTTGGCTTAAATAGTCTAAAAGGTGCGAGCCGGGTCAACCCGGAACAAACCGGGTGTTGACCCGGATCCAAGTGCAAATCTGGGGTCGATATCGGTCAGGTGGACCGATATGCAGACCGATATCGAGTCTCGGATTATTTCTGGGTTAAAGCGTATCGGTCCACCTGACCGATATGTGAACCGATATGAACCCTCGAAAATTAATCCGAGAGTCCATATCGGTCGGGTGGACCGATATGGTGGCCGATACTGTTCTCCGAAACTTTGACGAGGGGCTGTATCGGCCCGCCTGGCCGATACTCAGACCGATATGGTCCTTCGTTGGCTCTTCCTTGGTCTTCTGAGCTCAAGACTCTACTTCCAAGCTCACCAATGCTCCTAGATGCCTCCATTCACCTGCAAAACACAAGAAACACTCCAAATGCAAGCCTAGAATGCCTAATCCTAGTCCTAAACAACTCTAGACTCTATATGTGACAATGACTCGGCAAAATGGTAAGAATGATGGAGAAAAGAAGTCAAAACAAGAACTATATACAAGCCTAAATGCATGAAAATGTATGAATATCAATTCCCCCAAACTTGAATCTTGCTTGTCCACAAGCAAGCATAAGTCAATCAATCCATTTGGGAGAAAAGTTTGAAAGCGGGAGCTCATATCCAAAAGTTCAATCAAGATCAACAAGTTTCATTTAAAGCTCATGCAACTAAGATGTAACCAAGTCAAGCTTACTCCAAGGATTTAGCCATACTCATCAAGGCCAATTCTCCAACCCATTTCTCAACTTACACAAGAATTCATTTCAACTAGCTCTTTGACATTGATTAAGCATTTCAAGTGGATCCTACTCACAACCAAGTGTTCAAACTCATTTGGCAAGGGTTAAGGTTTTGAGATAAAGATGATCTCAATCAAGAAAAAGGGGTTTCTCCACATTCATTTAGGTTCTCTCATGAAGGAATGAATGAGCTTATAGTAAAAGGCTAAGAGTATAGAAGCAATTGGTGCGTACTAGCATCGATTTCCGTCTACCCATTGCCCCAATGACCTCCACTCTTACTCTAGCCCACCTAGTTTGAGTCTACCCTTTATCAAGGCTTTTCTTGCCTAATCCATCTTTCTCAATCAAAACACTTCCCATGAAGCTCCCCAAGGATCATTTAAAACCTTTCAAAACAAAGGCAATTCTTTTCTTTCAACTTAGCTCAAATCCTTCTTTCTTTAGTAATGACCTCTTTTTCATGAACCCTTTTTCTTTCTTTAAATTGAGCACTTTGGCTTCTTTTCTTTTCAAAACATGAGGTACTTTTTTTTTTTCTTTGAAAACACATAAGAGCTCTTTCTTTTTAAACACTTTGCCAACAAATACAAGATCCCATTTAACTTCCCTTTTATTCTTTCCCTCTCAAAATCCCTTCCCCCAAACTTCAATCTTAGCCCAATACAAGCAAAAGGTGGTCAAGCTTGCATCTATACGGAAATTTTCAACTAGTCGCCTCAAACTCAACACCATTTACTTAGCTCATTCCAAGAGGCCTACCTCTCAACTAGAGTGCTTTTGGGTTTGAAGGAAAGGTGGTGAAGGGTGCGGAATCTATTCAAGCAAACAAGAGTGGTTAAAGGGAGAAGAATGCTTGAATATTTTGGGGTATCCATGAGTTTAAAAACACTAAGAAGGAGTAGGATAATTGCAAGTCAAGTTAAGGTTCTCACTTTGAATAGAGCTAGCTTCAATTCACATTTTGCTTCAGTTTTAAAACAAGGCTGAATGTTAGCGTTCCAAGCAAGGTTCGTTCTAGCTTTCATGCTTAACTCGGGATACAATCCTAGTGCACTCAATTAGCTAAACAAGCTAGCATTCGAAACCATTTTCACCCAATTAAACTTTACAAGGAAATTCAATCATTGCTCCCAAATGCATGAATCCTACAACACTAACTAGACTCGATCCTACATGCTTCTTTTTGTGAAATTTTTTTTTGAAATTTTTTAAAATTTTTTTGTTTTTTTTCTATGCCTTAGATGAATGCATGAGACTCAAGATTAGTAAGTAGTCTCTCCCCCAAACTTAAATCACACGGTCCCTTGTGTGATCTAAGTGAGGAAGAAAGACCGAAAACAAACAAGAAGCAAACAAAGAAGGAAAAAGAACTATGTACAAAGGTGGAGTGTAACCTGGCTAGTAGTGGAGAAATGGTGGTGATGAATCCCCCATGGAGTAAGTTGGGTTGGAGGAGGAGCAGGTAGGTGTCTTCATGGCTCTCATCTTCTTCCTCCGGTCCTCGCGGGTAGAGTGGCGGTGAGGATCCTCATAATAGGAGTCGTGGGCCATGCGTGCAGATCCTGATGTCTCGTGTCCAGCAACCGAGTATATGCCCTGCTCCAATTCAGCCTGCTCAACCAGAACATCGGCCTCAGCTATCACCTCCTCGGTAGCTGCCTGAATCTCCTCATCTGCACCAGCCTGAGCCTCTCGGGATGTGGAAGCCTGTCCTGCAGCGCCACTCTTGTCCTTCTTCCCGACAATCATCTTAAGCACTTTGGTCACCTTCTTCAAACAGGAGGCCATCTTCTTAATGTTCCTACCGTGTCATTTGCTCTGCTTCTGGAGGCTCCGGTTCTGATCCCTCAATGCCCTGACCGTCCTGATCTCGATAGGATCATCTAGAGGCTCAATAAGGTACCTGTGCAGCCCATACACCCCAGCAGGTGCGTCGGAAGTATCATGCTCTGCTGCAGCTGCTCTCTGCGACCCGTGAGGTCCAAACACATGCTCCACTCCCGGTAAAAATCTGATATTAGCTCTGTTGGCAAAACTTGTAACGTCGGGGTTTGGGAGGAGGTACCCTTCTTCATGAGAAGTACCTGAGCACATCCGATAGAGATGGCGCTCTGGAGGCGGCTTGGATGCAAGGTAGTGAGTTCGGGTAAGGTATTGGATATCCATCCATGCAACAGGTGTGGGTTCCCCAAATGTCTTCTCGTTCAGGCTTCCTTCCAGTTTTACCTTCTTTTTCACAAGCAACGGTGTGATCAGACCAGCCATGCTGAACTTTGGGTTAGAGTCCCTCACTGACATAGCCCACTCTCTGTGGACAACAAACTGCTCTATCAGAATGGAAGTGTAGCTCGGGAGGCGCTCAACCGGTGGTATGGGCTGACCGTTGGGATAAGTGAGCAGGAGTGGCTGCAGCCCAATGTACAACATCTTCATTTCCTGCTCGTGGACTTGGTTGGCCTCCTTCCTAGCAAAGAACGTGTGTGCCAATGCCTTGTGCACATATCTAATAGCCGGATGTCTGATCCTTGCAGCTTTCATACCCCCCAGCTTAAAGGGCCCATCAGCTATCATCCGCCAAACACCCTCGAGGTCGTCTTTATCAATAGGGATAAAAGTCCCCAGCTGAGCACCATTCTCTGGAAAGTCAAAGACAGCAGCTATGTCCTCATATGTCATGCTAAACTTCTTCCTGCCCATTTGGAAATCAATCTTTCCCTTACTCACTTCCCCTGCTAAAGCTGCTCTTCTCATATTGACCGTTGCCTGCATGGTTGAGAGGAACTGACATGCCGAGCTCTGATAGGAGTCACTGGCAAGGTTGAAGAACTCCTTAAGACCCATGTTCTCTACAATCTCGTTGTAGTCATCCAGCAGCCCAAGTGCAGTCAGTGTCGGGGTGTGAGGGTATCGGGTTGACAAGAACGGTATCCCCTCCAGCTTGTCACATATCTCAGAAGCGGTGAACTTTTGTGGGTTCTCAATTACTTTCCCTGGAGCCTCGGGTGCCTCTTCCTCAACAGCTACCCCTTTTCCTCTCGATGAGGTTCCCACATCTTCAACCGGCTTTTGTGCTTTTGGTTTCGGGTTGGCACGCTTTCTCGTCATTGTCCTACAAAAGACAACTCATAAAGTGAATCAGCACAGATCGCAATCCAACCACACAATGGATAATAGCTTGAGACATCCATGATCAACAATTGTGGGAGCTTAACAATTGCATACTTTTTCAGTTTCAATGGAGCAAGCAAGCCTAAGCATCTTAACCAAACTCATTTCTAGCTCAACATAAGCACAATGTGTAAGCAAATCAATCACTTTCTTGAGCAATTCACAACCTCATCAACCAAAGGTCCTTAATGCACATTTTTGAAACTTTTGCGAAACAAAACTCATCCAAATCAAGTAGTATCACAAAATTAAGCCCTTATCAATCCAATGCATCATTAGAAACCATCCAATTAGAAAACCCCCAATATTTTCGGATTCCAAATTTCTCAAGAACCCTAATTCACCAAAGATAAAATTCATTCATTCTTAGGGCGAAATTGGTTATGGGTGTTGGTTCAAACACATATTGGGAAGGAATTCAAACAATATCACCCATCAACAACCAAACAAATTCAAGTTCAAAATTTCCGGGTTTTTCAATCCGAAAATCTTGAGAAAGTTGAGAGTTCTACCTTGGTTTGTGATGGAGGATGGTGATTGAGAGTGAATGCAAGTGATAGAGCTTTGAAAACCTTGGATTTAGCAACCGAAAACTCGAATTTTGGTGGAGATTTGAGAGAGGAAAGTGAGTTGGAAGAACTTGGAGGATTTGTTGTTGAAATCGCAATAGGAGCCAAGAGAAAGAGAGAGAAACGCGTTTGGGGAGAAGAAAAGAGGGGAAGAAATCGATTTTGGGTTGAAATCCGGTTAGAACCGGTTTGAAATCGGTTTAGGGTCAGATTGACTTACCTGGGCGAAGGGCGTATCGGTCTGGCCAGCCGATACGCCGACCGATATTACCTCTCGGATTTAATTCCTGCACCCCGTATCGGTCTGGCCAACCGATACGGTGACCGATATGAAGCCTCGGATTTTTTTTACCAGAACCTTATCGGCTTGGCCAACCGATACGGAACCCGATATTGGCTCCTGCACCATTTTTCTTCATTTCCGCGGTCTTTTCTCAACTCCAACTGATATACAACCTCGTCCTTAAGCCAAAACCTGACAAAACTCAAAGCAAAACATCAAAAATAACAAGCAAAAGACGTATGTACAAGGATAAACATGGGAATGTCTCCCAAGTGCGCTTTTATTTAAAGTCGTTAAGCTCGACTTTGCAAACCGTGATCTCAGGCTGAGGGAGGGCTAGAGAGTGGAATGGAAGTTCCCTCATCTATTACTTCTGAGACGGAGTAATGCTTGAGTCTTTGGCCATTGACCGTGAACTCTTCATCAGATTTTCCAAAAAGTACCACTGCTCCATATGGTCTCACCTCCTTCACTCTAAACGGTCCCGACCATCTAGACTTGAGCTTTCCGGGAAAAAGTTTCAACCGGGAGTTAAAGAGCAACACAAGATCTCCTTCCTTGAACTCTTTCTTCTTAATCAGCTTGTCATGGAAAAGCTTGGTCCTCTCCTTATAGATCTTCGAGCTCTCAAAAGCCTCAAGCCGTATCTCGTCAAGTTCATTCAGCTGAATCAACCTCCTCTCAGTTGCGGTCTTGATGTCAAAGTTCAGCAACTTGACAGCCCACATGGCCTTATATTCCACCTCCACCGGTAAGTGACAAGACTTACCATACAGCATGGTGAATGGTGTAGTGCCCAAAGGAGTCTTGAAAGCAGTCCTATACGCCCACAGTGCGTCATCAAGTTTCTTAGCCCAATCTTTCCTCGAAGCTCCAACAGTCTTCTCTAGAATAGCCTTGATCTGCCTATTGGACACTTCAACTTGGCCACTTGTTTGAGGATGATATGGTGTTGCAACCTTATGCTTCACCCCATACTTCTTCAAAAGGCTCTCAAATAGCTTGTTGATGAAATGTGAGCCTCCATCACTGAACACAATCCTCGGGATTCCAAATCTTGGGAAGATAATGCTCTTGAACAGCTTTATTACTACCTTGGCGTCATTAGTTGGACTCGCCACTGCTTCTACCCACTTGGAAACATAATCCACAGCTACTAAGATGTAGCTATTCCCGTAAGAAGATGGAAACGGTCCCATGAAATCAATGCCCCACACATCAAACACTTCAACTTCAAGGATGGGGTTTTGAGGCATCTCATTTCTTCTACTGATATTCCCCTTTCTCTGACAAGGATCACACTTAGTAATGAACTCTTGGGCATCCTTGAACATTGTAGGCCACCAAAACCCAGCTTGTAGAGCCTTCTGAACCGTCTTGAAAGTGGCAAAGTGACCACCATAATCTGACCCATGACAATGTAGTAGAATGCCTCCCACTTCTTCATCAGCTATGCACCTTCTATAGAGCTGATCCTTGCACAAAGTGTAGAGGTAAGGCTCATCCCAATAGTACCTGTTGACATCTCTAAAGAACTTCTTCCTTTGGTAGCTATCGAGGCTCGGTGGTTCTTTCCCAACAGCTAGGAAATTGACTATATCAGCATACCACGGTTCTTGTCTTCAATAGAGTTCACTTCCTCGATCTTCATTCTTGTATCATGAGCATCCTTAACAGCCTTGCAAGCCATTAGCTGCTCCTCAGGGAGAGAGTCGTCTAGAGGAACAGCATCCTCAATTCTCAGTCTTGACAAGTGATCTGCTACCCCATTCTCAATGCCCTTCTTGTCCTTGATTTCCAAATCAAACTCTTGCAGCAACAGTATCCACCTCAGAAGCCTTGGCTTGGCATCCTTCTTGGCAAGTAGATACCTCAACGCAGCATGATCCGTGTACACCACAACTTTAGATCCAACCAAGTACGACCTGAACTTCTCGAAGGCAAACACCACAGCAAGAAGCTCTTTCTCAGTTGTTGCGTACCTCACTTGAGCATCGTCCAATGTCCTACTAGCATAGTATATGACATGAAGTTTCTTTTCTTTCCTCTGCCCAAGGACTGCTCCCACTGCGTAGTCGCTTGCATCACACATGATCTCAAATGGCAACTCCCAGTCGGGAGCTTGGACTATCGGGGCGCTAATCAAGGCCTCCTTGATCATGTGGAACACTGCCAAACACTCATCATCAAACACAAAATCTGTCTCCTTACACAGCAGACGTGTAAGTGGCCTAGCGATCTTGGAGAAGTCCTTAATAAACCGCCGGTAGAACCCTGCATGACCCAAAAAGCTTCGGATCCCCTTCACTGAGTTTGGTGGCTGAAGACTTGTCATCACCTCTATCTTAGCCTTATCCACTTCGATACCATTCTCTGAGATCTTGTGACCCAATACAATCCCTTCTGTTATCATGAAGTGGCATTTCTCCCAATTCAGCACGAGGTTCGTCTCTTCACATCTCCTTAAGACCCTGCACAAGTTCAACAAACAGGAGGAGAAAGAAGAACCATACACAGAAAAATCATCCATGAAAACTTCCACAATATCCTCAATAAGATCTGAGAAAATAGACATCATGCACCGCTGAAAGGTAGCCGGTGCATTGCACAAGCCAAATGGCATCCTTTGATAGGCAAAGGTACCATAAGGACAAGTGAATGTCGTTTTCTCCTTATCATTAGGATGTATCGGAATCTGAAAGAACCCACTGTATCCATCAAGAAAACAATAGAAAGGATGATTAGCAAGGCGTTCTAGCATTTGATCAATGAACGGTAATGGAAAATGATCCTTCCTAGACGCGGCATTTAGCTTTCTATAGTCAATACACATCTTATGCCCAGTGATAGTTCTAGTAGGAATCAATTCATTGCTGTCATTTTTAACCACAATAATCCCCCCTTTCTTTGGAACACAATGCACGGGTGAAACCCAGGTGCTGTCCGAGATAGGGTAGATTATCCCTGCATCAAGCAACTTTAGAATCTCTTTCTTGACTACTTCTTTAAGGTTAGGATTCAATCTCCTTTGGTGCTCAATAGAAGACATGGATTCATTTTCAAGGTGGATCCTATGAGTACACAAGCTAGGCGACAATCCTTTTATATCATCAAGCGAATATCCTATTGCCTTTCTAAACTTTTTCAATTCAGTGGTCAAAGCAATCAATTCATCATCATTCAGCAACTCATTCACAATGACAGGATAGGTAGAGTTGGGGCCAAGAAATGCATACCGAAGCCCCCGCGGAAGGGGCTTTAACTCAACCTTTGGCGCCTTAAGCTCGCTCCAATCGTCAGCTACAAGCTGCTCCTTGCACAGCTCCACTCCTTTGGCGCCATCGGTACCCATGTCTACAGCAAACACCTCCAGCTCCTCACACACTGAATCTGATCCCAGCTCAATGAACTCAACCTCTTCTAACAAAGGCTTGTGTGAATCAAGCGCTCTCATGTAAGCCCAGCTCTCCTCTTGAAGATATCCATACTCCCCACATTCCTTGGTCAAGGTGACCTCTAGAGGATCCTCCATGTTCAACTCTTCAAGGAGTTCATCAGCTAGCTCATCCATAGTCTCAATGTAAAATATTTGACCTTGAATGGTTGGTTTCTTCATCACCTTGTTGATGTCAAATTTGAGCACTATGTCTTTCCCAAGGTTGAGGTCTATCTTCCCTTTTCTGACATCTATAATCGCACCAGCTGTGGCAAGGAAAGGTCTCCCAAGAATTAGAGGATCCTTTGGTTCTTCATCCATCTCCAGCACAATAAAATCTGTTGGCACTTCAAATCCTCCTACTTTCACCGGAAGATCTTCTAGGAGACCAATTGGGTATCTCACTGATCTATCTGCAAGAACCAAGGAGATCCTACATGCTTTGTAGGTAGAGAAACCCAGCTTCTTGGCTACTGAGAAGGGCATCAAACTTGCGCTCGCTCCAAGATCACACAAACAACCCTCAAACCGATATGGACCAATAGCACATGGAAGAGTAAAACTGCCAGGGACTTCAAGTTTCTTTGGGACAATATCCCTTTGGATGATTGCACTACACTCATGAGACAACACAACCATCCCTTGCACTTCCTTGGTTCTTTCCTTGATTGCATCCTTGAGAAACTTGCTATACTGAGGAACTAGCAAGAAGGCATCAATCAAAGGCATGGTCAGCTCAACATTCTTCATCTGCTTGTCAAAAAGAGCTTTGTACTTCTCTAGAAGCTTCTTCTTGAATCTGCCCGGAAAGGGTAGCTTGGGCTCATAGGGTGGTGGCACAAACACCACATCCTTCTTCTTGAGTGTATCATTCACTACTTCTTCAGCTACAGCCTTTCCTTTCCTCTTAGCCATGTCACTATCACTCTCTTTGTTTAGAGCAGAATTTTCAGAATTCTCCTCCCCTTCTTGAACTTCAATGTCCTCATTGAGTGAAGATGTCAGCTTAGGCTTGGGTACTTGACTTTGTTGCAACTCTTTACCACTTCTCAGGGTGATAGCGCTGATATACTCCTTTGGGTTTTGCTCAGATTTTCCGGGTAAAGTACCTTGAGTGCGGGACGTAAAGGCATTCTTGTTTTCCATGTTTGTGACCCTTGATGTCAAACTCTGTAGCTCATTCTTGAGGTCACGTACTTCCATAGCTCATGAGGCTTGTCCTTGAAGGAGTTGCTGCATCATGCTTTTCAGCTCATTGTCAACTCCCGAGTTAGAAGAAGTTTGTTGTTGTTGACCAAAACCGGGTGGGTATTGTTGCTTGGGAGCATAGCCTTGTTGACCTTGAAACTGAGGCTTGTTTACAAAACCTTGTTGGTTGTTGTAATTGACATATGGTTTTTGCTGTTGAGGTTGTTGAAAGCCTTGTTGACCTTGTGGCTGAGCTTGTCCTTGGGATGGAGCTTGAGGATAAACTTGGTCTTGAGGATTGGCTACATTGTTGCTGCGGTATGAGAAGTTTGGGTGGTTTCTATAGTTTTGGTTGAAGCCCTTGTTGAAACCACCTTGGCCAGCAATGAAGTTAATCTCCTCTTGAGTTAAATCCTCATCATCATCATAAAATTGAGGTTTAGAATCCTCCTGGTGTCCCACAAAGCTGATGTTCTTTTGGCCAATGGAGATCATCTTGTCCAACTTCTCATTCAAAGCCTTTATCTCTTTTTCATACTTCTCATCTGAAGCTGATGATCCTTTATTAGTCCTCTCATAATCCTCATTGTAGTTTCCATCACTTTGTGCGAGATTTTCAATCAGCTTCATAGCTGCATCTACTCCCTTGCCTAGGAAGTGTCCATTGCTGCATGAATCAAGCATTGCCCTCATTCTAGGAAGCACTCCGCGGTTCAGGTTGCTGAGTAGTGTTTCCTTGGTGAAACCATGGTGTGGGCACTGAGTGGTGAGCTTATTGAACCTCTCCCAAGCTTCAGCGAAGCTCTCGTTGTTGCGCTGCACAAACCCGGATAGCTCACTGCGAAAACGGGCAGTCCTAGTAGGTGAGAAGAACTTCTTCAGGAAAGCTTTCTTCAGGTCTCCCCAAGTAGTGATGGATCCTGGAGGGATAGTGCTTTCCCAATCCTTGGCTCTGTCCGCCAAAGAGAAAACGAGCAGGCGCATTTTTAACCCATCATCAGTCACACCATTCAACCTCGTAGTGGCACAAATCTTGTCAAAGGTGTCCAAGTGCTGTAGCGGGTCCTCAGATGCTAACCCATGGAACTGATTGTTCTGCACCATGTTCATCACCATAGCGCGGATCTCAAAATTATTATTGTTCACCGCTGGTGGAATGATTCCTCTCCGGTTAGCATTTGTGTCAGGTGTATCTCCATCACCAATAGCTCTAACCGGCTGTTGTTGCTGCTGTTGCTGCTGCTGTTGCTGCTGCTCATCCTCGTGGTTATCCATAACTGTTTGCTCAACACTTTCAACTGAAACAGCTCGTTCTTGTGCTCGTCGTTCCCTTGCTAGTCTCCTCTCGTGTGCTTTGATGTCGTAAACTCTTGCAACTAAGTTTGTAGTCCCTTTGCTGCGCAAGTTCATACACCTAGCATCAATAAGAAAGAAGGTAGCAAATTAGTAACAATAACTTGAACTAAAAAGGAATAGAAAACGAATTGATATATCCAGAATCCCAAAATGGCAACGGCGCCAAATTGATAACTAGGATTTTATGATCCTTTGAGGTACCAATTCCTCAAGCTTATCGATGTAGCCTTGAGGTATCGAACCTATTCTGGGACGGATAAAACCAATAAGCAGATACTAATCCTTCAGAGTCAAATCAGACAATTTTGGTTTTTAATTCCTAACAATCCTAACAAAACAAATCAGATCGAAGCAAACAAAAATAAGTAAATAAACGATTCAATCAATAGGAAGAATAAGGCTCAAGGGTAAAGGTCAACGGATAGGTGACTCGGGATGATCAAGGAATCCTAATTCAAACTTCAAACAAGCTAATCTCTTAGCAAGGAACACCCAAAGCAAATCAGTTTAATCTCTTAATACCAATTCTTCATTTAATCTTAACTCAAGAACAAATCATCATTTGTGAATCAAAATCAAACGAGCATTCAAACGAGTTCCAATTAGCAACCAATCACTCTAGACATACATTTTCATGCGCTAGAATATGAAAGTCCTAACAAAGCTAAATACTGGAATTTCATCGAACATGTTGTGAACAAGAAATTCTAAACATCCTAATCAATGTGATCAAGATTAACTAGGCATTAAGCGCACTTTGCTAGATGAGATTTTGATAATTAACTACTAGAATTCTATTGATCACCCCAAATCAACCTAATCCTACCCAACCCACAAGCCTATGGAGAACTACTCACTAATCATAGCTAGATCAACAAAACTCATGGAAATAGAGTTGATCATGGCGAATTAGTGAGAGATTGAAAGATTTGTTGATGGAATAACAAAAGAAGTCTAGATTAATCAAAGGAATCCAATGTGTTCTTACAAAAGAGTTTAGAACATCAAAAACTGCTTAAGAAACAAAATAAAATAGGTTTTTGGCTTAAATAGTCTAAAAGGTGCGAGCCGGGTCAACCCGGAACAAACCGGGTGTTGACTCGGATCCAAGTGCAAATCTGGGGTCGATATCGGTCAGGTGGACCGATATGCAGACCGATATCGAGTCTCGGATTATTTATGGGTTAAAGCGTATCGGTCCACCTGACCGATATGTGAACCGATATGAACCCTCGAAAATTAATCCGAGAGTCCATATCGGTCGGGTGGACCGATATGGTGGCCGATACTGTTCTCCGAAACTTTGACGAGGGGCTGTATCGGCCCGCCTGGCCGATACTCAGACCGATATGGTCCTTCGTTGGCTCTTCCTTGGTCTTCTGAGCTCAAGACTCCACTTCCAAGCTCACCAATGCTCTTAGATGCCTCCATTCACCTGCAAAACACAAGAAACACTCCAAATGCAAGCCTAGAATGCCTAATCCTAGTCCTAAACAACTCTAGACTCTAGATGTGACAATGACTCGGCAAAATGGTAAGAATGATGGAGAAAAGAAGTCAAAACAAGAACTATATACAAGCCTAAATGCATGAAAATGTATGAATATCACTGCACCTCTACTTCAGTCCACACGCACACAAGCTGGAATCCGCCGGGATGCTAGTACCGGGGCTCAGATCTCCTGGGAACTAAGTTTCTTGAGGAAGAGTCTCTGTTTTTGTCAAGAAAACTCTCTGGGGCGGCTCTCTCTCTTCTCGGTCGAAAATCCATAAGCTCACTTATATATGTCGACCTTGACATAAACCGAAACATCAGTTTCGTTTTCGGCCTTGTGTCGACCGACACACTTAGTGGTGTCGATCGACACACATCTTGTGTCTACCGACGCACCCAATGGTGTCGATCGACACACCTCATTAAAACTCGTATTCGATGTGTATCCAATACACATCGATTAGATCATATGCCAATGATCAATCCCATACGAACTATGTCCAACTTGCTTAGGTGTGTGACCCTGTAGGTTCACACGATACTGGAATTGAGTTACAACTCATTTGTCATAAGCGGTTTCTAGCAAAACATTATGACTACCCAGCATCACATGAATTGTCCGATCTCGACAATACAACTATCTCTAGAGTGAGTACAATGTGATTTCAGGACATAATCCCAACAATCTCCCACTTGTACTGGAATCACCTATTCATATAATCCCTTCGTCTCTATATCTCGATATGGCATAAGGCAAGAGACTGTGTCATCCTTATCATAGCCAACATCATGTTCATCGAATTCCTGATCTATACTGATAAAACAAACGACTGACAATCACCTCGTTTGAGCACGGTCATGCATTTTCTCAGTATCAAATCTTCGATGGGCCCTGAGATATTTATCTCCCGTTCTAGGAGGGACAAATCCCATCTTGTACCATCCCTGTTTCTACACATACTTCATGATACGCATAAGCAATGCCGTTATAGCCGCCAGTTACGGAACGACGTTTGACAAGGTCAAAACGCACCAATTCATATGCTAGAAAGCATGATGAACTCAGGTCTAAGGACTATACTCTATAGTCGTAATGAGAACATCCTATGACACTGATATAACTATCTTGTGGAGTTCTCATTAGCGGGTCATGTCCGATCATATGTTCACCAACATATATCTATGTGATTGACTGTGATAATCATATCATTGACTCCATGAAACTTAGTCCAACAGTCACCTCACATGCTAGTTTCTCGCGGTTATTGGTGTCCCACTTCAACAACCTTGACTAGGGACAATCGTAATTTATGTCATCTTTTACTTATAGGGTTTCATGATCAAGTCCTCAACTTGATGACCTATATGATGACCATAAAGTACTTTGGGACTATTACTTAATTATCCAATCATTAAATAATACCGATGTCAGTTTGACTTACATAAACACTACCATAGCATGTCTATGTAAAGATTACAACATAACTAGAATTACTCCCACTAGAATCAAGATCATCTCTTCAGATATCTTATACCTACAGCTACAGAATAAATCTGGTGCTTAGGTTGTGGGAGAGACTGCGGTGTTTTGTTTGAAATAATTCCAACAAACCACACCGCCATTCAGATAAAAGCACTATTCTACGGTCCACTGCTTGGAGCCTTTCCAACAGATAGCACCGCTATTCAGACAAAGAGACATAACCAGGTGGGAACCGGGAATCGTCTTTGTCCGTCTAACTACTTTCAACTGGTTCGTCACTTCCTCAGTTCACCACGAACCTATCCTTAGTGTTTCTTCAAACACCTGGGATATTTCTGGTAACTGTTCAGTGACTATTACCGGAACACATTGGTATTTTCTCGTCATGCTTTATGCGTAAGCTGCAACTTGACGAGCGCAAACATGGCGTTTATGATGGATTCTATTGCAGCAGCCTTAGCAATCATACTCATTAATAATAGCTCAGCTAGTGTCCAAAACACTTCATCTTGCTAAGATTATTGCCATAAAACCTTTGGTACGAAGCCATTATTGGAATCATGCATATTGGAATTGTCCAATACCTTATCAACATAAGGATTTTGACACGATCCAACCAGCCTTTCTGATCCATTCCAATGGATCCTAATTCCAAGAACTTTCACAGCCCTCTCCAATGTCTATCGTTAAATTTGACTTCCGACCCAAATCTTGATAAGACTTTGGCGTTGGAACGTCGTTTATGAGATTTAAGTATGTTATCTACATACAGTGTGAGAATTGCCATTACGCTCCCACTAGTCTTCTTGTAAACGCATGGTTTCATCTCTTTCTGATCAAGTCAAAACTTTTGACCACATTATCAGAATGTTGATTCCAACTCCAAGATGTTTACTTCAATCCAGAAATGGATCGATGAAGCTAACATGCATACCCAGCCAATTTTTCGGAGTTGGGGCTCACCATCGCTTCTTTGAATTTCGCATGTTCGTCACTTTTCAATGATCAAAAGATCACGACAATCGGCTACGAGAAATCACTCTCGAGTTAGTGACGGATCCTCTCGGATCTGCGAATTTCAGGCTCCATAGTTGCAGATCCTACAGCACTTTGTAGATCTCACCGCTGCTTTCACTCAACAGGTTGAGCAGCCTCCTGTGTTTATCGAATTTCTTCGATGTGTACTTTTACTCCCACTGTTCCTTTTGAAAGTATGATCTTTCTCAAAAAAATACAGTTCCGGACAGCAAAAGTACTAAGCCTTGGTTTCCCTAGGACAACCAGCGAGGTAGAACTTATCAGATTTGGGTTCAAGTTTGTTTGTTGACTACTGTCTTACACAAACCTTGCAATCCCAATTAATCAGAAAAACAAATTTGGAAATCACCCAGTCCACATCCAATGTGGTGTTTTTCACTGATTTTGATAGAAACTTATTTAGCGTAAACATAGACATTTTAGAACGTATTCTTAAATGATTATGGAAGATTCCTGTGACTCATCATTAATCGGAGCATATCTAATAAGATCCGATTCATTCTGTTAGATGATCACCCAATTCTTGACTCAAGTATTTTCCTCCGCGATTCAATCGAGGATCTTAATACTTCTGTCAAATCGGTTCTACACTTCATTTTTGGAACTCCTCAAGGGATTCCTGCTCGTGTCTCATCAAATGAACACAGCCATACTTATTGATGCCATCAATAAGGTAATGAAGTACAGAAGATTTCCTTTGGCACTAATGCTCATCGGGCCGCATACATCAGTATGTGTAAGGCCCAATAAGCCTCTGGCCCGTTTCCTTTAGCTCTGCTAAAAAGGGGCCTTAGTCATTTGGTCCAGTGAACAGAATTCATATCTCAAATGATTAATAATCGAATGAGTCCAAAACTATGGAACTTCTGAATCCGCTTCACTCTACTTGGTTAAACGACTATGCCAAAGAAAAGTCGAGTTCGAGTCATCAGACTTAAACCTTTAGTATTTGTGTTATATTCAAAATTACGCTGGTTTAAGATATAAAACCCATTCCAAACGGGGTGCTACCATATGATATTTCATTAAGATCTAAAGAACAAAACTTGTCTTTTATCAAAATGAAAAACATCCAAATTCTTTACAAGAAAATGAAAGACATCTCTGCACAAGGCAGATACATAGTAGCAATTACTCAATTTCTAAAACCAAGTATGAAAAGCTCCTACAAGTGGAGAATCTCTACGGCTCATGTAGCAACCATTGCTTCATACCAGACACGCAGTTCCACTTGTCCTTTCTTCAACGTTCTACTGTTGCTTAGGTCCTGCATATTTCCAAAATATCAGTACCACAACTAGTATCCAATACAAACGTAGAACTTGAAGTGATAACACAATACCTGAAAAAGAAGCACCATACATCTCCTTCATCTCTTGTGAATCTTCCAAGAATTTAATGCAATCTCTCTTCCAATGCCCTGACTCATCGCAGTAGAAGCACTTTCTAACACCAGACGGGCCTGACTTGGGCTTATAAGAGGACACAGGCTTATCCTGATTCCAAATCTGGACGGCCCTGCCTCTACCCTTTCCAACACAAGATTTCTCAAATCTTTTACCCTTTATGATGTCTTGCTCTGCTGTTTTGAGCATGCCATGCAGCTCAGTCAACGTCTTCGTCAAGTTATTCTTGATATAGCTTTTGATAAACTTATCATAACTAGACTGCAGAATGATGTCAGTGGCCAACTCTAAGCTGACAGGACATTCCAGTTTCCCCAGGTTATCAATGTAACCCATCATTTTAATGACATGAGGACTTACTGGAGCATCCTCTGGTAGCTTACACTCAGTTAGAGACTTCACCATCTGGAATCTCTCAACTCGTGCCAGATCCCGAAACTTCAGTTTCAGGCTGGTGATCATCTCTATTGGCGACTCCATGTTCTCGTATTGACTCTTCAAGTCCGAGTTCATGGTAGCCAACATCAGACCACGCACATCTACCACATCAATATAATGCTTATTCCAAGCATTATATGCTGCATGCGAGCGATTGGTCCCAAGCCTTTCTGGAAGAGCCTTTTCAAGGACATAGTCCTTGCTCTCCTGCTTGAGAATGAATCTCAGATTCCGATACCAATCCAGGAAGTTGGATCCATTTAACTTGTCCTTCTCAAGGACGGATCGCAACGAGAAAGTAGTCATAGACATAAGCTGAAATCCAAGGAAAAACAAAGATTTAGTTATGTATATGATGAGAAATCTTATCTAATAAGAGAACTCGCATTATATTCAAACAACGTTTCCTCTATGAATATAATGATCCAAGATCCATACTTCACTAAAATCTGAGTGGACGACTCGCCATCACCCAAAATTCAGTTATCTAGGTAAGAAAATCATTGCTAATTGTACCCAGTACAACTCTTGGTCGCAGATAAGACAATCCATGTCTCATCTCCTCTGACGTCTCTAGGCCCAGAACTTCAGATGGCCCAGTCAAGTAAACCAATCTCTTCTGTCTTGTGATCATTGACAGTGGCACTGCGAGTCTATCAATGATCATCTGTCTTGATCAGATCACTGTTGATACCAAGGACTCCAAGACTATCTAACAATGATCCGAGTCTTGACAGTAGACTAGATTGGACAAGACATCAAGGCCACTTGATGTTTAGTTGAGGAGACTAAACTCTGAAAGGTTAGCAAATCAATTTATTAGGTCATGTAATTGTTGATGTCAAGCACCGCAAGTTCATCAACATAATTACCTGCCTTACTCACCTAATTGTGGACACCAAGCTCTTGGCTAGACCATCACACAATGAAATGAGTCTTGACAGTTGACCATATTGAAGTTAAGCTTTGATCAAGGTTTAAGTCTGGTTTGGTTTGTGCAAATTCAAGGTTCAATAACCAGAATTTCGAGCTCTGTGTCGATCGACGCAGACTATGTCGGTCGATCGACAACACCAAACTTAACCGGACTTCAATAACCGATTAATCCAATTAACCAGTCCAATCCAATTGAACCGACTTATCAGATCAAACTGATCTTAACCATTCAAATCGGTTTATACTAATTGCGATAACTGGTTCAATCCAATTGAATCAATTCATCCAATTTAAACCGTTTTAGCCAGTTTCAACTGATTGCGATAACCGGTCCAATTCAATTGAACCGTTTTATCCAATCAAACTGATTTAACCCATCGGTTCATGCTAATTGAGATAATTAGTTCAATCCAATTGAACCAATTCATCCAATTTAAACCGATCTATTCGGACTTAACCAAGCATGATAACCGGTCCAATCCAATTGAACTGATTAACCATTCGCTAGGTCTGTGTCGACCGACACTAACATGTGTCGATCGACACTCGACCGAATCTACTATGTATCGATCGACACAGTAGGTTTTTTTTTTGTTTTTCTTCGCGAAAAACCCTAGCCGCCGATTCTGTCGAATTCGCCATTCTGTGTCGACCGACACACCTAGTGTGTCGATCGACACTGTGCGAAAACACAGAATCGATTTTGATCGAAATCGATCTGACCTGTTCTAACCAAACAACCTAGTTTGCGAATCTAAATCATCAAATTCAATCAACAGGTCTGATTCAATGATAAAACCCTAAGGCTCTGATACCACTGTTGGAACTTCGAGCCAATTCTACCAGATTCGGAATTGCTGTCAGGTTCGAGATAGCCTAGGATCTAGGGTCTAGTTAATTGAATATGGATCTGATCTCGTGTTTACCTGGAGATTGGCAGCGGAAGATGATCAGATAAACGAGATCTGTGAAGCGCCTCAGATGCTGCGCCTCTACTTCAGTCCACACGCACACAAGCTGGAATCCGCCGGGATGCTAGTATCGGGGATCGGATCTCCTGGGAACTAAGTTTCTTGAGGAAGAGTCTCTGTTTTTGTCAAGAAAACTCTCTGGGGCGGCTCTCTCTCTTCTCGGTCGAAAATCTATAAGCTCACTTATATATGTCGACCTTGACATAAACCGAAACATCAGTTTCGGTTTCGGCCTTGTGTCGACCGACACACTTAGTGGTGTCGATCGACACACATCTTGTGTCGACCGACGCACCCAATGGTGTCGATCGACACACCTCATTAAAACTCGTATTCGATGTGTATCCAATACACATCGATTAGATCATATGCCAATGATCAATCCCATACGAACTATGTCCAACTTTCTTAGGTGTGTGACCCTGTAGGTTCACACGATACTGGAATTGAGTTACAACTCATTTGTCATAAGCGGTTTCTAGCAAAACATTATGACTACCCAGCATCACATGAATTGTCCGATCTCGACAATACAACTATCTCTAGAGTGAGTACAATGTGATTTCAGGACATAATCCCAACATCACATCTAATCCGCTTTAGTTGAAAGACCATTTGCTCACGATATCTAAAGGTGGTTTCATCTATATAAGTAGTTTGATGAGCTTTCGATGCAAGTTTTTGAGTCTCTCATGTTTTTGCGTAGACCTTCCTATCCTAATTATCGACACTCGCTACATGTACGTGGTTTCATGTTTCTTAACACAGTTCCAACATGTTGATTAATCTTGAAGTGTACAATATCCAGTTTTTTTGTTCCTTAACAGATTTCAGAATCATTCTTTGTGGCAAAGATGTCGAACATCACAGCTTATCAGATGACATGATGATGACCGAGGAAAAAGTTTACAGACCTGTGCGTTCTCCAAAAAGTTCACCAAATGCAGACGTAATATCTTACTTTGAGTCTTAACTACTTTCATAGTTTAACGTTCTCCCTAAAATCAATCTTTACAAATTTCTCTGTGTCGCTTTTCAGATGGCTAATGGCTTTGTGAAAGATGCTCATCAACACATCGACATACGTGGAAGCGGCTATTGTCGCATAGTCTGAAACGGAGAACGAGGGGGAGAAGGTAAGCAAGCATCATGATACCATAATTAATTAAAAGTTTCGTTACATTGAACATTTTTCCGTAACATCCAATATACAGACATACCCAAAAATAGAAAAGTGAAAACAAGTTGACAATAATTGACTAACTCTACTATATGTGTGATCTTCAGGTTGCTCGAAATGGATTATGTCGGAACAATGGACCAAGCAAAGACTCTGTGAAACGATGATGGGATAATTAGTCATTGGAGGAATGCATGCATTTAGCACATAGAAGATATATTAAGTACAATCAGTTTTAATCTATCATATGTTGAATGTGGTTATATGAACACAACATAATGATCGCCATGTATTTTGATCAAATAGCTATCTTAGGCAGTTATCAAATTTTATTTTAGTTTATTTTTAGTAAATCAAATTTTAAAAACACCCCAGAAAATAAATCATTTTTTAAAAAAGAAAAAACATATAAAAACCCCTTAAAACCAAATGCAGGACAACTTCTGTGATGATCGAGTTAAAACAACACTACAGAAACTACCATACCACTAGAATAAGTAACAATATCTACTGAAACTGAAAACATATAAGTAAAGTATACCACACAACACATTTCTTATTTTAATTTTCTAATAATTATATATTGTTCTGACATTCTTTACTATTGCTCAAAGTATCTTCGAGACAGCCGAAAATCACATGGCTCCAACACCAAGTCGTAAATGATATTGGGATGGAGTACATTCTATACATTTTGTTTTAAAATTAAAAATAGCAAGAACCAAACAAAAGCAATTCTACAATTTGTTTAGGATTTCAATGGATACACTTCAACGACAAAATATTGGACACCCAAACGTAGGCATATGATTAGGTGAACAATATTTAAAAACACACAAATAAAATCAGAAACCACAAAAATATAAAACAATAACAATGACACAAATATAAAAAAAAAAATTGAAATACTAAAATCCACACCACCTCCGCTCATGCGCGGGGTTTCAACACCTAGTTATAAAAAATGTTAGAATTGGACGTCCATCAGATAAGTAATAACGCAAGTTAGCGATGTAAACAAACAATACCAAAACAAAATAACTTGGTAGAACAAAAATCATAGGACAACTAGATGAAAAATATAAATGGCCTTGTAAATTAGGTAGATAAGAAATGATTTTTCAAAACCAAAATACAGCATGGAAAAATACTACAATAGTCTTCTGTTTATCATGTGATTGAGATATTTATACGACAAGTTTATTTTCTTTTTTGCTTTTTATCTTTATTTTATACGATGAGTTCTCATTTTTTTGAGATCCATGACGATCTAGTGAAGACCGAGCAAAAATTACCGAGGAGTTGATTCATATTCATTGAGTCGACTCAATAAAATTTTGGAACATGTTAAATCAATTGTTAATTAGTTAACTAGTTAACTAGTTTTGTTATGTGTGATAAGTTATTAAGTATCATATAAAATATAGAAGTTCACGGATAATTTTTTCGTTAACTTGATAAGAAAGTCGTTATCATATAAAATATGTATGTGTTAATACATACATATTAAATATGTTAACTCAATTATTAACTAGTTAACTTTTGTGGTGTGTGTTAAATTATTAAGTATTATATAAAATATAGAAGTTCGCCGATAATTTTTTGTTTAACTTTATAAGAAAGTTTTTTCTATTAATTTTTATGTTTTGAAGCCGTCTAGAGACAAGAAAATATGTTGTCCGATATAAAAATTTCTCTATGAGTTCCTATCGTTGATGAAATTTTCGACGAGTAATCCATTGTCATTCTTTACCAGATTCCGCTTTCGAGACGACTCAAACCGCTTCGATCATTGGTCACCATCTCACCTGAAAAGCAGGATGAATCGTTATCCGTCGTCGGCATATCGTTTCCGTATTTTGAAACCTCGATTGATAATGTAAGTCATCATTCTGCCATCACCTCCATCACCATATCTCCATATAAGAAAATCATGAATTACTTACCAATTTGGTCGGAAAACACGGTTTAGTATCTTTTCTAGTTTTTCTATTTCATCAGTTTCTGATTATGATCTTTATGTTGGGAATGTCTTGAAATCACACTTGTAAGCACTCTAGAGATAGTTGTGTTGTCGAGATTAGACATTCATACAATACTAGATGGTCATAATGTTTTGCTAGAAACCACTTGTGATATATGAGTTGTGAACTCATTACTAGTATTATATGAACCTACAGGGTCACACACCTAAGTGAACTGGATGTACTTCATGTGGGAATAATCATTAAAGTAATGATCAAGTTAATGTGTATTTGATGCACATTAATATACGAGTTTTGAGAGTGTGTCGATCGACACAAGTGTTGTGTCGATCGATGCAAGGCGCAGATCGAAACATTGACTTAATTAATCTCGGTTCGGTCCGGTGATTAATTAGGTTTTCCAGGTCTGTATATACATGATATAAGCACGACCTGGAGAATAAGTTTTAGCCTAATCGCAGCCACCTCTCAGAAACAGACTAATCCCTAAGAGATCCGATCTCCCGGCACTAGCATCCCGGCGGATTTCAGTTTGTGTGCGTGTGGATACCAGTAGAGGCGCAGCAATTGGATTGATCGGTTATCGCAAATTGGTTTCGGTAGAAGTGTATCGATCGACACTAAAGTAGCATCGGTCGACACAGTCTCTGGTGATTTCGGTTATTGAACCTGACATCACAGAACCGAACCAAACTTAACCCAAATTCTTAGAACAATTAAAACATAAGAAAATTAGTTGTTTTAATAAATTACAATCCTTCTAAGATACATATATGATATGTATATTGGATTAAAAGTTCCGTTCCTCAACTAACACTACAAGAAAAACTGTCTTTAGCCACGAACGAGCCACGAACAGTTCGTGGCTAAGAATTTTCCAGCCACGAATAGCTACGAACCAGCCACGACTGTAAATCGTGGCTAATTCATAGATATTCGTGGCTATTTAGTCACGAAAAAATATTCGTAGCTATCTGTGGATAATTAGCCACGAATAGCCACAAACTAGTCGTGGAAGAACATAGCCAAGACTAGACACAAATATGTTTGTGGCTACCTAGCCACAATCTGAAATCGTAGCGATTTGTGGCTAATTTATCCACGAATAGCCACGATATTATCGTGGAAGATATTAGCCACGAATAGCCACAACGAAATTCATGGCTATGTATCCACGAACAATTTCGTAGCGATTCGTGGCTATATTATGAAATAGCCACGGATAGCCACGAATAAATCGTGGCTATTCTAAACCCTAAACCCTAAATATATCCTAAAACCTCAAACTCTAAACCTCAAACTTTTAATCATAAACTATAAAATCAAAATATAAACAATTAATTAAATATACATAAAACTATTTTTTTTTTCAAATTCAATACACAATATTCATATCCTAAATTAAATAACCTATATATATATATATAAAACCTTAAACTATAACCAAAAATCTAATAACTAAAACCCTAAAATTATAATATATCTAAAATTATGATTCAAAACTTATAAAAGAATTCTTATGTCCAAATCTTAATCATATTATAATCCTTAGTACTCTTAAACGTAAAATATTAAATTAAAATATAAATATTAATTATAACAAAACTCTAAGTCTTATAATATATCCATGACTTAGATTAAATACTTACAAATAAATTCTTATTTTCCAAATCAACTATTTCTAACATTATCTTAAAACTTTACTCATAATCTTTCAAACCCTATACCATAAACCATTAACACATTCTAAACTAAAAAACTTTTAAATCTTTACTTACATATATATACTTTACATAATTAATTTAAAATATTTCTAACACCAACCCATAAATTAAAATTTCTAAATCTTTAACTATTAATCATAAACTATAAAATCTATATATAAAAACTAATATATATTTACTTACAACTAATATTTAAATCATTCACATTTTTTTAAACTAATTTTTACTACTAAAATAACAAGTAAATCTAATTTGTTAGTTTATTCTTACTAAAAATAACAAAATAATCTAATTGGTTAATACCATTTCACTAGGATCACAAATAATAACCCTTAGATTATAATATATGAACGGTGGAGATTACAGATCCAATTTCTCTCTCCCTCCCTTGTCGTCATCTTCACATTCCTCCTCTCTTCCTATACAGATCTTCATCTTATCTCAAATCTACTTCTCCTCCATCACCACAAAACAAATCGAATCTAGTTCTCCTCCTTCACCAATGTCGTCGTCGTCTTCACCGTCTCTCGCCGTCTCCCGCTTCTCTCGCCGTTCTTCGTCTTCACCATCACTGTCTCCCGCTTCTCATCATCCACCCATGGCGTCGTCGTCGTCACTCTCCCTCACACTTTGCTAACAATCGCAGAAGGCGCACGGATTCGATGTCTCTGTGTGTTGATTATAAAAAGGAACACTTTTTATTTTCCATGGCTGGGAACGATGAAGTTAACCTTATTGAGAGCAAGGTGAGACCTTTTTCTAGTTTTCTTCTATTTTGCATCTGATTGTTTGCTTAGATAATGAGAACTTTAGAGGTTTAATCGAATTTGATGAAGCTTTTGTGTTTCTCTTGTAATTTTTTGCTGTCACCTTATGGTCTTGTTGATGGCGTTTGTTGAGAATCATTATTTTTCAAAGATCTGTTAGATTCTCTGATTTATCATATGTCTGTCTATGTTTTTTGTTTTTATTGCAGACAGTGGTTCCTCTCAATACATGGGTTTTGATATCCAACTTTAAGCTAGCCTACAATCTCCTTCGTCGTCCTGACTGAACTTGTAGCAGCGGTGGGTGTGGAGCTGCGTCATCATCACCGGAGCAGAGGGCGGAGGCATCCCGGACCACGCACCGGAGCTGGCGGAGACGTCACCGGAGACGTCATCGGAGACGCACAGAACAAAGGCTGAGACGCACCGGCTCTACGTTTTATTTTCTTTTTGTATTTTTTTTTTATCAATTTTATATGTTTTTTGTAAATTAATTTGTAATTATTTTGTTTTTAATAATTATTATATTAAATTAATTTTTTTTATATATATTTTTTTAGATAGCCACGGACAATTCGTGGTTAGTCGTAACTAAATAGCAACGAGTATATCGTGGTTATTCGTGGCGATTAAGCTACGAATATATCGTGGTAATTCGTAGCTATATAGCTACGAACAATTTGTGGTAATTCGTAGCAAAATAGTCACGAATATATCGTGGATAGTCGTAGCTAAATGGCCACGAACTAGTTTGTAGCTATTTGTGGCTATTAGCCACGAATAGGTTCGTGGCTACACCGTGGCAAGCTTGCTACGACTAGCCACGACTAGCCACGACTAGCCACGGTTTAACATTAGCAACGAGCTCGAAGCTACGAAAAATTTTCGTGGCTATTCGTGGCTAAGGGCGAACTAGCCACGGATTTTTGGCTCTAGCCACGAAAAAATTTATGGCTAAATACAGATTTTCTTGTAGTGTAAATATCAAGTATATTTAGATGTCTTTCCAATCTTGTCAACTGTCAAGACTTGTTTCATTGTGCGATAGACTTGCAGTGCAAGATGTCCACAATTACATGAGTAAGACAGGAAGTAATCGTGTTGGTGGACTTGCAGGGCAAGACATCAACAATTACATGACTCAAAAGATTGGTTTACTTGAATGGGCTATCAAAATCGTTTTGGGCCTAGAGACATCAGGTGGATTGGACATGAGATGTCAATCCACAACCAAGAGTTATATTGGATATAACTAGCAAAGTTGTTGCTTACCTAGATAGCTAAAATTTGGGTGATAGCCAGTGGCTCACTCAAGTTTAGTGAAGTATGGGTCTTTGATCATTATATTCATTTGAGGAAACATTGTTTGAATATAATGCGAGTTTTCTTAATAGTTAAGATTTCTCATTTCTTGAACATCATAACTAAACCTCTTTTGTTTTCAGCTATGTCTAGCTCAAACCATCATAACAATTTCTCTCTGCGATCCATCCTTGAGAAGGACAAGTTAAATGGATCCAACTTTCTTGAATGGTATCGAAACTTGAAAATTATTCTCAAACAGGAGAAGAAGGACTATGTCCTTGAGAAAGTTCTCCCCAAGAAGTACCGAGCCAATGCATGGCAGTCAGATAAGGATGCTTGGGATAAGCATTCTAATGATGTGGTCGATGTGTGTTGTCTCATGTTGGCTACCATGAACTCGGACTTGCAAAAGCAATATGAGTACGTGGAGTCACCAATAGAGATGATCAATGGCCTGAAAAGTATGTTTCAGGAGCAGACACGAACTCAGAGATACCAGACGGTTAAGTCTCTGATTGAGTGCAAGCTACCAAAGGGCGAACCAGTTAGTCCTCATGTCATTAAGATGATGGGTTATATTGATAACATGGGGAAACTTGATTGTCCTATTAGCCAAGAGTTGGCTACTGACATCATTCTGCAGTCACTGCCGTCAAGCTATGATCAGTTTGTTATGAACTATAACATGAACAACTTGACAAAGACTTTGACTGAGTTGCATGGGTTGCTCAAAACTGTTGAACCTAACATCAAGAAGGACACCCCAAATGTCCTTATGGTACAAAAGGGTAATAAGTTTAAGAAACTTGGTAAGAACAAAGGTGATGGCAAGATGAGCTCGATTGTGAATCCAAGCGAGTCTGGCCATGCTCCTAAGATTAAACCTGGTCCTTCTGAAGATGTTAAGTGCCATTATTGTAATGGTCATGGGCATTTGAAAAGAAACTGCAATAAATTCCTGGAAGATTATGAGAAGATGAAGAAGACGTACGAGACTTCTTCTTCAGGTATTTATGTTATAGAAGTAAATGTTACTTCTTATGGTTCTACTTATTGGGTATTGGATACCGGCTGTAGTGCTCATATTTTGTGAAAATATGCAGGGCCTAAGCAAAAGTAGGATTTTGGAGGTAGGACAAGTGGATCTGCGCGTGGGAAATGGAGCAAGAGTTGTTGCATTAGCCGTAGGAACATTTCATTTGTTTTGCCTTCTGGCTTAGTTTTGAACTTAAGAACTGCTACTATGTACCTGCTATAAGCAGAAATACTATTTCTATTCCTTGTTTGGATATAGAAGGATATCAGTTTTCAAATTAAGAATAAGTGTTATTCATTTGATTACAATGATATATTTTATGGTAGCGGTCCATTAGAGAATGGACTTTATGTTCTAAAACAAAAACGTGCCTATCTATAACATTAGTACCAAGAGATTCAAGTCAAATGATACGAATCAAACTTTTTCTCTGGCATTGTCGTTTGGGCAACATAAATGAGAAACAGATTCAGAAGATCCATAGTGATGGGCTTTTGGGCTCATTTGATTATGAATCATATGAGAAATACGAATCTTGTTTATTAAGCAAAATGACTGAGGCCCTTTTCAACAAAAGGTAGTGTCGATCGACACAAAAGGTGCGTCGGTCGACACAGGTCGCGAACGAACAAAATGAAAGGGCCAGAGACTTATTGGGCTTTATACATACGGATGTGTATGGCCCGATGAGCAAAAGTGCTTGAGAAAACTTTCAGTGCTTCATTACCTTTACTGATATTTTCAGTAGGTATGGTCATGACTATTTAATGAGACATAAATCAAGATCTTTGAAAGGTTCAAAGAGTTCCAGAATGAAGTACAGAATCAACTTGGCAAAAGTATTAAAGCTCTACGATAAGATCGTGGAAGTGGATACTTACGCTAAGAATTCAGTGATCATCCGAGAGATTGTGAAATTGTTTCACAACTCACTCCTCCTGAATCGGACTTTATTAGATATGGTTCGATCAATGATGAGTCACTCAGATCTTCCATTATCCTTCTAAGAATACGCTCTAGAAACGTCTGCGTTTACACTAAATAGGGTTCCATAAAATCAGTTGTAAAGACACCGCATGAGATGTGGACTGGAAATGTTCATAATTTGTCTTTCATAAAGATTTGGGGTTGTGAGGCTTATGTAAAACGTTTTAATCTCTGATAAGCTCGCACCCAAATCCAAGAAATGCTACTTCATTGGTTATCTAAGGAGACCAAGGCATGTTACTTTTACAACCGGTCCAAGAACAAAATGTTTGTTGCTCGGAATTGAGTTCTTCTTGAGAAAGATTTCTTTCCAAGAAGAACAGTGGGAGTAAAAGTACAACTCGAAGAAATTCGAAAATCACAGGAGACTGCTCAACCTGATGAGGAAGAGCAGCAGTTGGATCTACAAAGAGTTGTAGAACCTGCACTTGTGGTGCCTAAAGTTTGCAAAGGATCTGGTGAATGAATATTCGATATACATTCAAATGGCGAGTTTCTGAGGAAGTGTCGATCGACACAAAGGCGTATCGATCGACACAGATCGCGAACCAAAATATTGATTTTGGTTTATGACTTAATTAACTACGGTTTAAATCTTGGTTAATTAGGTCGTGGTAAAAGTCTATATATGAGATATAAGGGCGACTTTTACACAAACCTGAAGCTCACATATCTGAAAGGATCCGTCACGAACCCGAGAAATGTAAATTTCTCGTAACCAATTGCCATGATCTGTTGATCATTGAAAGTGACGGGCCTGCGAATTTTGAAGAAGCAATGATGAGCCCTGACTCCGAAAATGGAATTCTGAAAAGGGATGTGTACATGACATAACCTGAAGGTTTCATTAATCCTAATACTGCTAGAAAGATATGCAAGCTTCGTCGATCCATTTATGGATTGAAGCAAGCATCTCGGAGTTGGAGTCTTCGTTTTGATGAAGCGGTCAAAAGTTTTGACTTCATCAAGAATGAAGAGGATCCGTGTGTTTACAAGGAGACTAGTGGGAGCGCAGTTGCATTTCTAGTATTGTATGTTGATAACATACTGCTTCTCGGAAATGAAATTCCATTGTTACAGTTTGTTAAGACTTGACTCGAAAGTTGTTTTTCGATGCAAAATGTGGGAGAAACCGTAAACATTCTTGGAATAAGAATCTATAGAGATAGATTGGACAAGCTAATTGGATTGTGTCAAGATGCTTATATTGATAAGGTCTTGCACAGGTCCAATATGCATGATTCCAAGAAGGGCTTCATGCCAATGACAATTGGCATTACTCTTAGCAAGACGCAGTGTCCTTCGACACACGCTGAGCAAGAGCGAATGAGGTTCAGACAACTACTACAGGCATTAGATGTCTTAAGATGTGATCTTAATTTTAGTGGGAGTTGTTGTTGTTAATTTTAGTTATGATATGATGTTCATGTAAACATAATATGATTATGTTAATGAACTCTGACATCAGTATTATTTAATTATGCTATTAAATAATAGTTCCAAAGTAATTTATGATATTTTATAGGTCATCAAGTATGTGACTTGATCATGAAACCCTATAAGTGATAAATGACATAAATTAAGTTGGTCCCTGGTCAAGGTTGTTAAAATGGGACATTAACAACCGTGTGAGACTAGTATGTGAGGTGACTGATGACTAAGTTTCATGGAGTCATTAATAAGAGTATTAAAGTCAATCACATAGATGTGTGTTGGAGAACACATGATCGGACATGACCCACTAATGAGAACTCTACGGGATAGTTATATATAAGTGTCATGAGAGTTTTCATTACGACTATAGAGTATAGTCTTTAGACCTGAGTTCATCATGTTTTCTTACATGTGAATTGGTCCGCTTTGACTTTGTCAAACGTCAGCCGTAACAGGTGATTATAAAGACATTGATTGGGCGTATCATAAAGCGTGTGAAGGAACAGGGATGGAACAAGATGGGATTTGTCCCTCCTATATAACAGGAGATAAATATTTCAGGGCCCATCGAAGATTTGAATACTGAGAAATGTGTGGCCACACTCAAACGAGGTGATTGTCAGTCGTTTGTCTTGTCAGTATAAATCGGAGTTCGATGAACATGATTTTGGCTTAATAAGGATGACACAGATCTTGCCTTATGCCAGATCGAGATATAGAGACGAAGGGATTATGGGAATAGATGATTCCAGTACAAGTGGGAGATTGTTGGGAATGTCTTGAAATCACACTTGTAAGCACTCTAGAGATAGTTGTATTGTCGAGATTATACATTCATACAATACTAGATGGTCATAATTTTTTGCTAGAAACCACTTGTGATATGTGAGTTGTGAACTCATTACTAGTATTATATGAACCTACAGGGTCACACACCTAAGCAAACTGGATGTACTTCATGTGGGAATAATCATTAAAGTAATGATCAAGTTAATGTGTATTTGATGCACATTAATATACGAGTTTTGAGAGTGTGTCGATCGACACAAGTGTTGTGTCGATCGATGCAAGGCGCAGATCGAAACATTGACTTAATTAATCTCGGTTCGGTCCGATGATTAATTAGGTTTTCCAGGTCTATATATACATGATATAAGCACGACCTGGAGAATAAGTTTTAGCCTAATCGCAGCCACCTCTCAGAAACAGACTAATCCCTAAGAGATCCGATCTCCCAGCACTAGCATCCCGGTGGATTCCAGTTTATGTGCGTGTGGATACCAGTAGAGGCGCAGCACTTGAGGCGCTCAAGAATCTCGAATACTTGATAATCTTCCACTGCTAAACTCCAGGTAATTCGAGATCTGATGTAGATTCAATATACCTAGACCCTCGATCCTAGGCTTGGAATTATACCTAGGGTTGCTAATTGGATTAGAACTGCTAGAAATTCTTACACTTTAGTATCATAGATTTGAAGAATAGTACAAATCGTCATAACATAAAGAAAAAAAAGTAGAGAGAGAGAGAGAGAGAGAGAGAGAGAGAGAGAGAGAGAGAGAGAGAGAGAGAGAGAGAGAGAGAGAGAGAGAGAGAGAGAGAGAGAGAGAGAGAGAGAGAGAGAGAATGAGAGACATATAAATCTTGTCAAAATCTTTGGGGATTCAATAGATAGTGAGTCAATAGAAGTATCATAATACTTAAATCTCCAATTTTTTTCTATGTACCCTAATTTCAAAAGTCAATAAAAATGTATACCGAATTGATTAAAAATATAATATTATGAATAACATAATCCTTATAAAATAAAAAAGTATATATGTTTATTTACGCCATGCACCATACAAAAAATATTATTTTTGACTTTAAATCTTTATATTAATTGAGAAGTGTTTTTGGCCTTATATTCACTCTTAAAATGGTTGATTACTAATTTATCATTAAAGAAATTAGACTAATTATTATGTTAATCTTAATTTATATTGATAATTTTATTATGTTTTTAATTGTATTATGGAGATATACATAACCTTAGATAAAAAAAAATGAGATGATAAATATGAAAAATTTAAGAAAATTTTTAAAATTTTATTTTAGAGATATACATAACCTTGAATAAAAAAAGAAGAGGTGATAAATATGAAAATATTTTTAATATTTTTAATTTTATTTCCGAGATATACATAGCCTTCAATAAAAAAAGATGATAGATATAAAAAAGTTTATGAATATTTTTAAATATTAATAAATATATTTTGGGATTTTATTGTAAATTCGTATTATATATATATATATATATATAAATTTTAAATATATATGTGATAAAATATTTATGTATTGTTTTTATACATAAAATATATTATTAAAATTTATTTTATAATTATTAATTTTATTTATAATAAATTATAAGATATTTTATTAAATATAATATTGTATATTTTTAATTATAAATAGTTTTATATAGATTTTTATAATATTATTATTGAAGGTCTCGTTATGGATTCGACGCGTGTCCCTGAGTCGGTCCACGTTAATTTTCCGTAAATCATCTCGAGCTTCATCCCATGTACTTTCTATATTTGTCTTGTAATATTTCAGCCCATTGGGCTTGTTCAATGAATCTTTTGTCGCCAAAAAAAAAAAATTTGATATTTTTTTTGTTTTAAAAAATTTATGTTTAATAATATTTGTGTTCACACCTTATGTGAACGAATTATAATAGTTTGATATAAAAATATAATTTAAAAAAAAAAAAAATCACTTGGTTATAAAATCACCAACCTCACAATCAACCAAGTTAAGCAATATTAGGGTTGACAACAACAAAAAAGAATTAGGGTGTAGGAAACCATCCACGATATTTGGTGGGCTTAACACATTATTGGTTTGGGAAATGGCCATTAAGATCTGTTCGCCAATGGGCCCAATACTCTTACAATACAAGTAGTTTTATCGCTTGAGTGTTATTTTTAATAAAAATAAATTGGCCTATACAGGTTTCGAACCTGTGACCTTCGCGTTATTAGCACGACGCTCTAACCAACTGAGCTAATAGGCCTTTGTTGCTTGAATATCTGTAAATATATTATATTAAAAGTTCGCTAATTTTGCATACTATTCATCTCCCTCCAAAAGACCATTTTCAGCCACCTAAATTGTGCGTATAAGCAAACCCCATGAAAGCTACTTACCAATTGAAAATTCTAATTGGCTATCTTAATGCCACTTCCTATTGGACAAAGACGACTCTTATTTATTTCTGACCACCAATTTATTCATATTAGGTGGAGACTATCTATATTTTAGAATAGCCTTTTCGAGAAGTCTTAATTGAAAATTCATCATACGTGATCAATTCAGATATTTCTTAAATAAAGTATGTTAGATATTTGCAAATTAATACCTGGCAGATATTTCAACTGTATCATTCAAATTAAATTAAATTTCTTATCATTGGATCTGGCTTTCATACAGAATTATAATTATAAGGTTTTGAATGTAAACACTGGTTGGGATGGATTAGTCTTTAAATAGTTAAACTTATTTTTATTTACTATTTATAACATTTAGTCAGTAACACAGAACTAGAAATAAAATAAAAAAATTTGTTACAAACCAAACACCAACTATTTTTATAAATAAATAAATTTGATATGGGAAAAATTATTGTCTGCTGCAAAAATAAAATTAATTAAACCGCACATAATTTAATACGATTTAACTGCTATTACCACTAAAAGCCTACATACCATTCATCTATAATGACTTCATCAAGTGGATTCTTAATACTCCCTCCGTTTGTTTCAAAAGAGTGTCGTTTTAAGAGTATTTTTTTTTTTGAAAAAGAATGTCGTTTTAGAATTCCAATGTAATTTTTCACATAATATATCTTTTTAACCTCAAATATTATTGTCAAAAAATATTAAAAAAAAAATCCCAAGAGTCAGTTTCTACACGTTAATAATTTACTCTCATCTTTTTCAAGTCTCAATTCCAATGCACTCTTACGTACATCACCATTATAATCTGAAGAGTTTTATTTTGTTAATCCACGCCAAACAAAAAAGTATGAACATCCAATTATAATGTTATCTCCAGTTACTGATACAATCGTGACTGGTATTGACTCTTCTGCATCATCTAGTATGTTCTCATCTGAATGACCCGAGTGTACCTCATCACCAAAATCTTCTACTTGAGTGGCATGATCGTCACTGTTCACGGGTAAATTATTCAAATCAAATGAGTTTTTTGTTTTTTGGTTTGTAGATAAAAGATGAAAATCAAAATTATATGTAGTCATGTGTGACTTTCTGCTCTTACGATGAACTAATTGCCTCCACTTCTAATTTTTGGCTCCATTATTTTTCATTCGTAGGAAAAAAAAGTACAGCACAAAAAGTTTGCCTCTATAATTGGTTGATCCTAGAATTGAAAAAAGTGATCTAACTTGACTAAATTAATTAGTGCAGAATACTAAAAGGTGAATAGCACAAATAATTTAATGCTTTACAGATATACAAACGTAAACAAAAAAATAGTAATGTAATTAAATAGAATGTAAGGGTATAAAAAAAAATTTATCTTGTTTCTTAATTTGTGTGCAAAGTGTGATATTCTTTGTGAAACGGAGGAAGTAGTATTTAGAAGAATCTTATGAAATCATTTGTCACTTACTTTAATGTTTATGATATATGTTAGATGTTATTAAGCCGTACAAGTTACAGAATCTAAGAGTGAGATAGGATTCTCTGATACTCTCTTGCTTGTGCTAACAAGACAAGTATTTCTCTGCTACTCAACGGACTGGATGAGTTCTATACGTTTAGAAAAACGCATGTTGTGTGAAAAGAAACATCTATACTTTATGATCCTAGAATCAAATCATTGGACGTATATCATTTGCTTAATATTCAAGTTATGAAATATGACTCTGGTGTATTGATTTGCTTCTCTGTATACCAAGCTAGTTTGAAAATGTTTCTGGTGTAGTGATTAAACAATAGTTTTTTATTCTCTATACTAAGTTATCTAATGTCGTTTTCAGACAAATACATATTTTTAACATGTATTGGGTGTTGTTGGTCATGAACTACTGTCTTATATAACTGAGTTGATTTAAATATTATTGACAAAAAGTAATGCAACCTTTTGGAAAATTCAATATTGTGAGTTGTCAATTGTGTTCTAGTAATATACAACAACGAAAAGCTAGTCTTAATTTATAGTGTTAAACTTAATTATCAAATTTAATATATTTTCTTAGGCTTGAGCAAAAAATCCAAAACCGAAATACCGAACCGAATCCGAACCAAAAAATAGAAACCGAATTCGAATCCGAATTGACAAAATATCCGAATGGGTCTTAAACCTCTATATTCGAAAAACCGAAACCAAACCTAACCCGAACCGAGAACTGAATGGATACCTGACATATCCGAATTACAATTATATATTCAAAATATTAATTATATTTAGACTTTGTATAGCAGAATTATCTAACATTATAATTACAAACCCAAATATATTTGTTAATTTTAGACCAAAATAACTAAAATAACTAAAATAAATGAAATATAGATATTTTTTGCTATATTTGTCTAAACTTAATAATTTTTTGTTTAAATTAACTAATTTTTGTTTTTGTTTTATGATTTTTGGGTATCCGGAACCGAACCGAATCCGAACCGAAATTATAAAATACTCGAATGGGTCTTATATGCATAGATCTAAAAACCGGAAACCTGAAAGATCCGAACCAAACTCGAACGGATACCTGAACGCCCATGACTAATTTTTTGATTAGTATTTGTGATTTGTTACTGATTTGGTAATCTCAAAGACTTGTAATATGTGAATCTGAATTTTCTTGTTTTAAACATAAATCTTGTCAATTACGACATTTAGATCCACCAAACAATTTTTGCAACCAAAGTAAGAGACTTCTTGATGTTTGTTTTTATATGCTTAACTTCAGATCCCAGTAAATTTAAAATAAAATTATTATATATTAACCTTTTATTTTCACTGCTTGTTTATAATAAAGAATATCATTACTTTATATGGTAATACATCTTCAATACCTTATCAGAATTTGTTCTTAAATCTAAAGGAAGCGCCAAAAGTAGTATTCCTAGTTAATTACTTTGCACCGACGTCATGAATCCACTTGGCTTAATTTATTAATTGTGTTCATGCGATACAGTATACTATACAAATTCTATAAATTAATATTAAATAAATTAAATAATATAAAAAAATTAAATCTTAGCAGTTGAAGTCAATATAAAAATATTTTTTTGATAAAATAATAACTAAAATTTTATAAAATTCTTTATAAATATATTATTCTAATAATATTCATAAACTAGAAATCATATAAATTTATGAACATATAGCAATATCAATATGATAAATTGAATTTATACATTACAGTTTTCTTAATTTTTCCATCTAAAGTTTTTGATATAGCACCAATTGAAAGATATTTTTGGAAATTATAATTTAATCTGTAAACTATTTATCTTTTAGTTAATATCTCACTACAAGAAAACAGGCATTTTGCGACTACGAGTTGCGACTGAATTTATAGTCGCTAAATATTGCAACTATTTAGCGACTAAGTTGCGACTAAGTTTGCGACTAATAGGGTATAGTCGCTATTTAGTCGCTAAATTGCGACCACAAATTATCAGTCGCTATTTAGTCGCTATTTAGCGACTATATAGCGACTAAATTCGGTGGGTCGCTAAACGGTTTCTTATTTAGTCGCAAAAAGTTGTTACAAAACACGTTTATATTGTGCCATGCGTGTTAGACCTAATTTGTAACTAATTTTTGCTATATAGTCGCTAAATAGTTGCTAAATAGTCGCAAATATTTATATATATATATACTAACATGAAGTCAACCTCTCCTCAGCCACACAACAAAAAGATAGACAAATCTTGATAAAATTGAGAAAAAAACAGAGGAAAACGTTTTTTGAGTAAAAAAATGTCGAAAGATTATAGCTATATTACCCTTCAAACCCTAAACAAATCCTAAAACTTTGAATTATAAACAAAAATTTAAATAATAAAAACTCTAAATACTATATAATATATATATATATATATATAATCAAGTACAACACTTAAAATCTTAAATATTACCCTTCAAACCCTATACCCTAAACCCTACACAAACCATAAAACTCTAAATTATAAACAAAAATCTAATAAATAAAACCTCAATTACTATATAACATATAAAATTAAATACAACACTTAAAACCTTAAACATTACCCTTCAAACCCTATACCCTAAACCCTAAACAATCCCTATAACTCTAAATTATATAAAAAATTAAATAACTAAAACTCTAATTGCTATTTAACATATAAAATCAAGTACAACATTTAAAACCTTAAACATTACCCTTCAAATCATATACCCTAAACTCTAAACAAACCCTAAAACTGTAAATTATAAACAGAAATCTAATAAATAAAACTCCAATTACTATATAACATATAAAATTAAGTACAACACTTAAAACCTTAAACATTACCCTTCAAACCTTGTACCCTAAACAAACCCTAAAACTCTAAATTATAGATAAAAATTTAAATAACTAAAACTCTAATTACTATTTAACATATAAAATTAAGTACAACACTTAAAACCTTAAACATTACCCTTCAAACCCTATAACCTAAACCCTAAACAAACCCTAAAACTTTAAATTATAGATAAAAATCTAAATAACTAAAACTCTAATTACTATTTAACATATAAATGAAGTACAACACTTAAAACCTTAAACATTACCCTTCAAACCCTATACCCTAAACCCTAAACAAACCCAAAAACTCTAAATTATAAACAAAAATACAATAAATAAAACCACAATTACTATATAACATATAAAACATACTCTAAAACATAAACATACTCTAGTAAATAAAACCACAATTACTATTATATATCCTCATTTTATTATTTTATACCTTATACCCTAAATCATAAACAAACTCTAGATCTTAAATTTTTATCACAAACTATAAATTTAAATATAAACATATATATATATATATATATATAAATAAAACTAATATTTAAACAATTTACATATACACAAAGATTGCATATTTTAAATTCTTTTAGAAGTTTTACCTCTTATCATTTTAAAAGATCTTTAATTCTCTTAGAAGTTTTATCTCTTATCATTTTAAATTTAACCATATACTCTAAACTAATTTTATATATATACTAAAAAATATTTAAAAGTTTACATATATAGTTTACATAAAACAAATTTAAAACTCTAAACTCTAAACTCTAACCCTATACCCTAAACAAACCCCAAAACTATAAAGTATAAATAAAACTATAATGAAGGAAATTTCAATTACTATAACATATACAAACCTAAGATTCAACATTTGTACATTTTTCAAATCTATTATTTTAAAACATTCTTATTTATTTAAACTAAAATTAAAAATTAAATTTATTCATTTTGTTATTTTAAATCATTTTTAAGTATTATATACGCTCATTTTTATATTTTAAACCATTTTTTAAATTTAACACTTTTTAAAAAGTTTTTATATATTATAATTTTAAATTTAAAACGAAAAAATCATTTTAACAATTTGTTTTATTTTTACTGTCATTTTCTTAATTTTATTTTAATTAAATCCTAGAATATTTTGATTGGTTGATACAACATCACAAGGATCACAGATCTGAACCGTTGATTAAAATATCAACGGCTCAGATTTATTCTTGTAAACACACATATAACATTCTCATCCGTCAGATCTTAATATCATTTAATCTCAGCCGTTGAAACCTTTAACCTAATTAATGAATTAGGCATCTCCCTCTCCTCTCCTTTGCGCCGTCTGCCTCACGACCCATCTTCTTCTTCATTTTTTTTTGTTGTATCATGGCGAAGAAGAAAGCAGAAGAAATCCAGCCACCTCTTCGATCCAATCTCGATCAATCCTCCAGTTTCGATCTAGCCACCACCACCTTCGATTTCCATTGATTCTCAGCCACACCGTCACTGCGAAGATGATACAGAGGAGGCTGAGAGTTTGTGAAGAGTTTGTGGGAGGATACTGTGAAGCCTGTTTTGAAATCGCAGAACTTGTAAAGGTGATATATTTCTGGAACCTCTAATTTTGCAGGAAGCGAGCTTAGCTATTCCTTTGTTCTCCCCAGTTCTCGTTCCGATGGCTCAAAGCCTTGGACCACTGTTATCACAGGTAGCAACATCCCCGACAGTCCCCCTTGGGGTTAGGTTCTTATTCCTTTGCTTTGCTTTTTAGATGTTACCTTTGCGCTAGTTTCCTGAGTGATAGTATAACTTCTTGCTTTCGTGGATTGTGTTTAATCAATTCGTTAGCTATCTTAAGAAGTTCACTCATGGTTCTCTCCCTTCGATATTTGACACATCAATTCGCTCTGCTTTCTACTTTGTCTATCCTCTTACATTCTTTGTTGATGGTGTTTGAAAATAACTAACAACAAAAGCAACTTTGTATTCCTTTACACTTCAATTTTTTTCCACCAGTCGTTTGTTCTCTTCGTTTCACCAGATCGAAGGCTTGCCGTGGAAGTGGTGCGGCTTCATCACAACTCACGGCGGTCGAAGTCCCAATCATCACAACATCTGGTTTTGGCGGCGACGGTCTCGGAAAGGTGGAGTCGTAGCTAGGTCGTCACAGGAAACCCTCTGCTAACCTTCGTCGCCACCATGGAGCTTCCGCATCGAACCGTCGTGACACCGCGGAGGCATCCCGGACCACGCTCGCCACCTTCCTGCTTCGGTAACTGCTTCGTTCACTACAGAGTATCGAATCTAATCACCGTCTTCCACTCGCCGTCTTCTGGCGGAGACGTCACCGGAGCTAGCGGTGAAGAACCTGGAGCAGAGGAGAAGACGACGCAGTTAGAGCCGGACATATATATGTCCATATGTGTATGTATATGTATTCCTTTAGTTTTTGTATTTGTATTTGTATTTTCGTATTTGTTTTTTTGTTTATAAATAAAATATTAATTATTTAATGATAATTTTTTTTGTATTTATTATTTTGGAAATTTATTTGTTTATAGATTAGTATATTAATTAATATTTATTTATTATTTTATTAGTAATATCAAATTAATATTAATATTATTATTATTAGTCGCTAATTAGTCGCTAAAATAACCACATATTAGTCGCAAATTAGTCGCTTGTTAGTCGCTAAATTTAGCGACTTAGTAACGACTAATTATAACAAAATATATATAGTCGCTAAATAGTCGCAATTTAGCGACTAATATAGCGACTAATAAAATTAGCGACCACAGATTAGCGACTAACTACTTTAGTCGCTATTTAGTCGCAAAACGTAATTTTGCGACTAAATAGCGACTATTTACGTAGTCGCTAAAAGCCTGTTTTCTTGTAGTGTCTCTTTCAAATAATACAACTTTTTTTTTTGTCGAACCATTCATTTATAGATTAATAGAACTCAAACTCCATCAAAAGAGGAGGAGGGATTACAAGATAAAACATAAAAAATGTCCAAAGTTTTGTCAACTAAATGGTTAAGTAAACATGATAGAAGTGAATATACTTTATCAAAAGAAAGCATGATGAATCGAAAAAGACTAAGATCCTATGAATATCTTGATCAGCTGCATCCGACACACATGTAAGTGCGTTAGAAAAGATGTCTGCTACAAAAGCAGAGAAGAAATCTGCAACAAAAGCAGGAAGGACAATAAACAAGGAGGAAAAACCTTGCAATACCGGTGAGTCTTGATCAACCAAACCACTTAAGCTCAGTGGAACATTTGGAAAGAAGAGATAATAATTGTCCAATGGAACCAGAATCTCCTGAACATATGAATTAGTTGGTAATACTCCTTTAAAAAACCACCAAAAGAGGGAGGCCAAATATAAAACACAAAAACATATGAACATATATATAATATCTATACATATTAAATTGTGAATTTTAAGAGAAATTTAGGTTATTTCACATGTTTAATACAACTATAGGAATGCGAATATATTTGTGTAGCAAAGGAGCGAAAATGAAAGTAGGTCTAGGCAAAAAATCCAAAACCGAAATACCGAACCGAATCCGAACCAAAAAAGAGGAACCAAATCCAAACCGACAAGATATCCAAAAGGGTTCTAAACCTATATACCCGAAGAATCGGAACCGAACTCGACCCGAACCGAGAACCGAATAGATACCAAAAATATCCAAAATACAATTATATATCCAAAATATTAATTATATTTAGACTTAATATAAGATAATTATCTAAAATTATAATTATAAACTTAAATATATTGGTTAGTTTTAGACAAAATAGTTAAAATATCCAAAATAAATGAAATATACAAAATTTGTTGCTATATTTCTCTAAATTTAACAATTTTTTTTGTTCAAATTAACCATTTTTATTTTTATTTTATGATTTTTAGGGTATCTGAATTCCAACCGAATCCGAATGGAACTGAATCGAATCCGAACCGAAATGATTAAATACTCGAATGAGTCTTACATGTCTGGAACCGAAAATCCAAAAGATCTGAACCGAATCCGAATGGATATCTGAACGTCCAGACCTAAATAAAAGCATGCGTAAACGAAGTGTGAAAAAGATATTAAAAAAAAAACAGAAAAGGAAAAAAATAGAAGGAGAAGATAAATAAACGAGGCATGAAAGTAATAAAATGTCGGTGAAAATAAAAAGAAGAGAAAAAATATTGTCGAATCTGACAAAGCTCGCGTGCCGATCAGTTATTTATTATTCGTATATTATTCTCGATTTACAATTTCATAAAGTTGAGTCCAAAAACTTCTGCCCCTTTTGGTATTATCAAGAACTCCATCTACCCGTACGCTTTCTATTTATTTAGTTTATCTTTCCGGCTATTTTTATATTTTCCACAAAACCATACATCTCCGTTTTATATATTTTTATTTTTGTAGGATTATTCGTTTACCTAAAATATAATAACAGATGAGAATAAAATCAAAGCATGCAAAAACAAATGGTTGCGGTATGAGTCAGTTCTTTATTAGCTTCAAGTCTTCAACACGAATTTGAGATGCTTAACTATTGACGTGACGTTTCTATATGGGTATCATTATTTATTTTGATTACAATGCACACGAATAGTTAAATCATAAAAGCCTTTATGGGCGAGTTACCATGAATGTTTTTATCTAAAAAAAAACTTTTTAAAATAAACGACTGTATAAATAGTTATTTCACCTTCAGTCACTCGAAATCATTGTTATTCATAACGATTTTTTTGCAAATTTACAATGATTACCAAAATGTGTAAGCATTATCATAAATAAAAGAATATCCTTTTTGTCAACAAATAAATGAATACCAAAATAAAGTATTAACTATGACTAATAGTTCATCAACATAATCAATGTTTTAATAAACTAAATTACTAAATCAAGAAACTGAAAATAAGGATCTGCTCGTATGTTAACAATTATATAAAGAAAAAAAAGTAGAAGACATTAATGTCTTATTTGTTATTATAGAAATCCAGGATGAGATATATTAATTTCACAAGACTCATTGTATGTACCAAACATGGAATCTTATTTTCCTGCCCATATTTTTCAATCAATTACGTCTGTGATTCGTTAAATAAAAATAAAAATATGTGGACCCCAAAACTAAATAGGACCCTCATGACAAATGCCCATCTGACACACAACAGTTATGTCGGCTTGGTATAATGCATGACACAATAACTAATTTACGCAAAAATAAATAAATAAACATGGTTATATTTGGATACAAAGATGAGACATGTTTATGGACTCCCTTACCCATGCTCCACCACGATTATTTGATTCTTTCATAGTAAACGGTGTTACGATTATTCCATAATAAAAATATTTGATTTGGGCAACTATATTAGAATATTTTCATTAATATGCAAAATAGTCAAAATATTACGTAGTAGATGAATATATAGATATTATTAGGCGTGGTGGTTAATAGTAAAACCACCAACAAATAGAAAAGGAGCAAATTTCAAAAATAACACCAAAATAGGTTATTTGACAAAAATAGCAACAAGGAGTACAACTGACCAAAATAATATTTATTAAAAATGATAGATTAAATTAATCCTAAACTCAAAATCACCATGAGACACAACAAAAACTACGTATGTAAAATACGACTACAGTAAATGGAGTTACATAGCTTTCAGTGTTTTTCGTAGATTGGAGTGTAATAACTCTTTTCTTTTTTCTTATCCAGCACAGTACTCCGGGGGGAAAATGATTGGGGGAGGGGTGTTGGGGGTTGTTTGAATAATCTTTGATGAATAATTCTTCAAAAGCTCTCTTAAAAAAATGAATTCTTCGAAAGCTCAGTGCGACATCGTGGAACACCTATTCAAAAAAAAATGTTGATAAAAAATCATGGAACATCTATTAGTTGTTTTCAAAAATTAATTCAACTAAGAGCCTAAGAGGGAACCGAAAACGCAAACAATGTCGGCAGCAAATCGTGTCGACTAGAAAGTTTGGTTTATATTGAACTGCATGATAAAAATCGACGAACATCCGTTTCAGTGGAAATAATATCGATTGAAACGTTTGGTTTTGTGTTTACTTAACTATAAGAATAGAAGTCATTCTAAGGTCAACATCTTTGGGCCTATTCCAGATAGATGTATCTATTATTTTTCTTTCTTGAAACGTCGTTTTGTCATCAATACAACAATATTAGATACACGTATATCTGGTTAGATCTTGTCAGTTGTGTGTATGCCAAGAATGCCAAGTGATGAATGCCAAATAACGTTTGGGACACAACTAATATTATATATTGTAAATTCGGATCTAAACGGATTACATGTTTCAGCACATAACCTTCTAGTATTTAAAAAAAAATATCATAATGACTTCACTAGTTTTAATCTGGATACCACTATCTCAAGAAACTATGTACGAGGACGACACAGCCAGTACAAGAAATATATATGCAACATCATCACAGTATTTATGACAGATCTAAGTCGTACAGTCATGGCTGACAGACAGTTGCATGATTTTTTTTTAAGACTAAAGAGAAACAGAGTTCCATGATATTTGCAATACAAAATTAGAATAATGTTCTTTTATCACAAATTACCCTTTTGTCACCGAATTAATATACAAAAATTTTGACCAGAAAACATTAATTAAATAAATAAATAACGAAACAAGTGTTTGATGTAGGAGTATGTTCAAGTCTACATCGGGAAGCAAAAGTCATCAAACGCCACTTGGACTCGGTCTCTCCGACGAGAAAAGCTTTCAAGTGGGGGTGCTTGTTGGCTTTTATATGATTTTCGTTCTAAATAATTATGTGCCGAATCAATTAACTATATTGATGTGTGTATGGCTGTGGCTGCCGCTGTGGTTGTGGCTGTGTGAAAGAAGGATCTGATAAGAGTTTATTTTTTGTTAAAATATCTAAGGATGTTGAATAAGCACTTGGAAGGATCTATGTTAAACTAATCATTTTTGTGGTCTTTGTTCAAGAATTTCAAAATTCCATTTGAAGTGTAGTGTTATTAATGATATAGAAGGGTGTATTGAATTATAGATTTTAAGAAATTTTGAGGTTTTCTTAAAATTCTCTGTTATTCAACTAATGAATTTTAAATGTCTTACCAAATTCGATGTTATTGAACATGAGATTTATTTAAAATCACTAAAAATCATTTACAATCCTTTGTTATTCAAACAACAATTTGTTAAAATTATATCAAATCTATTATTATTGAAAATGTTTTAAATATTAGGATTTTAATGTTAGATTTCGGAAGATTTTAAATGACTTTCTTAATTAAAAATAAAAAAATCCAAAATTCATAGTTTTAGATGGGATTATATGTGATTTTAATATAAAATCATAACAACTTCATTAAAATCACTCAAAACCATTAACATCATCTAAATTATTTTTAAAACTCAAATAAATCTAAATACCAAATTCAAATTATTTTGTCAACAATTACAATATTCATAGATGTTTCTTCAAAGGAGGCTTTGAAGAGATTTTTAGATAATGAAAAAGATGAAAATACTTTGATTCTTTAATTCATTTCAGCTTAAGGTTTACAATGAGCTAAAAGCTTTATTTATACAAGTAGCTAAACCTAATCGTGTTTAGAAACTTGTCGATGATCAGATTGTGTCTTCTTCATCAAGGGCTGCAAATCGGTTCTGGGTCTTGACCAGATAAGGTTAAACGTCCGTACACCGTTGAGCGTTCTTATCTACAGTTGTGGCTCTGCTTTTGTACGGCAGAGATGAAGACGTAGTAGCCGTTGCATTTGGCGCTTCAGTTTTGTTTTCACTGCTGCTGCGTCGTTTTGCTTATGAGCTGAGCTATCGGGTGAGACGACGACGTTCTGAGAAGTCTCTGATTTGTGCAGAGGCTTTCTGCAAATATCCCCTCTCAAACTTGGGGGAGGTGGTTCTTTGACCTCAAGTTTGAATCTTAAACTGCAGAATAAAGCAAAAGGCGATGACTTCGTGAATATATCAGCGAGTTGTAAACCTGAGGGAATGTGTTTGACCACCAAGGAGCCAAGAGCAACACGTTCACGGATGTAGTGGTAGTCTGTTTTAAAGCGCTTTGTGCGCTTGTGGAATGCTAGATTTGCTATTAGATAAAATGATGACATATTGTCTCCAAACAGCTCTGGTGTCATTGTAATAGAAATATCCAGTTCACGGAGCAGGTTGCTAATCCAAGAAACTTCAGAAGCCGCTTCAGACAGAGCTCTATATTATGCTTTCGTGGAGCTCTTGGACACTGTCGATTGCTTCTTTGACTCCCACACGATGAGGTTCTGACCGAGGAATGTGCATAAGCCTCCTGTGGAATGTCATGTTTAAGCACATCTAGCCCAGTCGGAGTCGCTGTAAGGTCGAGGTGTGCACTCAGAGTTTTTTGTTGAACATGATGCCCATATCAGTCGTTCCTCTTATATATCGAAGGATCCTTCGTAGGTTGTTGAAATATGACAGAGATGGCATATGCATCTTTTGGCAAACATAATTAACAACAAATTGAATGTATGGTCGTGTAATCGTCAGGTATTGCAGTTTCCCAGCCAAAGAACGAAAGTAGGTAGGATCAGAGAAAGACTCTTCTTGGCCAATAACTTTGTTCAGTTGGAGAGGCAAAGGGGTTGGCATTGGGGTTGAATGAGACATGGAAACTATCTCCAGTATATCTTTTGTGTATTGTTGTTGTGATGAAACATGCCAGACTCATGGTGATGAACCTGAATTCCCAGAAAGTAATGCAGATCGCCTATATCCTTCATTCTGAATTTGTTGTTGAGGTCATCAAGGAGCTTGGTTAGTGTAGCTGAGTTATTTCCAGTGATAGCCATGTCTTCTACATACATCAGTAGCAGAATCACATCCTTGTTCTTTGTGAAGATGAACAAAGAAGGGTCTTTGATGCTGCATTTGAAGCCAAACTCCAACAGGAAGGTGCTGAACTTGTCAAACCAAGCTCGTGGAGACTGCTTGAGATCATAAAGAGCTTTATGCAGTAGATATACATGTTTAGGCTTATCCTTGTTGATGAATCCAGCAGGCAGCTTCATGTACACTGTTTCCTCAAGATCCTCATGTAAAAAGGCGTTCTTGACGTCCATTTGTTTTATGTTCCAACGCATAATAGTTGCTAGGTAAAGAACAGTTCGAACTGTGGCTGGTATGACTACATGACTGTAAGTCTCTAAGTAGTCCTTTTTGCCACCAAGCGCGCTTTGAGCTTGTCCATAGTACCATCCGCCTTCAACTTTGTCCGGAATACCCATTTGTTGCCTAAGACATGCCTATCCCTGGTGTATGGAATAAGAGACCACGTTCCTGTTTCTGAACAATTCTGAATCTCTACCTCCATTGCTGCATTCCAACTAGGATGCTTACGAGCTTCTGCAACAGTAGTTGCCTCAGGAAAATCTACTTTATTTGTGAGTAATGCATACTTTGGGTTATGCTTTATTATGCCCTGCTGCAACCGAGTGGTCATTGGATGAGCAGGAGCTGGATTTGTTTGACACACAGAGGTCTGAACAGGTTGTACTACTGCATGTTCTGTAGTTGTCTGAGTTGGTGACACTATCGGTTCTACAGGTATTTGTATTGGTGACCCTGCTTCTGGTTCTATAACAGGTTCAGGTGCATGCTGTAATATTGCTTCTTGATACTGAATTGCCACTGTGATAGGAGAGAGCTGTGACCCTGTCTGTTCCATGACATTTTGAGAAGTCTCTGATGGTGGCATGAAGCTCTTCTGCCAAGCCAACAGTGAAGGTGTAGTGGCTGGAGAGTGAGGCTTCTGTATAGATCAATAAAGGGGAAGGTTAGTTCATCAAAGATAACATGGCGATTGATGTATATATTTCCTGTATGTGGATAGAGACACCTATAGTCTTTGTATTTTTCATTATATCCAAGAAAAACACAGTGTGCAAGCATATGATCGAAGTGTGGAAAAGCAAGAACATCCAAAGGACCTTAAAGCTGAATAATCAGGTTTCTTCTCAAAAAGCACTTCATAAGGACTCCGGTTGTCACTCAATGCAGAGGAAGGCAGTAAGTTTCTCATGAAGTTGGATGTGTAGAATGCTTCTACCCAATATCGATGATGCATGTGACCTTGGTACATCATTGTAAGGCCTAATTCAGTCAAGTGACGATGCTTTCTTTCTGCTAAGCCGTTCTTTTGCGGTGTATAGGGGCAAGACAAATATTGATGTATACCACTATCTTGAGGATGTTTGAAAAACACAAAGCTTATGAATTCCCCACCACCATCACATTGAAAGACTTTAATCTTAGCAGATAGGAGATTTTCAACCAACTTTTGAAACTTGACAAATACTTGATAGAAATGTGATTTATATTTCAGTGGATAGAACCAATAGAACCTTGAGTAGTAGTCTATAAAGACTACTTAGTATCGAAAGCCTTGTACATAAACTATAAGAGAAGGTTCCCATAGATCACAATGGATCCTTTCTAATGGACTACTAGAACAAAAGAAGAAGAAACAAAGGGTAGTCTGCAATGCTGGCCAAGTTGACACGGCTCGCAATTAGAAGCAATACACTTATTAATGACAATCGCCTTATTAAGATGCATAGATTGAAGAACTTCATAGTGAGGATGTCCCAGCCTGCGGTGCCAGACTTCATCAGTAGCAGATACTTGACGTGTTGAGTAGAAGGCTTGGAGCTTGGGATCCCTCAAAAGATAAAGGCCCTCATGTGTTCTTCATAGCCTCAGGAGTCTGTTTGTGAACTTGTCCTTAACATGTACACCATCAGAATCAAACTCAAAGGTGAATGGATAGTCATGAGTAAGTTTAGAAACTGACAATATGGATTTTGAAATATCATGACATACCGATGTGAGTGATAAGTAAGGAGCCATCACCAACCAAGACATAACAACCAGGGCATCGTTCTTACATATCACTCAAATTGGTGATGGCTCTGCTTCTTGTTGGGGTCAAAAACCTCCTCGACGAAAATAATAGCCAAAGACAAGATCGGGCAATCGGATACAAACGAATGTCCGCATCAGACGTTCAAAGTCTCGTATGAATAACCAAGTTGTATGAAGTATCGCCAACTTCACTCGAACGGCTTAGTAAACAAACGGATTCGAACGGATACGTTTCAAACGACATCTCATGTATGACAGACCATTCGGACAAACATACCTTCCAACAGGGATTGCGGATCAACGAAACAACCAAACAGACAGAGAACGGCTGATTCAGCTTGGAACCAAACCAAACCATCTCGGAATCACCGTGCTGAACCAACTCGGAAGTTCCGAGCTAAACCAGCTCGGATTTCCGAGCTGAACAAGCTCGGACCAAGCTTAACAAGCTCAGAAATTCCGAGCTGAACCAACTCATTTCCGATCTTGTTGGGACCAACTTGGCTCGGATCCAAACCTTCCCTTCCTCTTTTTCCAAACATGGTTTATCCCTTCGAGAATTTCAAGCTGAATGCACCTCTCACAAACTTCCGAGCTGGACTTCGCTAAGCTTTCTAAACGGTCAACCAAACATTTGCCGATATGCACAGCTCAACGCAACCCACCTTCGGAAACATCGGCTGTACCTTCTTGGCCAATAACTTGGCTGATAGATCAAGTTAAGAGAAATAAGGACTTATACCCAAGCATACGACGGCTTTGGGCCGAATAAGTAAGTCTGTACACTAACGGATTCAGATCGTCCGTTCTCGGCCCATCCGGCAAATAGGTCAAGCCGCGGAAAGATGAAAGGAGATAAAGACAAAGGAGTAAAGAAAGAGATATCGCTGAGCTAAAAAAGAAAATCCTAGATAGAAATGTACATCTTAACGGAAAAAGGAAGGAGATAACAACAAGAAGATTTCCGCAAATCTAGCGGAAATATTCTCGAAGCCGACTCGCCGCAGTTATATAAGGAGGTGGAAGTCATACGAGAGAGGCAGAGCGCAAAACCCTAGCATCTAGACTTAAGAGTTTAAGCAGTTTTCTTAGCCGATTCTTTTCATTGTATTCTCTTTTCCGACCTTTGTACTCCTTTCGATCTAACATCAATAAAATGTCCTCCGGGTTTGCTAGTTTAGTGGTTTATCCTTAAAAGTTTATGTTCCCTAAAATTTTGGCTCTACAAGTTTTGACCGTGCGAGTTTCGACTCTCACAGTTTGGCGCCGTCTGTGGGGAATTAGAAACTTTTGACACTAAAAAAACCACCGATTAACAGATCCGAAAGAGATGACTACCATCGGAAACGGAGACGAAACAGATCAGCAACTGTCGATCGGCAACAACACACCCAACGTTACCACAAGTAACACTTCAGAAAGCGGTGATGTTACAAACACGGCCGCACCGGATGTGACAATCAACGCGACACTGTCCGAGCTGAAAGAGATGGTGGTCGTGTTAAGGCAAAGGGCAGAAGAGCAGGAAAAGGCAAACAGTACTCTCACGGAGCAGATTGAAAGAATGAAGACTGGAAACCGTGCCCGAACAACCCGAACGGTGAACTTCGCCCCGCCTGAGCGAAGGCGTCTGTACTTCTCAACGTCCGCACAGTCGGCAAGAAATCCATCGCAACATCGTCAGCAAACCACGGGCGAACAAACTCCCCCAGCGACTAGATCCAATCTCACGGATCCTCCTCCCATAACCCGAGGAAAAAAATCCGCAACGACAAAAGCCACAGAAGGCTGTGATAACGAAGACTCGATGACGCATCACAATCAGACTGAACTATCCTCAGACGAGGAGGAAAGGATCGAGGCGGACCGATACATCCCCCAGCTAAGCTTCGACGAATTATCGGAAGAAGAGGACGCAGAACGAGCCCACCCAAGCGAGCCGCGAAGAACCAACAAATGAAGCGAGCTCGATGAGCTCAGGGACGCACTGGCTCAGACAACTGCGGAGATCAAAATTGTACGGTTGCAGGTTCATCGGGAGACTAGCGCTGCGCCGGAGATTGATCGAGTCCTGGAGGAAACGCGAAAATGCCATTCGAAGCACGAATCACTAGAACTCGGATTTATAATCCAGGCAAGCTCAAAATCCCATTCTACGACGGAACGACTAATCCAAAAGCTCATATGATGGCTTTCCGGATAGCAATGGGAAGAGAAAATCTTAGTCGAAAAGACAAGGATGCCGGCTTTTGTCTCCTGTTCGTAGAACATCTGAAAGGAGCGGCCCTCGAATGGTTTTCCAGATTGGAACGCGACTCCATCGGAAATTTCCAACAGCTGTCGGAGGGGTTCATGAAACAATACTCGATTTTCATGAACAGAGACACCTCTAACGTCGACTTGTGGGCCTTAAGCCAGGGCGAAACGGAGAGTTTGAGGAAATACATCGAACGGTTCATAAGAGTCGCTACCAGAATCGAAGGTCTTATCGATAAAGTGGGTATAGACGCACTGAAGAAAGCACTTTGGTTCGAGTCGGACTTCTGGAAGGAAATCTCACTAAACCGGCCGCAGACGATGGCAAATGCTTTACACAGAGCGATAGACTTCATTGTAGACAAAGAAGAGATGAAAGTATTATCTGATAAATATAAGTCTAAAAAGCAATCGAGCAAGGAAACCCGCCTATCGACAAGCACAAGCAGCGAGAGACGGACTTCGAAGCCGATCAACACTTCACGGCCTGAAAGAACGGGTGGGGCGCATAATTACCAGATCGGCTCAAACGAGCAAGAACAACGGCCAGGAGAACGAAGGAAGAGCTCGTGGAACACGTGGACAAGGAATTCCAGCGCTTACGACGAAAAGGCATTTTGCGATCACCACCAATCTTACGGCCATAACATTGCTGATTGTCGCAAACTAGGCATTAAACTCGCGGCAAAACTCGTGGCAAACAACCACCCATGCAAACAACCACTAGTCGTAGGGTTGATCATCAAGAATCGTCGTGTACCAGACATACTTATCGACACCGAAAGTTCTGTGGGTCTGATCTTCTGTGATCCCTTCCCAATCGTCCCTAACAGGATTTGCCGGAGACCCCGTAACCACCTTCAGAAAGATCTAACTGCCAATGATCGCTGGAGGAGTCTTCAAAGTCGTCGAGTTTATAGTGGTAGATCGCTCAACGATCTATGGAGTGATTCTCGGAATTCCGTGGATAAACTCCTTGAAGGCGGTCCCGTCGACTTATCATTTATGCATCAAGTTTCCAACCCCCTTCGGAATCAGCACGATTTGGGGAAGACGAGAACAGCGGATCCCTGAAGATCCCCAGAACGGTGAATAAAGCCATCAGATAAATGCAACGGAGAGAAGCTTCCCATCTCACCGAACCAACGATCGCAATCAACATTTTTAAGTAGGAGATCTTATCCTAAGAAGAGTCTAGTGAAGCTCGGCGCATCTGAACACCGGAGCAGACTGGAAAGGACCTTACATGGTTACGAGAGAGATTCGTCCTGAATTATATGAGCTCAAAACCATGGACAACACCAAAATAGGATGGAACGCGATGCACCTAAGAATATTCCGATATTGAAGACTTCGAAACGTCAAAAAAAAAAAATTAAGGAACATTTTGAACTACGGGACGGCTTGATCCCCACAAGGGGTATGTAAGCAGCCGATCTTCTTGATCGGTTCAGTTGTCTCCCCTCTCAAAAAGAGGAGAGTAGGTCCTTATATATCTATACTTCCATATCGGATCTCACAAACTTTTTAAGCAATTCTCGAAACTCAAAAGAACCATCTCAGAAATTTCAATGCAAATCAACTAGAGACTTCCGACAAATCAGCTAAGAAAATCCTTGCTGAACCAGCTCGGATCCATGCTAAACCACCTCGCAATGTCCGAGTTGAACCAGCTCGGATCTGAGCCAAACCAGCTCGGAATTTCCGAGCTGAACCAGCTCGGATCTGAGCCAAACCAGCTCGGAATTTTTGAGCTGAGCCGACTTGAACTCCCCAGCTCCGCAGAAATTCCACACGACAGATATTGGCCTGAGGTACCACGCACCTGCAGAAGTTCAACTATCTGACCACGCCCTTGAAATTATCCGGTAACAAAAATAAACTCTTTTTCACCTTTTTATTTCAGTCTATTGATAGGTCGACTTTTATTCCTATTTCTAACTGCAAGTGCACAGTGATGTAGTTGTAGTACTTAGGGTATCGAATCCACAGGAACTCCGGTCAACGATAGATTAAGAACATAAAAGATTAAACTAGGAGAAAGTAAATTGTAATGAGAAACTAAAGCAAAGCAGAAAAGTGAATCAGTAGCGAGTTTGTAAGCAAGGAGGCAAATGTGTTAAGTCTAGGGAGTTCTCAGGAAATCAGGAACACATGCAATCAATCAATCAGGATCTAATTAAGAACTGTTCTAGAACTCAAACACAGATATATAATTAACCAACTGTCGTTGCGAGAATTCTCTAAGTCTAAGTGCAGTAATCCAAATTCCTTTGCAATTACTAACAGATTAAACCAACTTTAATTCCAAGTTCGATATGTTCACAATCTATTTAAACCAAATTCCTTTGCGAGTAATTAAGTTGCTCATCTAGGTTCTTTCTAGCTAATTAACCAACTGCCGTTGTATCAATCAACCTAACATCATAAATTTGGGTAGCTAATTCAGATCAAGCTGTAAGAACAATCCTAGATGAAGAACTAACATATATGAATCCCTACAGATCTATCAACCTATAATTTCCATGAAATCCCTAATGAGTATCCCTAAACCTAACATGTAATCTACTCAGACATAATCATCGAAACAGAAAACATCAGGAATAGAAAACCAAATATTATAAAATCAAATAAAGAACTGGGGTTCAAAATCCTCTCTCTTTCGAGATCATGATCAGCCCCTAACTCTCTCTGAAAATAAAATAAGACTTAAGAAAAGCGTAGCCTAAACAAGTGGCTAAAAACCCTAATATATAGTCTAAAACACGTCTGTGGCCTTTTTGCAAATCTGGGAAGTTTCTGGGCAAAAACTGTAATTTCGGGATTTTTGTGCGCAGGAATCACCTTGCATCGACCGATGCACATACTGCATCTACCGATGCAGGGAGATTTCGCAGCCAGTGAACTCTGTGAAACCTCTAAACAGTGCATAAATGCTCTCAATGCTCCCAGAACGTCCAATTAGGCTCCAAATGTCCTTAAACCTGTAAAACACCTGAAAAGACTTCAAAACATACTAAAAGACTTGATAAATAAGACATATACCTTGGCTAAAATCCCTAAAATCCATGGTATATCAACTCCCCCACACTTAGATCTTGCTTGCCCTCAAGCAAGTAAAGAAATAAAGCATGGTGAAGAGGTTTGAAAACTTTCAGAAACTCTTTTCATCCTAGAAGCAACAACACTCAGATTCCTTTTAGTAAGCCACTGAAAGAATCACCTGCAAGATATCAAGACCAACATGTACTTCCCCCACACTTAGCAACTGTCCTAAGTAAACTTCACAATCACATTCACGCATTCAAATTCACCATACTGACTTCTATAAGCATTTAAGTGGGGTCTCACCTAAGGATTATCGATCAAAGGGCACATGGATTCTTACTCTGCTAGCTCTAGACCACCATACTATCTTTTTGGTTCCTTTCTTCTCTTTTCCCTTCCTTAGCGATCTGATTTTTCGCCATTGGCTATCATTTTTTTTTTATCAGTGCTCTTCCCGTTATAGGGTGTACTTTGGAAACATTTCATGGATGCATAGGAGGTAATAGTGGTAGCTACTACTCCCGCGATCACTTCGGAGCTACTAGCTCATCCTCAGTTTATTATTCTTTTTTTTTTTACTTTAAGAGAAGGGGAGAAGGGAACCATACTCGGACAGGTTTACAAGCTGTGTCAGAACCAAAAGAGGAGTCCGACTCAAGGTATACCAAGCCCTTAGGTGAGAAAATTAAGTCAGGTTTACAAGGGTGAAGTCAGTAAAGGATCCTCTGATACCTGAAGTGATGTGGGTGTCCTCAGTAGGTTGATCTGTGCTGGGGTTTTCTAATAGTCAGAGATAGATCATGCAACTTCATCCCAATGGTCACTTAAGTTCCTGCAAGATGTTGTTAACTTCTCAAAAACTCACTGTTTCCTACTTAAACTGTTTTGACTCAATAAAACAATTTTTTTTGAAAAACAGGACTAACTCTAAGAAAACAAAAGCGTGCGTTAGTAGCTACCTCCCCCACACTTAAACTACACTGTCCCCAGTGTAATCAAGCTCAGGGATGGCGAGAAAGATAAACAAATTTGAAACATCCGAAAGTTGCAGAATACTTACATGTTGTCGCACTGTGTCGATCGATGCCCCTGCAAGGCAAATCTTACTCGCGGTTATTGAGATAACCGGTGTCTGAACCGCAATCGAATCGGTAAACCATAAATCGCGACTGCATCGACCGATGCACTATATGTGTCGATCGATGCAGTGCGATTCTGCCTGTTTCTCATGCCTCTAAACACACTTAAACAGAAAAATCAAAACACCAAAATCAAAACGAAAAATGAAAACAAAAACGAACCTAACAGTGGGTTGCCTCCCACTCAGCGCTTGTTTTTAGTCATTAGCTTGACTATGGGATAGAGATTAGACTCATGGCGGTTTCAACAGAGACTTTGAGTGTCTCTGTGAATATATCTTCATCCAAGGAGGTGTATAGGCTGTCGGATCATGAGGTTTTCCAAGGAATTAATAAACAGAATCAGGGCGGGAGCGAAGCTTGGGTGGGATGCTGCGTTTTCCTGGATTTAAAGCAATGAGGTTAGGAGGTTTAAGCTTAGATGATTTATGTCTTACCTTTGGTGGAGATCTGATGTTTGGAGCTTTCTGCTTATGAGCAGTTGCAGGCACTGAAGATGTTAGAGCAGATTCCTGAGGAACCACCATCTTCTTTTCCCCACTATCAGATATTGTAGTTCCACCAATCTGAACTTCTTCTTTCACATGATTATCAGTGGATATCATCTTCTTTGCATCTCTCAACACACAAGGATGAACTCGCGAAGCTTCAGCTGGTGGAGTTTCATTCAGCTCCTTATCTATCAGTTTCATGCAGTTAGTCACTTCTAGCTCCTGTTTAGAAGGTTTAGGAACCTTAGGATATGGCACAAAGCGTTCCGGGACTGTTGCAGGTTTCTGGTCTCGTCTGCGATCTGTGTCGATCGATGCACGAGATGTGTCGATCGACACAAGGCGATTATGTTCAATTTCATCAGACGGATCGGGGTTGCATCGAACGACATCAAGTGTGTGTCGATCGGTGCATGTCTCAGACAGACAATATTCATCCAGAAAATCTGAGATTATGCTCTCTTTTTCACCTAGCAACTCAATCTCATCTCTTATGGTCACATCAATGATGTACAGCTTCTGTTCAGCTTTCCTAGCTTTGTTCTGCCTTTGTATTGCTCCAGCTGTTTGTTGAACTTGGACATCTAGCTTCTTCACATGTGTGCTCAAAGATTCAAACTTTCCATTCATATCTTCATACAATGCATCTATCTTTGAGTTGTATGACACATTGATCTGTTGTTGTCCCTCAAGAAACTGCTCCATCATGGTTTCCAATCTGCTCTTATATGCAGGTGCAGGTGGTGCTTGGTAAGAGGAAACACCATAGTTCCTCGAGAAAGAGTTACTCTGTTGCTGGAGGGGTTCCTGAAAAGCAGATTCCTGACTGTAGAATCCACTCCCTTCAACACAGTTGATAGCTCTTTGCGCATATTTTCCAAGTACAAGACTATGCAGAGATTTTACTTTGCTCTTTATCCCAGCTATCTGCGAGCTGTCAATCCCTGGACTGAAGAAATCATACATCTTCCTTACGATATGTGTCGATCGATGCAGGAGAAGCGTCGATCGATGCAAGCGCGATGATGTGACGATCGACACACATGACCGTGTCGATCGTTGCAGGGCGATTACATGCGTACCTGAAACGCAAAACAAATAAAAATTAGTAACAAAAAAGAAAAACGAAAAACCTAGTCTAAACCCTAAGTTCAAATCTATCGAAGACTCAAAAGAGTCCCCGGCAACGGTGCCAAAAACTTGATAGGTGTAAGTTTTAACCCTATACTAACTGCAAGTGCACAGTATATCAATGTAGTACTTAAGGATCAAATCCACGAGGACTCTAGGCAACGATAGGATTAGAACTAAACAGATTTAAACCAGGAGAAAGCAAATTGTATTGAATAACTAAAAAGCAATGCGAGAAAGTAAATCAGTAGCAAGTTGTGGTTGTAAGCAATAAACTAAGGGCGCTAAGTCTAGGGCGTTCTTAGGAAATCAGACAAGCAGATAAATCATTCAGTCAGGATCTAACTAAGCTCAGTTCTAGAACTCAAACATAAATATAGAATTAACCAACTGTCGTTGCGAGAATTCTCTAAGTCTAAGTGCAGCAATCCAAATTCCTTTGCAATTACTAACAGATTAAACCAGCTTTAATTCCAAGTTCGATATGTTCACAACCTAATTAAACCAAATTCCTTTGCGAGTAATTAAATTGCTCAACCTAAATAGTTCAGATTCTAAACCACACTGTCGTGTCAATTTAGCAACCTAAGATCTAGATTATAAGTGATCAGGTTAGAACTAGCATTAAACACAATTTAGTTTGAAGAACATCTATTGATATGAATCCCTAACTAAATTAATTATATCTAGCAAGTCATGAAATCCCTATGAGAAACCCTAAACCTAACTATGAAACTACTCAGACATGGAATATGAAGACATAATTAATGAAATAATAGATATCATAAAAGAGATTAGAATAGTAAAGGGGTTCGAAATCTTCTCCAAAAATAAGGTGTAGTACAGGATCAGATCAGCCCCAAAAGCTCCAAAAACTCTCTGCTCTAAGTTATGATAGTGTAATGAATAACAAAGTCTAAAACCTAACTAATATAGCCTAATCACGTCTTGGGGCTTCTGTGTAAATATATGGAACTTCTGGGCACTTCTGCAATATCTCATAACTTCATAACTCTCGCGAGTCTGGCCCATTCGCGCTGTGCATCGATCGATGCTGATGTGCAACGATCGACACAGATCTCAAATCTGGACAGTGAGCTTCACCTCTCGGGTCAAATCTCCAATATGCACCAAATAGCTCCAAAATCTTCACTTCTGCTCCAAACGTGCGTGTACCTAATAAGACCTGCAAAAGACTCTAAAGAAACACTAATAGACTCTAAAACATACTTATATCATGGTCTAAAACTAGTAAAAACCATGATATATCATCTATTTTTCCTAGATCAAAGTTAGAACATCAACTTTGTAACTTAGAATTCGCATACATGCATAGTTGTTAGGAATAACTTATCATTTTTTGTCGACGGCCGCGACGGACAAACACATACATCCATCGTGGATATTAGCCAATACGCCCTATATGGATTGAGGCTCTATACATCCAACAAACGGATAAAAGCGCGCTATATAAATTTTAATACCACCAGTGTATGCTTATTATCGGTAAAGGGAACATAAGTCAAGAGGTTGACGTAAGATCCCGAATACGGGTTGTTGACAGGTCTTCAAATCCACCGCACCAATACTGGAGACGATAATAGACCCAAAATCCAGTATGACACTACTCAGCACACTGGTAAAATGACGTTATAACCAAGTATATCATGGTTCGGTATTTTTGAAAGGTAGTCCTGCGGATACCAGTTTATTTCAGTGAACGAAAGATGCGAGGCGAGAGTCTCGCGGAAAGTCGGGATCGAAAATCTAAACCTAGTAGAATATGATACACTGGTCTCGACAATGTCATTATCGAGTACACGACCGACTTGAGAATATAAGACGGCAAACCGCGCACTAGTACCAAAGTCAACCGTAAAGCTCCTAAAAACCCAGTAAGACGCTTTTGAACACACTTGTCTGTACATTACAAGTACGCGAGAGAAAAACGTATTGTTATCTCTCGGATTCGAAACCCAGTAAGACGCCTCCGAGCACACTGGTCTACTCACCGCGAAACCCAGTAAAACGCTTCCGGGCACACTGGTCTGATCATGATGAAACCCGGTAAAAACCCTTCCAAAGAACACCGGTCCGAACATTGTAAAAGGCACGCACCACAAATCCTCAAGCTAAACCAGCTCGGAAGTTCCGAGCTGAACCAGCTCGGTCCCGAGCTGAATCAGTTTACTTCCGAGCTGAATCAGTTCAGGACCCAGCCAAACCAATCTGAACTTTCAACCAGGCCAATACGGTCTATAAAACCAAATCAAACGTCATATATTAAAAGATTTTCTACTTCGAAATACCGAGAGAGGTTGAAATCGTTAAAATATCCAAAGACAAGCTAGTACGACGACCAACCGTCCTTGGGATAAACTGGCACCATCACCATGAAACAAAGATGGATCGACGCAGTCCCTAGCTTCGGCAATCATCCGGTTGTATTCAAAAACGTTTCCCTCTCCCGGACGGATCCTCGACATTAGATCTGCCTCATCGGATTCAAACGCATCAGGATGCTCTGATCTCAAGTCAGCAATCAAATCCAGGTTACTCCTTGCTGCGACGAATTGACTTTGCCTCTCTATAGCCGAGGGCAGTTTCGAGAAAATCTTACGGAATTTGGAGAATCGGGATGCAATTTTCTTCAGCATGCCCCTTTTTTTTCTCTCGGCCGCAGTCCGAAGAGAGAACTCATGGGAAACCTCTCTCTCGGCAAGTTGGACTCTTAAAGCCTCGACTTCAGTCAAGGCCGCATTCTTTTCAGCATTAAGGAAAAACCTCGCCGTCTCAAATTCGTTCCTTCCATCTTCCATAGAAGCTCTCATAGCAGCAACTGACTCCACCAAGAGCGCATTGGCAACAAAACGCCTTGCGAAGCAGTCCTGAATCCCTCGAAGCTTCATATCGGATTCATCAGCATGACGATTAACCAAAGCCTACACCTGAAATAAACTCAGACAAATTAGCAAAGTAGTGGGATAAGATCGCATGCCTCACGGAAAAGTAAAGGAACTAAACCTTAACATGTCCTGCCCAGCGCTAGCAAGGGATTCACCACAAATCATATCTTCGAATAGTGTGGGGAGATCTCCCGGATGACGAACATCCGCACAAAAGCTAGCAACCGCAACAACATTGGTGTATATGGAACCACCGCCATCACGACCCGACTGTTCCAGGATTTCAGGTTGCGGAACCTCGAAGTCCTTCCCATGTCTCTTCCTGGATCTTCTACTAGATTCGGGCGCGACGACCCGATCCGATGAATCCGATATAGGGACCTGCGGAACATTCATCCCATCACTGCTATCAGCATCGGCACAAGCTCCAGGAATGCCTTCGCTCAGCGTGGGATCTTGACCGATCCAGTCGTCAAAGCCATGAAAATCAAACTCCGGAAACTCAACCCCTTCCGCAAGCCATGGGGAGATCAAGCCATAGTCTTGGATAACAACATCGTCCGGATGCTCATCTTCAGCGTCCGTGTTCTCGTCGGTCCTCGCCGCTCGACGAGTCGCGTCCATCTGACTAGCACGGATAACACGCTCAAGCGAAAAATGCTGATTCCAATTCGTGCCCCCGTTCTGAAGCGCCCAAATGAGAGGAACCAACTGTGGCGGACACGTCAAGCAGATGTCTTTCGCTGAAAAAAAAAACTTTTGTTAGAAGGTAGGCAAGATAAAAATCTAAACGACAAAAACAACTAAGTCCGCTAGCAAGCTCTCCCCATTTCGACATCATCAATGGAACACAAGCTTTTCCAACGGACGCTTCGTCGATTAAGACATAGAATAAATGATGCATATATTGACGATCCTTATTTTTGAAATCCGATATAACCGCCCGATGTAGATAGGGCCTGAGGTAATGCTCGAAACCATGCTTTATCAGAACCACATGCAGCATATTCCGAAGATGTAACACTCGGAGGTCGAATCCACATTCAAAACTACGAACCAGTATGCCTACCAAATGTCTTAGGCTCCTAGGAGTGATTTGCGTCCGAGCTAATCTATGATGTCGAAGATAACGGACGATAAGTTCGTGAATCGGGAACCAAAGAAAGCACGACTCGAAGAAGATTTCGTACACCGAGAAATACCCCTTTGGTGGAGACTCAACTCGGTCGCTATGAGACGGTATCCTAATCGTCACATTTTCAGGAACCTTAGCATCGCGTCGAAGCTTTGCGACCGACTTTGCCAAAGACAATGTCGAGCCAACATGATCATGAATCTGTTTCTTTTTTTCTCGGACGAGTCTTCTTTGGCGCATCTGGAGGGAAATCCCAGTAACGAAGGAACTCCTTCCGACTAACTTGAGCGCCCTTGAACTCATTCTTGATCGAAGTATCCGATGTGGCCGAGGGACAAGGCCGACTAGCACGAGACCTGGTCGCACGCCAAACCCCAGGAGACTCTCCTTCGGACGAATTAGCATGACCGCGTTTCGGTTCACGATCCGCCATATTTACCATAAACGCCGCCAAAGCATAAAATTCAAACTTGGAAAAAAATCCAAAGCTTCTAAACTAACAAGAACAGAGCTGGAAATTTTGACAAAACTCACAAGAAACTAAGAAGAAGTTAGAGAGAGAAGTTACCTTTGGGTTATTTTCTTTGGAGAGAAGAATGAAAGATGAAGAATGAAGGAGTGAATACTTATAGAATTCACCAAGGCAAGGGACTTTTGAAATAATTACCTTTTAATCATATTGTCATGAGCATGCCCGAGAAAATCATGATGGAGCGGCTCATGAGTAGGCATGGTGTCGAAATGTCTCAGCATGGAAGAGTTGATTGCGGCTGAAAGAAAATGCTTCGGACCGCCCGTCATCGCAAAGACAATGGCATCGGATGAAGTTTTATCGGACAATTGTTTTCACCTCGAATAAAAAAACAACCTCGTCATCACCGCATGCGAGTCTGGCGAGCTGGAGGGCTAACTGTTGGGGTCAAAAACCTCCTCGACGAAAACAATAGCCGAAGACAAGATCAGGCAATCAGATACAAACGCATGTCCGCATCGGACGTTCAAAGTCTCGTATGAATAACCAAGTTGTTTGAAGTATCGCCAACTTCACTCGAACGGCTTAGTAAACAAACAGATTCGAACGAATACGTTTCAAACGAGATCTCATGTATGACAGACCATTCGGACAAACATACCATCCAACAGGGATTGCGGATCAACGAAACAACCAAACAGACAGAGAACGGCTGATTCAGCTCAGAACCGAACCAAACCAGCTCGGAACCACCGAGCTGAACCAGCTCGGAACCACCGAGCTGAACCAGCTCGGAACCACCGAGCTGAACCAGCTCGGAAGTTCAGAGCTAAACCAGCTCGGACCGAGCTGAACTAACTCATTTCTGAGCTGGTTGCGACCAACTTAGCTCGGATCCAAACCTTCCCTTCCTCGTTTTCCAAACATGGTTTATCCCTTCGAGAATTCCGAGCTGAATGCACTTCTCGCAAAATTCCGAGCTGGACTTCGCTAAGCTTTCTGAACGGTCAACCAAACATTTACCGATATGCACAGCTCAACGCAACCCACCTTCGGAAACATCGGCCTGTACCTTCATGGCCAATAACTTGGGCTGATAGATCAAGTTAAGAGAAATAAGGACTTAGGCCCAAGCATACGACGACTTTGGGCCGAATAAGTAAGTCCGTACACTAACGGACTCAGATCGTCCGTTCTCGGCCCATCCGGAAAATAGGCCAAGCCGCAGAAAGATGAAAGGAGGTAAAGACAAAGGAGTAAAGAAAGAGATATCGTCGAGCTGAAAAGGAAAATCCGAGATAGAAATGTACATCTTAACGGAAAAAGGAAATATTCTCGAAGTCGACTCGCCGCAATTATATAAGGATGTGGAAGTCATACGAGAGAGGCAGAGCGCAAAACCCTAGCATCTAGACTTAAGAGTTTAAGCAGTTTTCTTAGCCGGTTCTTTTCATTGTATTCTCTTTTTCGACCTTTGTACTCCTTTCGATCTAACATCTATAAAACTTCCTCCGGGTTTGCTAGTTTAGTGGTTTATCCTTAAAAGTTTGTGTTCCCTAAAAAGTTTTGCTCTACAAGTTTTGACCGTGCGAGTTTCGACTCTCACACTTCTGTATAGATCAACCTGGTTGTTCTGGTTGGTGATGCCCAGCTTGATCTGTAACGATGTTGTTCTAGTTGGTGATGGCTCCTTTTTACCTATCACTCACATCGGTTCAACATATATTCCTTCCACCTCAGGTAATCTCCCATCGATGTGAGTGATAGGTAAGAACGACGCCTAGAATATCTTCACTCAAGGAACCGACTAACCAAGACATAACAACCTGATCTGTTTGAATTCAAGTTTGATAGTCCGGGTTTGATATCTCCGAGGTGACACCGTCAGGTCCTTGCACACCAAGGGTCTGTTGAGGACGAGGAGATGGGTCATTGACGTGTCCCAGGAGACGATGAACAGAGAGAAAGCTTTCAAATTGAAATTTCCATAGGAGGTTGTTCTTCTCAGTCAGAATAACTGTGACAGAGGTGTTTAGATTAAGAAGAAGAGTAGTAACATAACCCATAGATCTATTCTCCATGAGCTCTGATACCATGAAGAGATTTTGAGATAATGAAGAAGATGAAAATACTTTGATTGTTTAATTCATTTCAGCTTAAGGTTTACAATGAGCTAAAAGCTTTATTTATATAAGTAGCTAAACCTTTCGTGTTTAGACATTTGTCGATGATCAGATTGTGCCTTCTTCATCAAAGGCTGCAAATCGGTTCTGGTCTTGACCAGATAAGGTTGAAAGTCCGTACACCATTGAGCACTCTTATCTACAGCTGTGACTCTGCTTTTGTACGGCAGAGGTGAAGACATAATAGTTGTTGCATTTGGCGCTTCGAGCTGAGATGAGTCCGATTTGGACTCAGTATAATTTTGGCCCAAGATCGGTTTTGTCTTCACTACTGCTACGTCATTTTGCTTCTGAGCTGAGCTAACAGGTGAGATGACGACGTTTTGAAAACTCTCTAATTTATGCAGAGGCTTTCTGCTAATAAATTTCACTTCTTTATTTGAACAAATAAAAAAGATTTCACGTATTTTTAGTGATTTGTATTCTCTTTTCTTTTGTCAACAAAAACTGATTTGTAAATAACTCTTATGTTTTAAAAAATTATTATTATAATAAATATTTTAGCAATTGTTTTTTATATAAGTTTATATAGAAGACAGAATCATTGGCTTATATCTAGGAAATACACGAATTTTGATTTTCAACTTTCGAATCACTAAAAAGACAAAAATTGATAATATAGAAAATATTCATTTAAGAACTACTTGAATCTCAAATCATTTTAAAATTTTATCAGATACACTTTTGAAATGTTTACAGTTAGTAATTGCATTGCATTGCTAATAATCATTTTTACAAAATCAAAGACATATTATTGAGCCCGAGAAAAGAAAGAAAAAAAAGAGGAGAAAATATCTGACAAGCTGCCCGAGATCAGAGGGTAACTATAATCACTGACACGGGCAAATAAAAAATGATACCCGCGGGCAATCCTCAAAACTCCAATACAAGTCGTCTCTCTTTTTTTTCAGTTTCCAAAAAAGAAAAAAAGATTTTTAAATTAATATCTCAATGGACAATAGACCTATCAATATGTGTACATAAATGTGAAACTTCCCTCTTCTTCTCCATTGGAATCCCCAGAGCAAAAGAAGGCCACCACCGCTCTGCGTCACTGTGGCGCTTAAATCTCACGGCGGAGTGCCTCACCGGTGGCAGACGGTGTCGTGATTCCTATCCACCTAAGCTTCCATCATCGTCCTGCGTGTCTACTGTCTAAGAGAAACTAAAATGGGGCAGAGCATGAGCTGTGGAGCTAGACCGGAGCACGGGATATTCGCCTCCGTGCAGTGCGGCGACATCGTAACAGTGCGTCGAGTGATTATGGCGGATCCGAGTCTTTTGGATCAGACCACTCCTTATGATCGTCACTCCGTTCTCCACGTCGCTGCTGCTAGTGGCCAGATCGAGGTTAGTTTTAGTAGTTTCTCGCCAGAATCAGGTGGAGTTTGAGATTGATTGATGTACTTGGGTTTCCGAATCTCTTGTTAGATTCGATTTTTTACTTATGCATTTCTGATGTTTCTTTTTTTTTGTAGATTTTGTCCTTGCTTTTGGAACGATTTACGAATCCAGATATGTTGAATCGTCACAAGCAGGTTAAAAATTAACATCTGGTTCGCATTGATCTAGTTGTATTTTACTCAAATCATTGAGCTGATTTTCTCGCTTTGATTCTTGTAGACTCCGTTAATGTTGGCTGCCATGTATGGGAGGATCTCTTGCGTGAAGAAACTCGCTGATGTTGGAGCTAATGTACGCCCAAACACGTTTCTTTTGTTTCATGTTTTCAGGATTTGGATTGATCTTTCTTTGGTAATATGCAGATATTGATGTTTGATTCTGTTAATCGAAGAACATGCTTGCATTACGCAGCTTATTATGGACATGCTGATTGTGTTCAAGCCATTCTCTCTGCTTCTCAGTCAAGTCCCGTTGCTGTTCATTGGTGAGTCTCTCAGTTTTCTTGAATATTGTGCGTTTTAGATCAAACTCCTTAATGAAAGTTTATACTTTTTTCCAGGGGATATGCGAGATTTGTGAATATTAGAGATGACAAGGGAGCAACACCGTTGCATCTAGCTGCACGGCAAAGACGTCCTGAATGTGTGAATGTTTTGTTGGACAATGGTTCTCTAGTTTGTGCATCTACTAGCGTATACGGGTATGAAACCGTTTCCGCTGAAATTAAAAAAAAAATGTTGACAAGTTTCAATCTTTTGGTACTAATCCTCCAAGCTTTTTTGAAACAGATCTCCAGGGAGCACACCTCTTCATTTGGCAGCAAGAAGCGGATCTATCGATTGTGTTAGAAAATTGCTTGCTTGGGGTGCTGATCGTCTTCAGAGAGACGCTTCTGGGTATATAAACATTCTCTATTACCACTTTCCTAAGTTTTTTCTTAGAATCTTCTGCTAGGTCATTGGGAAGTCATTTATCATCTTGTAGAGGATTAACTTGAACCTTGAAATCTCTTTCTCAGGAGGATACCGTATGTGGTTGCCATGAAACACAAGCACGGAGCATGTGGAGCGTTACTTAACCCGTCTTCTGCAGAGCCTTTGGTCTGGCCATCACCATTAAAGTTCATCAGCGAGCTTAATGAGGAGGCGAAACTGCTCCTAGAACAGGCTCTGATGGATGCTAACAGGGAGAGAGAGAAAACCATCCTCAAGGGAACTGCTTACTCCTTACCATCACCATCTTTCTCCGACACTGCCTCAGATGATAACATGTCTGAGGTAATATTACACACAAGCCTTCGATTTTCTGGTTGATAACATGTAAATTACTACTAACACATATTAATGGGCTGGCGGTGTTTACAGATGAGTGATTCAGAACTGTGCTGCATTTGCTTTGAGCAAGTATGTACGATTGAAGTGAAAGACTGTGGTCACCAAATGTGTGCGCAATGCACACTTTCACTGTGCTGTCACAACAAACCGAACCCAACCACCTCAACCGTGACTCCACCGGTGTGCCCGTTCTGTAGAAGTGTCATCGTACGGTTAGTCGTCGCCCAGAACAATGACAAGAGCAAGAGCCAAGATGAAGTTGTTGTTGATCGTGAGGCAGGTGATGTTAGCTTCTCAAAACTAAGAAAGCATAGAAGATCGATAAACCTTGGAGAAGAAAGCAGCAGTTTCATGGGACTATCAAGCATTGGATCGTTCGGAAAGATAACGGGACGTGGATCAGGAAGGATCGCAGCCGACAATGAACTGATGGACAAACCGATATTGTGAGGATTGATTTCAAATTTGTGAGAATGTATAAAAGTATAGATGAATTTATGTAGTGGAGGGTTGAAATAAGTTTTAAAAGAAGTGAGTTTGTGTAATGCAATCAATGATTTGTTGTTTCTTTGATAAGTTTGGTATTAATGGTTTGTTGTTATTATTTGTTGGAACAATTATTTTATAAAGTCATGGGCTTTATTAAAAAGTGTTTGTGTGAAAAGAAATGTGTTAAGCCCATAATGATATGGAAGGGAAATTTTCCAATTTGTGGAAACTTGCTAGACAAGTAAATTTCCAATTTCTGGAAACTTGCTAGATAAGTAAAATTTCCATTTGTGTAAACTTGCTAGACAAGTAAATTTCCATTTTGTGAAAACTTGCTAGACAAGTAAATGTCCATTTTGTGGAAACTTGTGAATCCTATATAAAGGACCCCTAAGCCTCTGTTTTAGAGCATCCAAAAACATAAATCACACAGAAAAAACACAAACAGAAGTTCCTTCAATTCTCTTCTGTTTTAGGTTAGTGTTCTAATTTCGAGAGTATCGTAGTTCATATGGTCGACAGAACCGATATCGAGTGTTGCGATACGGTTTCATATGGTTGTATCCTGGGACTCATGAATCATGATTTAACCTGTCACACTACGGGTGATTCTTTGAGTTAAGGAAAGAGATCAAATCTCGCCTCCATATATTCTGATTTCTACTCCTTCTGTCCGATTGTTTTGATATCGTTTCCTTAACGTCTATTTTATTTTCGTGATTAAATCGCTTTTAACGTAGTGCTGTAAATTTTGGTTCCACAATCTTAACTCAAAGAAATCCGTTTCTGTTATATGAACATTAAACGGATTTTAATCGCGAGTAAATAAACGTTTTTCAAACGATTTCTCTTCCGCTTATGATACTAAGAACGTTATCAACGCTGTTTTAGCAAGGATTCGTTAATGTAGAGGCGGATTAAAACCTGTTTTCAAAACGGTCTTGAAGGAAAAACGCAGCGTACATCGCGAATCGTTTCGTAGCGATCTTCGTGATTACTTTGTGCGTTTCACACAAGTTTATTGATTGCGATCGATAAACTGTTCTACTGCGATTTCTGAACGGTTTATAATCGTTAGAATCGCAGTTTATTGAAACATAAACCCGATTATCAAACGTGTTATAAACGCTTTGACGAATGCTCTGCGGAGATTCGATGTTAAAGAATGCGCTTTTAGCGGTTCAATCGGTTCGATATTGGTTATCTAAATTGCGATATAAATTCCATATCGAAGCAGAGAGTGTATTCGGATTTTAATCGAATCTCTTTCCGTTTAATTATCTATTAATTAAAACGGTATTGATTAGGGTTTCGAAACCCCTAAATATGTCAATGACACAATCGTTTATGAGAGAGATGCTAGATCTTAGTCTGGTTCTCTTTTGTTTAAAGATTTTAGTTAATTGGTCAAATTGAGTGGACCAATTGAACTAATTTGCTTACGATTATTCCACGATCTGGATAATCTTCAACAACATAGCAATTTATTCTATTTGAATAAAATTGTCTTGTAGTTGTCTTTGCATGAGATAAGATTGTTACGCTTGCAATTTCAATTTAAACAAATGTTGTTTAAAGTGTTAATCACTAGTAAAGTGATGCGTTTGAGGTTTTTGGTTAGTATATTAATTCAGTTTTGTTCTCGTGAACGGACTAGAATTTCAATATGGCTAACAATACTGATGTGATCATTGATGGATCTTGCAGTATGAATGACAATGAATCATAGTGAGTCGATACTCCAAATTGCGGTTTGGAAGGGGTCAGCCACTTGAGATGCCATGTGTCTTATGAACTAATATGAAGTTCTTGTGAGAAACGTCACTAATGTGACAAGGCAAAGACAAGAGATGTCTCAAGCCAATTTGATCAAGATAGACATGTGTGGTGTTATCTCTGAAGTCAATATGGTTGAGCATAGCCCACATGAGTGGAAGTATGATACCGGTGTGACGGTACATATATGTTGATAAGGGAATGTTTCCCACCTATCATAGAATAACGAGAAGTTGTGCACTTTCAAAGCTGCAGGTTGTGGTGAAGCTCACTCTTACCAATGTCAAGCATGTGTAAGATTTGCGGAAAATCTGATCTATAACACTATGCTAAGTAAATATGAATTCACTGTCAATTTCGAAGCTGATTAGCTTGTATTGACAAAGAATAGTGTCTATGTAGACAAAAGTTTTGTTAAGGACAGACTGGTCCAAATTAATTTTGAGACAGTCGTACTTAATGTTAATGTAACCAACGAAGGTGACATTAATGAAAAGAAAGGGAAAGGGTTTCATTTCTAGTGGGTTGATTAAAATGTCTGTTGAGGCAGTCATTCGTAAAACTGATGTAACCGAGGTTTCTACCTCGAAGAACCTTAAGATGAATGAAAAGAAACCAGTTGCTTATATTGCGGACATGTTAATTTCAAGTCTATGAGTAGATTGATGAACATGAACTTGATTCCTAAAAGTAAGATAAGCAAATGTGAAGTTTGCGTCCAAGCCAAACTCACAAAAACGCCGAACCTCTAGGTTTAATTCACACGAATTTGTGTGATTTAAAATCAAGTTCAAACTAGAGGTGGAAAGAAGTACTTCGTAACTTTCATAGTAAAGATGAAGCCTTGGACAAGTTGAAAGATTACAAGCTCGAAGTTGAAAATCAACTTGATAAAACCATCAAAATGATTAGAAGTGATCGAGGAGGTTAATACAATGAACCTTTCGATGCGTTCTGTAGAGAACATGGTATTATTCATCAAACAACCTCTCCTTACTCACCAGAGTCTAATGGAGTTGCGGAACGAAAGAACCGAACTCTGAAGGAGATGATGAATGCAATGTTGCAGGAATCTGGGTTAGCCCAGAACATGTGGGGGAAAGCGTTGCTTACCTCTAATTATATCCTGAACAAAATACCAAACAAAGTGACTGGAAAAACTCCATACGAACTTTGGAAAGGTAAAGTACATTCGTACAAATACCTGAAAGTGTGGGGGGTGCCTGACAAAAGTAGATGTGCCACTCCCGGAAAAGGTCACCATCGGACCTAAGACGGTAGACTGCATATTCATCGGATATGCGTAAATAGCAGTGCCTATCGTTTATGGTATATAAGTTTGATATACCAGATATCCATGTGAACACGACAATGGAGTCAAGGAATGTTTCCTTCTTCGAAGAGGTGTTTCCATGCAGGGATAAGGGAAATCCTAAGAGAACTCGTGATGAACGAGATGCTAGCAATGAGGCAAGCACTTATGGCACTTCTACAAACGAAGATGCAGAAGAAATTGAACTTAGACGCAGCAAGAGAGCTCGTAAAGAAACGACATTCGGTTCAAAGTTCATAACGGCACTTCTAACAAAAAGTGGGCCAAGAACTTTCAGTGAAGCCATGTCTACATCTGATGCACCTTAGTAGAAGGAGGCTGCTAATAGTGAGATCAATTCCATTATGAAAAACCATACATGAGAGTTGGTTGATTTACCGCAAGAGTGTAAACCTTTTGGGTACAAATGGATCTTTACTATAAAGAGGAAAATAGATAGATCCATAGGCAAGTACAAGGCCAGACTTGTGGTGCAAGGATTCTGACAAAAAGAAGGGTTGGATTACTTTGACACCTATTCTCTGGTAACGAGAATAACTTCAATTCGTATGCTGATTGGAATTACAGCATTAAGAGATCTCGAAATCCATCAAATGGATGTAAAATCTGCTTTCCTAAATGGAGATTTAGAAGAAGAAATTTACATGCATCAACCTGAGGGTTATGCCGCTCCTGGGCAGGAGAAGAAAGTGTGTAGACTTGTGAAGTCATTATATGGACTTAAACAAGCGCCAAAACAATGGCATGAAAATTTTGACAATGTAATAATGTCAAATGGCTTTCACACTAATGAATGTGATAAGTGTATATACATCAAAAGTACTCCTCATGGATACGTTTTGCTCTGTTTATACGTCGATGACATGCTCATCAAGGAAAGCAGTAAGGATATCATCAAACAAACTAAGAACATGCTTAGTGGAAAGTTTGATATGAAAGACTTGGGACTAGCAGATGTAATTCTGGGAATTAAGATCACTCGAAATTCCGAAGGAATAATCCTGTCTCAAGATCATTATGCTGAAAAGATCCTAGAGCGGTTTAAGAACTACTCAAACAGGATAACAAAAACTCCAGTTGATCCTCAACTTCATTTGATAAAGAATTTAGGTGAACTTGTGTCACAGGTGGAGTATGCAAGAGTGATCGGGAGTCTAATGTACTTTACGAGTCGTACTAGACCCGATTTAGCGCACTCAGTAAATGTACTAAGTCGCTACACGAGTAATCCAGGTCATACTCATTGGCAAGCCATAACTAGAGTATTCTGAGAAATACTAAGAGCTATGGGCTTCATTTTGGAAAAGAACCAGCAGTACTAGAAGGGTACAATGATGCTAACTGGATTTCAGATTCAAGAAACTCCAAATCTACGAGTGGATATGTATTCACTCTTGTTGGTGCAGCAGTATCCTGGAAATCTTCCAAGCAAAAACTCATGGCCTGATCAACCATGGAGTAAGAGTTCATGGCTTTAGACAAAGCAACAGAGGAAGCAGAATGGCTTCAGAACTTCTTGGAAGATATCCCGATGTGGGAAAAACTAGTGCCAGCTCTACGCGTACACTGTGATAGTCAGTCGGCTATCTCACGGGCAATGAGTAATCTGAACAATGGCAATTCTCGTCATATACGAAGACGATATAAGACCATTGGACATTTGATCTCAAGTGGTGTAATAACGATAGATTACATCAAGTCGGCTGATAATTTAACAGACCTGTTCACAAAAAGCTTGCTGAGAGATCAAATTGTGAAATCATCAAAATGAATGGGTTTAAAGCCTATGAACAAAGATGACGTTTGATAGACACCCCACCTATGTGACTGGAGATCCCAAGATCTAGGTTCAAAGGGAAAACAAAATTGAACTGATTCAGGATTGAGCACTATAACTCTGCCCAGTTCCTCGGATGATAAATAGTGCTATATGTGTGTGATGAGGTTAAGCGTTGGCTTTGAATGATTCCATAGCTTTGTAATAGTGGAGTACAACGAATACTTCTGGAAAGAAAGCTAATGGCAGATCACCTAGTGAGTGTGAAATGGGGCCGTTTCTAGGAGAATGAATGTAAGGCTATACTCTCCAACTTCACTCACGAATACCAGGCATGTTCAAGGCCACAATGAACACAATAGAGAACATAGTTCTACGAGAAGATGTAGTTGTGCGATATATGTTGTCTCGGTTTACATCAAAGTCCGGGTGGTTCAAGACATCGCGTTCACCTCCTGGCCGAGTAAACCCGACATATATCAAAAATGATTGGTTCAAGGCTGAAAAATGCTACCTATCAGATGCAGTTACATTTTCGTATACTCTCGAAAGTCTGTCTAGTCTAGTGAAGTCTAGTCTATCTAGTTCACTGAGTCTGTCTAGATAGTTGCATCTGCATATGTTTAGAGTCATTTCTATTCATGTGGGGGATTGTTGGAACAATTATTTTATAAAGTCATGGGCTTTATTAAAAAGTGTTTGTGTGAAAAGAAATGTGTTAAGCCCATAATGATATGGAAGGGAAATTTTCCAATTTGTGGAAACTTGCTAGACAAGTAAATTTCCAATTTCTGGAAACTTGCTAGATAAGTAAAATTTCCATTTGTGTAAACTTGCTAGACAAGTAAATTTCCATTTTGTGAAAACTTGCTAGACAAGTAAATTTCCATTTTGTGGAAACTTGTGAATCCTATATAAAGGACCCCTAAGCCTCTGTTTTAGAGCATCCAAAAACACAAATCACACAGAAAAAAACACAAACAGAAGTTCCTTCAATTCTCTTTTGTTTTAGGTTAGTGTTCTAATTTCGAGAGTATCGTAGTTCATATGGTCGACAGAACCGATATCGAGTGTTGCGATACGGTTTCATATGGTTGTATCCTGGGACTCATGAATCATGATTTAACCTGTCACACTACGGGTGATTCTTTGAGTTAAGGAAAGAGATCAAATCTCGCCTCCATATATTCTGATTTCTACTCCTTCTGTCCGATTGTTTTGATATCGTTTCCTTAACGTCTATTTTATTTTCGTGATTAAATCGCTTTTAACGTAGTGCTGTAAATTTTGGTTCTACATTATTTTGGTTACTTGATATGAAAGGGAAGCTCATAATCTTTTTGTCTTTGTCTCACTTGTTTTTTTGCTGAAATAGTTCTTTATTTTTGTTGTTTTTCACTAATAAATTGGTAACCAAGAAAAGGCGGATTAGACTTTTCGCCTATTTTGTTTTTGTTGTTTTCATACTTTTAAGTTAAAAATAGACAATATAGATGGGCACAAATGTGTATGGGAATGGCTGCAAAGTTGCCAACGGGGAAAGAGATGAGGGAGAGTCGTGAAAAGAAAAAGGAAAAGAGTCTGTTGGTGGTGTGTTTTGGGGATCGTTGACCCCACATGATCCAATCACTTTCTTTATCTCTCAACCTGTGGTCTCCAACCAAAAAAAAAAAGAAACTATAAATTGTTTTCAAATCTGGCTCTTTGATTAACTAGAGTATCTGTACTATTTTTTAACTAGTACATAAACACGGTCACTTTTGTTTATTCGTTCATGGACAATTATTTTATACGCCAAAACTCGTTATAGAGTCATTCAAGGCAAAAACTGGTATATTCGGTGGCTACCTGCTTATGTTAGTCGACTTTAAGGAAAAATAAATATAGTTGATTATTATGACATATATATTTTCGACAGCAACGAAGAGAATGAATGTTAGATTTCTTACTTTTTAGTTTTTATATCTAAAACGTGTTTGAACCGAAAGAGTAGGTCGAGTCCATGTCGACAAGGGGGAAAAGGTGAAAGAAATGAAAGAGAGTAAATATTTCCAAAAGAATGTTTTAAAATAGAAACATAATTCATAAATATTTTACCTAAAAACGTAAAAAATATTTTTAATCCTATATATAATGAGAGAAGGGGGGCTCTCTCAAGCTGACACATCAGCCTCCTTGATTGGTCAATTTCAATTAAAAGTTTCCACATCATCACCTAAACTAAAATTAGATATATTATTTAATGGAAAATCATTTAATTTAAATGTAATTAGTTAAAACTGAAACATAAATATAAATTAAAATTTAATTTATAATCTTATAAATATATAAATATTATAAATTTTAAATACAACTTCTAAATTTTTATGCAATAAATAAACAAAAATAAATAAATCTTAATATAAGTGAAATATCATATTATAAGACTAAAAGTAAAGATAACATTATTAAAAAGTTTATAATAATTGAAATTTAGAAGAAAAAAACCATAGAAAAAATAATATAAATAATAAAATAATTATTATTAAGACTATAAAGAAAATATTAGAAAATGAGATACAATGGCAATAAAAAATATATACAAAAATTATAAGAACATAAGAAATAAAATAAAATCAATGATAATATTATTAAAAAGTTTACAATAATTGAAATTTAGAAGCAAAGAACCATAGAAAATAATATAAATAATAATTATTAAGACTAGAAATATATTATAAAAATGAGATACAATGACAATAAAAAATGAAAACATAAGAAATAAAATAAAATAAATAATATATATATATATATATATAAAATAAAGAGATCTAAAATGACAACTAAAAAATATTAAAATATAGAAATAATAATTATCAACAAGAGATAGAAAATGTTACATGATGAGATAAAATGATAATAAAAAATTATATAAAATATTTAATAACATAGAAAGAAAATAAAATCAACGAAATATATATAAAATAACAAATTTTAAAATGATAACTAAAATTATTAAAATATTATGAATGAAAACTAAACATTTAAGAGTTTGATAAATGAAAATGTATAAATAATAAGTATATATATTTTAAATAGTTTATAAAAGTAAAAGGATGATAAAAAGGTTGGAGAAAATAAAAGTTTATAAAAAACTTATTTAAAATTTGATAGTAAAATATTTATTTATAAAACAAATTAAATAAATAATTGTATGTTAGCGCATATTCTCTCCTAAAAATCACTATAATCATAAAAAAGAAAGAAAAAAATGCAAATTTGTAAATTAAAATATGTAAAATATTAATACTCAAAATAAATATCAAAATTTATTAAATATCTACAAATTTAAGCAATATCCGCGCATTTGCGCGGGTTCTCTCCTAGTATACATAAAAATCCAACACAATACAGTAAATCAAACCAAAAAACATTTTTTGTCAATTACATCTATTAATAAAATCTTTTTTTTTTTTTGAATAAATGTAAAATTATATTCAAGTAAAAAAACTGTTTTACATCTGGTGCAAACTTTTCTTAAGGAATATAGAAACTATCTAGAAATTGAGCTGAAAGAATCAAAGAATAGTAAATCAATTTGCTCCAAAATTGTTCCCTTGCCTTGAGCCAAACCAGGTTTGAATGCCTGAGGTCAACGAGTTGTCCAGTGTTCGAATAGACATCAGCCGGTTCCGGATTGCCTTGTCAATAAATCGAGTGAGTTGCTGGTGTGTTTGCTGCTCGTTCCCTTGTCGGCGAGAGTTCCTTTCTCTCCAGATGCTGTGCACAGCAATCTGCAGTGAGTACCTCAGGAGAAAGAGGACAGTTTTTGGGAGTTGTGTCCCGGAGATCAAATGAAGAATCCCCGACTAGTTAATTGATTATACAATTTTCTAATACAATTCCATTAGCCGACTAGTTTTTATCAATATGAGAATATAAAAAGTCTCGTGCTCATGCTTTTTTAAGAGAGTATCAACACATATATTTATGCTATGCAATATCAATGATAAAACTAATTCTATCGATATGTTGTCAAAGAGTATCAGAGCAGTATAAGTCAGAGCTAAACATCCACCAATCTACTGGATCATCAATCATTTTCAATAAATATATGTAGTTCATCTCAAAGCTAACATATAAAATCCCTCTTCTACTGAGATATGTCATGGTTCACAAAGACCATCCAATTTCACATGTAGAGCGGAAAGGTTCCTCCAGTATCCTCTCTCTCTTGATAGGATTCAACTCATGTAGACACCAACCTAAACCACTAACTAGCCCATGATTGATCCATGAAGCATCAATATGGTAGACATGGAAGAGTACAATCAGAGGGGGTTTACCCGTTTCTATTTGATGCATGTGGTTTTCTACTTCCAAATTCCATTATTTATGGTTAGCTATATATCCTCCAGCTTTATGCTTCAAGAGAAGCTATTTAGAGAGTGTCCACTGGGGATCTCTCATATGATATCGCTCTATGTGGCTCATGAAAGCCTATTTATTTTGTCCTCCAAAATATGGATTTTGATATCCGAGAAGCAATCCGGAAAGAACGAAAAGTCTAATAAAGCTCAAACTTGTATGACTAAGAAACATTTTAAAAGAAGATGATTAATAGTTTTTTCTAGCGCATCGTATCGAAGGCAACTCTTTTATGTATCTAAATGCCGGTAGATGAGTTGTTGGCATGTATTTAAAAGTTACGACATTCCTCAAAATAGTTCAAATGAATTTTCCCCCATATATTTTGGTATATAAGAAAAATAGAAACGATAATTTATTTTTTCAAAAGACTGTAATCTCAAGAGATCTTCAAAATAGCGAAAATAGAATATAAATAATAGGAAAATGCACATTTTTCTAAGAAAAGAACGGAAAATACGAATCTTGTAGGGCAAAACTGGTTGTAGTAACAAGGGAGTGACATAAATAGTGACGGGATGTAAGAATATACGACGCAGTCTTTGGCCTCTGCACGGAAAATTTTAGCGCTGGACCATTAAATGTATGAATTATTTCCATCAAACAAAAGTGGTATTCACAACGTATTGCTTGGAAGTAGTGTTTATGATATCAAAAGCAATTGAGTGGACTACATTCTCAGTACACATAAGAGAATTCCAAAAATGTAAGGAGTATTTCAACAATTTAGTTATCAAGCATATATAAACAGTATTAAGATATGAGCCAAACAACGGGATGGTTCGCCCTAATTCTCTCAGGCACCTTCCCCGAGGGAGTCCACCGCCGATTTAGATCTACCTCCTGCTGAGCTCCGCCGTGCAGATTTGTCTTCTATGAAGCGTCCTGTTCCGCTGCTGTAAACCTCTCTCTATCTTCCATGGCGTCATTTGCTGAAGTTGCTCCTCCTCCTCCGCCGTCCAAACCGCCGGACCCGAGACTCTCTACTCATCTGCTGCCAGATCCCCCAGCTCCTCATGTGCCTCAAAACCCGCCGCCTTTGCTTCTGCTCTGCTCGTCGCAAGTCTCTGCTTCACTCCTTCTTGCCACTCCTCCTCGCCACCATTTCCTCTCCACCGACGTCAACCTCTACAGGTCCTGCAGCTCTCCATCCTTACCACCTTTGGAAGTAATAATCTTCTCTGGTGGTGTGAAAAGCTTCAGCAAAACATCTTCTCTGTTGCTTCCCCTTCAGTTTTCCGCATCCCGGATCTGCCGCAATCAGTTTTCTCAGCCTTACCGGAAGTGTCTGCCCTTCTTCATCAGCCACATCTTTCTGTCTCAGTCATGGATACTTCGTTGTTTCTCTCCTTGGTTGAAGCCTCTTCCAGCTTCCTCATTCCAGATGTATGCTCCAGCAGGTTACGTCCTTGTGCTTTTATGGAACTTATTAGTCTTGCTTGGATATATTGATATCTTTGGTTTGCATATCTTCTGCATAAGTATGCAATTGGCATTATTACCTCATTTTGAGGCTTTAGAGATGTTATCAAACGACAATACTCATGGGTCTTCTAAGCTTGCATATATATCTTCTCAGACCAGTGTTTACTCTCGTGTGCTTCTTGTCTAGGCTATTACTCTGAATTTTCTTAGAGTTGAATCTTGTTTAATCCATTTACCTCTTCATTAGGATGTTACTCATTTGTCTCTTTATGAGGATGTTAATCATTTGCTTCTTCATGAGGATGTTACTCAATTATATCTTTATGAGGATGCTACCCAATTGCCTCTTTATGAGGATGTTACTTTCTTTCTTCCCATTAATCGGGTCGTTTTGAACATTACTTGTCCATCTGCCTCCATGTCAGAGGTGTCTTTCCTCCTTTGTTAAACTCCTTCTTCAAGTGAGTTTGGTGCAGAGGTGTCTTTCCTCCTTTGTTAAACTCCTTCTTCAAGTGAGTTTGGTGCAAGGAGTATTCTGGTGAAGATTATAAAGACTTTGGTCTCGAGTTTAATCAAAGACTTTACGGCCGTTTTGAAAATTGTTAATTGTGCACTTGTTGTTGTTTCAATCTCGGGTGATAGATTGCTAAATGTGTTCTCCAATCCGCATGGCTTCGTCTCACTTACCAACTTGATCGTCGTTGAGTTTAGAAGATTTCTCCACAACTTTTATTTGTTTAAATGCTTTGTAGCCCTTATCTTTCTGTGTTATTTACCTTGCCTTGTTTTAAGGATTGTTTGTATTGCCATGATAATCTTGTATTTTCTAAACTTTTACTCTTTTTATAGAGACTAAACATCTACAAAAATGTTTGTGGACCAAAAAAAAATTATCAAACATATTTGGGCCAACATATTTCACCAGATAAAAATAAAATTAGGGATAAGTTGGCACACAATGTTAGAACTTTCTAGAAAGTAATTGTGCATATGAATTCAGTACCACTGACTTGGTTAACCAAACTTTTCTAATTATTTTTTTAATATATGTTGGCAACAAAACTAAGACAGGAGAGTACAAATAGAAAACAAAACAAAATACGTTTATCAGGTGATTTAATGGGGGTTTGTTTTGCATTTTCCATGCACTAATAAGTTAAAAACAAAATCATAAAGGATTTGAAGTTGTTTCGAATTTTTGTTTGTTATATCTGAATTTTTAGAACGGAATTTGAATTGAATTTCAGCTTTGGGTCCAACAAGTTACAATTGAAATGTCAAATGTGATAAGATTAAGTAAATGTAGTACCAAAAGTGGATCCTACATGTTAGAATTTACACGCCAAAGAATGATAATTGCATAATTGTGATTATGAATGGAATTATTAAGTAAATTTAGTACCAAAGTGGGTCCTATAAGTTGAAACAGAGACGTCAAAGCGTCAAAGTATGTTAAATTGAACTATTGGATTAGGGTTGAATTATTCAAGCTGAAATTTACTTAATAATTCTGTTATATATGGGTTTAGCATCTATCCATTTAACAGAGTCCAATACCTGTTCTCTAGACAAAAGTCGGTTCAACAAAAAATATTCGGTCCAACAAATAAGAGGCCCGAACACAGAGATGGTCTAAACCGAGCTCGTCACCAACGGCTCGATGCGGCTCGGCGCGGCTCGGCGCGGCTTGGCTAGTAGACTATCCCCTGCTCGGCTCGGCTGGCGGTCTCGGATCAGCCCGACTCCACTAACAGACAAAGTGAGCTCAGCTTGGCCCATTTCGTCACTGAAGTACGGCCCATCCGCACGAGCTCGACAAGGATTCAACAATCTAAATAAAGTACGACCGTATTTTACTATAAATAGGAGTCGTCACTGTACATTAATGTATTTTTTTGTGTGATTTGTGCACTTCTTACTACTTTCTCTCTCTAGAGTTAACACATCCCGAATTGTAACCCGTGCTCGTCTCTCGACCTGCTCGGACTTTCATATCTAATATAAGCACGCTCGTCACCGAGCAACCTTCACTCTTTCCCGTTCGTTTCCGAACTTAGTCAGTTCTTCTTTTAAGACAAACTTTGACCCACAGATCCCCGAGCACGTCAGCTCTTCCGAGCAAGACGAGCATTTTGGCCTTTGTGACAAACTCGGTTGTCACAATTGGCGCTGTTTGTGGGGAATAAGGTTTTTCTTCACTAACGGACAAGTTCGACAATGACAGAACCCCCAACGAGCAAGGATTTTATCATTATCCCAGAAAAATCAAGTTCAGGAACGACCTCGCAAGCAAAGGGTCAACCCGGCAAGACTCATCACGTTTCGTAAGTCGTCAACCCGATCGTCCAACCGACGAGCACAGAAATGTCCTTAGGTGCCGAGCAGCCTCGTCAGACTGCAAACAACCAGTCTGACGAGCAGGATATGTCTGTCCTTCTGAGGGCCCTCATGACTCAAGTAGACGAACTGTCCCGAGAGAGTAATGCTCGTTTAGACCAGCTCGTTACAGCCCAAGCAATATGCCAAGGATAGATCAACGATCTACAAGAATCAGACCAACATGCATCGGGCCAACAGGCATCCGCACCTTGGACAACCAACTTCATACCACGTCTCCAACGTGCATTATTTGAAGGATCGCCGACGCCGACCATCAATCATCGAAGCCGAGAATTCTCACATTCTTCGGGTCAAAAAATAGAAGAGACAAACGACCAACAAGATCAGCGACCAATCGTATGACTACCAACAAGAATAACAACGACCCACCCAGAGCTCCCGACCTCAAGGCTATCAGCAAGATCAGCCGACTCAAGGCTATCAACAAGATCAAAATCAAGGCAAACCATGGACCAATAAGTTTGTTCGAGGATGCGACAAGAGCAAGCTCTTCTGCGTTTACCACCAATGAGCAGGTCATAGCACAACCGATTGCAGAAACCTTCAAGCCCTCCTTTACGCTAACTACCAAAAGGACGATAAAAAGTTGGTTATAAACCGCAACCAACCTCCCCCCGAAGCAAATCAATCAGGTGACGCAGCCAAAAAATGAAGCCGAGCGCTTCAAACTCGTCCAAGAAGGAAAGAAGAAGAAAGTGACCTTCTCTGAGGAAATCGAGCAGATAGACGCAAACACAACAACTGTAAACAAGCGAGCTCGCGACGAAGACGACAAGGAAGGGACACCCCCACCGAGGAGGCGTATAAATATGATAATGGGAGCCCTACCACTGGTCAACAATTCGGTACGAGCAATAAAAGAATATGAACACCGAGCAGCGACTCAACAACAATGGCAAAGAAACATCATCGACGATCTTAAAATCGGCAGCGACATCACCTTCACCGAGCAAGATGGAGAAGGAGTTTAACGACCGCACAACGACCCACTCGTCATCGCACTTCAGATAGGCGACTGCAAAGTCTCCAATATCTTAGTCGACACTGGAAGCTAGGTAGATCTAATCTTCAAAGAAACGTTACAACGAATGGAGCTCAGTAACTATCGCATCAAGCCATCAGCGAAGCCATTAACATGATTCTCCGGGGACTCGATCACTACGATCAGAACGATCAAGCTCCCCGTATACTTCGGCCGAATATCTAATCTCACCAAATTCGTGGTCGTCGACCGACCAGCGATCGACAACGTCATTCTCGGCACACCATGGATACACGAGATGAAAGCTGTCCCGTCTACCTATCACCAATGTGTCAAGTTCCCTACACCGTTCGACATCTTTACTCTCTGAGGAGACCAGCGGATCTCCCGGACATGCTTCCGCATCGAGCACAAACTCCGTCATAAATCACAAGCTTACCTAGTTGCCGAGCCTTAGATCGAGCTACCACCACCCGACATACCGCAAAAGACGCTGTCGTTCAAGTTAACATAGACATTAGCGATCCCGAGCGCTACGTGGGAATAGAAGCCAACTGATAGGTGTAGTTTTATCCCTATTCTACTGCAAGTGCACAGTTAATGCAATCGTAGTATATAAGGTATCGAATCCCACAAGGACTCTCAGTCACACAATAGAGTATTAGTAATTCAGATTTAATTAAGCGAAGCAGGTGTGAAAATAGTAATCGAAATAGCGAACGAATAAAGTGAGTTTGTAAGCAAGAAGGCAAAGCGTTAGGTTTCAGGAGTTCTCAGGAAATCAGGAACGCAAGCAATCAATCTATTTAGATCTAATCAATAACTGTTCTAGAACTCAAACACGGATATAGAATTAACCAAATTCCTTTGCGATAATTCTCTAAGTCTAAGTGCAGCAAACCAAACTTTCGTTTGCGAGAACTAACAGATTAAACTAGCATTAATTCCAAGTTTGATATGTTCACAATTAACCTAAACCAAACTTCCATTTGCGAGAAGTTTAATTGCTTATCTAGGTTCTTTCTAGTTAAATTAACCAACTTCCGCTGCATTAATCAACCTAACATCATAATTCTGATCAGCTACTTCAGATTAAGCATTAAGAACAACTTAGATAAAGAACTAGCAGATATGAATCTCTACAGATTAATTTAACTATAATTCTCTGAAATCCTTAATGAGAATCCTTCAACCTAACAGGAGATCTACTCAGACATATTCATCGAGACAGAAAATATCATAAGTAGAAAACCAAATATTATATAATCAAATAAGAACTGGGGTTCAAAATCAAGTCTCTTTCGAGAACTAAACCAGCCCCTAAAATCTCCTAAGAGAATAAAACTTAGTTCTGAAGCATTACCTAAACAATAGCCTAAAAACTCTATTTATAACCTAAAACACGAATTGGGGCTTCTTTGTAAATATCAGGAACTTCTGGGCAAAACTGCAATATCTTTATTCTTCATTTAACCGTCGTTTGGCCCATCTCGCGTGTGCAATGATCGATGCTAGAGTGCATCAATCGATGCATTCCTCTGTTTCGGACATTGAACTCTATCTCTCGGCCAAACACTCCAAATATCTCCAGAAAGTGCCATAATCACCAAATATGCTCCAAATGTGCTTGTACCTAATAAACACCTGAAAAGACTCTAAAACATAGTAAAAGACTCGATAAATGACACATATACCATGGTTAAAAACCCTAAAATCCATGGTATATCAACTCCCCCACACTTAGCTCTTGCTTGTCCTCAAGCAAAACAGAGAACTAAATGCAGTCAAGAGGTTTGAAAACTTTCAGAAACTCTTTTCGTCATAGAAGCAACAATACTCAGATTCCCCTTAGTAAACCACTGAAAGAATCAATCACAGGATATCAAGACCAACATGTACTTCCCCCACACTTAGCAACTGTCCTAAGTAAACTCCACAATCACATTCAAGCATTCAAATTCTCCCTACTGACTTCTGCAAGTATTTAAGTGCGGTCTCACCTAAGGAGTATCGATCAAAGGGCACATGGTTTCTTACCTTATCAGCTCTAGACCACCATACTATCTTTCGCCAGTCCCTTTCTTCTCTTTCCCTTCTTTAACAACTGATTTTTCCCACATTGGGTATCATTTTATTTTTTTTATCAGTGTTCTTCCCGTTATGGGGTGTACTTTGGACACATTCCATGGATGCATAAGGGATAATAGTGTTTGCTACTACTCTCATGACCACTTCGGAGTTACTAACTCATCCTCAGTTTATTATTATTTTTTTTACTTTATAGAAGGGGAGAAGGGAACTAAATAGGATAGGTTGACAGGCTGTGTCAGAACTAAGAGGGAATCCGACACAAAGTATACCAAGCCCTTAGGTGAGAAATCTAAGTCAGTATTAAATTGAAGTCAGTAAAAGGATCCTCTGATACCTGAAGTGATGTGGGTGTTCCCAGTAGGTTGATCTGTGTCTGGGTTTTCTAATAGTCAGAGATAGATCCTGCAACTTCATCTCAATGGTTACTTAAGTTCCTGCAAGTCTTGTAAATCTTCTCAGAAATCATAGTTTCTTACTTAAACAATTTTGACTCAATAAAACAAAATTTTTGAAAAATGGACTGACTTTTAAGAAAACAGAAGGATATAAGTCAGTAGCACCTCCCCCACAATTAAGACACACTGTCCCCAGTAGTGTCAAGCGAAGGATCGGTAAAAATAAATAAAAATTGTTAATAGTTTGTGTTGAGTTCTGTTGTATTTTACCTCTGTCTCTCAAGCACCGATCGTTGCACATAGTGCATCGATCGTTGCTAGGCGATTTTTCGTTGGGTGTCGATCGTTGCACATAGTGAAATCAGTCGTAGTGAGCAGCCTCTTGATAGACATGCCCCAGTTGCGATCAGACTGATATGGTGGTCCAATGGTCGCATGAACCAACTGATATGGCTCTGGAGGATCAGAATCCCTGTGTAGCCACTCTGGTGGCGGAACGTACTGTCGTGAGGTGCTTGCGGCTGTTGCTCTGCGCTTGCGGGGTTGATCTTGAGTTGCCATCTGCAAAACAGAAATTTAAGCAAATTAGTCACGGCAAACTCTCTGTGAAATCGTCATGCAACGACCGTTGCACTAAGGCAGCGATCGTTGCAAGGCGATTTTGTGTACTCGAACATTTCCCCAGAATCGTCGAGCAACGACCGTTGCACAAGCGCAACGATCGTTGCTGGGCGATTCTGGCCGCAATCAACAGTCAACAAAATCGTCCAAAATCGTGAAATCAACCGCAAAATTGACAACAATCCATCACTAAACATCCCTAAGCATAATCATTTTAACATGCATTCATCAATTTTGATCAAAATCTCCAATTTCTAAAACCCTAAAAGTGAAATCCGAAAATTATCAAATAGAAGTACATTACCTTGATTTCGTGAGAAATGGGTATGAGAAATAGATTGGGGATGTAAAAATAAGTGAAATAGTGCTTTGAATCAAAGAAATCGATGAAGAAATGGTGATTTTCGGTTTTGGCTCTCGGTGTTATCGGCGGTGAGAAAGTGGAGAAGAAAGAGGAGAAGAAGGGTTTAAGGTAACTTACCTTGGTCGTGGGTGCAACGATCATTGCATGACAGCAACGATCGATGCTGGTTGAACCAGATCGATTCCGGTTTAGTGCGACATACCTTAATTTTCTATTTAACCCAACTGCAACGACCGTTGCACATGTGGGCAACGATCGTCACACATCTCCAGACTTGGTTCTGTATCTAAAAACTAGCAAAAACAAATAAAAACGTGAAATCCTAAGAAAACACCAAAAATGAAAAAAGAAAAACAAATAAACCTAACAGCGGGTTGCCTCCCACTCAGCGCTTGTTTTAAGTCATTAGCTTGACTTTTGGAAAGAGGTCAGAATCATGGAGGTTTCAACAGAGACTTTGAGTGTCTCTGTGAGTGCCTTATCATCCATGGGGTGTGTAAGCAGTAGCAGCATGATGTCGTCCAAGGAACGTAGGAAGGAATGTAGGGTGGGATCGACACTTGAGTGGATTAAAGCGTTTTCCTGCATTTAAAACAGTCGAGTCAGGAGGTTTAAACTTAGAGGATTTATGCTTTACCTTTGGCAGAGATTCGATGTTCGGAGCCTTCTGCTTATGAGTAGCCTTAGGCTTTGAAGATATTAGAGTAGGCTCTTGTGGACCCACCATCTTCTTGTCAACCACTATTGTGCACTGAACAACATCTTTAGACCTTACGGGGGCTTTTGGGAATGGTATTGGAGGTTTGTAAATCCTTTCCTTAACAACTCCACGAGGTATAAGTGAAACTGGTCCTTTACGGGGTGCAACGATCTGTGCATGTGTTGCAACGATCAACGCAGTTGTCTCAGCTCGAGTTTCAACTATAGTCTCGGGTCCATCAGCTTCCTGGTCTAATCCAGCAATCTCAAACTCAAATTCCTCCTCTTGACCTGGTCTAGTATCAGTCTGAGCTATCCAAGCCAAAAGATCCATGTCAATCTCTGTTGAGTCAGGTCCGTCGAAGCTCTCAAACTCAGGGAATTCAATGTCAGACTCCTCTCTGTTTTCCACAAATTCCATAGCCTTAACTGCTAGATATGGTTCATGACCCATCCTGTGGTCAACCTGAATAGGAATGTCAATGACATGGGCTTTCTGAGTATTCTTCCTTGTGGTAGGACTTGAAATTTGATCCATCTGTGTATCTAGCAACTTCATATGAGTGTTCAAGGACTCAAATTTCTCATTCAGATTAGTGTACAAGCTCTCAAGCTTCGAGCCGAAAGAGGTTGTGGTTTGTTGTTGTTCCGCAATGGATTGCTCCATCATGATCTCTAATCTGCTCCTCTGTGCAGGTACATGAGATGCTAGGCAGGGTGTATAACCATAATCTCTTGATCCTTGAGTATGCCTAGAACCTTGTCTCTGCTGATGTCCAAATGTATGTCCATAAAAATCAGTTCCAACCATATGGTTTACCTCCGCAAATCCTTCAGTTTCTGCATTTGCTCGGAACTGTCTTTCCCTTATTAGGACGTTGTGGATGTCATCTATCTTATTTCTCATCTCAGCTACTTGCCCAACCAATACATGGCAATCTGGCAAAATGGGGTTTCCTTCCCCATCTAGTTTCTGACCTTTTGCGTTGCATATATGACCCTCTTAGTCTCGTAAAACGCCGTTTTTTCCCAGAATCAGAATCACAGGTTCCATAGAGTGGAACCTGTTGAACGTCTCAGATCTTGGCATCGCTGTTCTCGCCTTGCGTCGATCGATGCTAATGTGCAACGATCGATGCAGTGCGAATCCCTGCAATCCCAAAAATCAAAAGCGTGAGTAAACAAGAAAATTAAAAAGAATGCTTAGTCTAAATCCTAGTACTAAATCTATTGGTGAACTCAAAGAGTCCCCGGAAACGGCGCCAAAAACTTGATAGGTGTAGTTTTATCCCTATTCTACTGCAAGTGCACAGTTAATGCAATCGTAGTATATAAGGTATCGAATCCCACAAGGACTCTCAGTCACACAATAGATTATTAGTAATTCAGATTTAATTAAGCGAAGCAGGTATGAAAACAGTAAACGAAATAGCGAACGAATAAAGTGAGTTTGTAAGCAAGAAGGCAAAGCGTTAGGTTTCAGGAGTTCTCAGGAAATCAGGAACGCAAGCAATCAATCTATTTAGATCTAATCAATAACTGTTCTAGAACTCAAACACGGATATAGAATTAACCAAATTCCTTTACGATAATTCTCTAAGTCTAAGTGCAGCAAACCAAACTTTCGTTTGCGAGAACTAACAGATTAAACTAGCATTAATTCCAAGTTTGATATGTTCACAATTAACCTAAACCAAACTTCCGTTTGCGAGAAGTTTAATTGCTTATCTAGGTTCTTTCTAGTTAAATTAACCAACTTCCGCTGCATTAATCAACCTAACATCATAATTATGATCAGCTACTTCAGATTAAGTATTAAGAACAACTTAGATAAAGAACTAGCAGATATGAATCTCTACATATTAATTTAACTATAATTCTCTGAAATCCTTAATGAGAATCCTTTAACCTAACAGGAGATCTACTCAGACATATTCATCGAGACAGAAAATATCATAAGTAGAAAACCAAATATTATATAATCAAATAAGAACTGGGGTTCAAAATCAAGTCTCTTTCGAGAACTAAACCAGCCCCTAAAATCTCCTAAGAGAATAAAACTTAGTTCTGAGGCATTACCTAAACAATGGCCTAAAAACTCTATTTATAACCTAAAACACGAATTGGGGCTTCTTTGTAAATTTCAGGAACTTCTGGGCAAAACTGCAATTTCTTTATTCTTCATTTAACCGTCGTTTGGCCCATCTCGCGTGTGCAACGATCGATGCTAGAGTGCATCGATCGATGCATTCCTCTGTTTCGGACAGTGAACTCTATCTCTCGGCCAAACACTCCAAATATCTCCAGAAAGTGCCATAATCACCAAATATGCTCCAAATGTGCTTGTACCTAATAAACACCTTAAAAGACTCTAAAACATAGTAAAAGACTCGATAAATGACACATATACCATGGTTAAAAACCCTAAAATCCATGGTATATCACCAACCTTTGCGAAGCTCTGCGCGATAGGCTCGTCAAATTCCTCAAGAAAAACGCCGCGACCTTCGCTTGGACCACCAACCATATGACCTGAGGCGATCCATCAATCGCATGCCACGAGCTGCACGTTGACCCAATGTTCAAACCAATCAAACAAAAACGAAGGAAGCTTGGCCCCGAGCGTGCCAAAGCTGTGAACGACGAAGTGGAACAACTCTCTAAACAGGCTCGATCACCGAAGTAAAGTATCCAGACTGGCTGGCAAACCCAACAGTCGTGAAAAAGAAGAATAGCAAATGTCGAGTTTGCGTTGACTTCACCGATCTCAACAAAGCATGCCCCAAGGACAGCTTCCCTCTGCCGCACATCGACCGGCTCGTTGAAGCAACCGCCGGACACGATCTATTATCGTTCATGGACGCCTTCGCGGGGTATAACCACATTATGATGCATCCCGATGATCGCGAAAATACTTCATTCATCACCGACTGTGGCACCTACTGCTACAAGGTGATGCTATTTGGACTCAAGAATGCGGGTGCAACATACCAATGGCTAGTCAACCGAATGTTCGCTGACCAGCTCAGGAAAACAATGGAGGTTTATATCGACGACATGCTCGTCAAGTACACCTCGGCAGACAACCATGTCGATCATCTGACAACATGCTTCGCAAGCCTAAACAAGTAAGGAATGAAGTTGAACCCGACCAAATGCACATTTGCAGTCACGTAGGGAGAATTTCTCGGTTACATTGTCACGAGGAGAGGACTTGAGGCAAATCCGAAGAAGATAACAGCGATCACCGAACTCTCCTCCCCAGAAAACACTCGAGAAGTTCAGCGTTTAACCGGACGAGTCGCAGCATTAAACATGTTCATCTCACGATCAACCGACAAATGCATCCCGTTCTACAACCTTCTCCGAGCAAACAAAATTCGAATGGGACACCAAGTGTGAGGACACATTTCAACAACTGAAAACCTACATGTCCACCCCACATGTCCTGGCCAAGCCCGAGGAGGGAGAGACGCTCTACTTATACATCTTTGTATCCACTTTGGCAATAAGTACCGTACTCGTTTGAGACGACCAAGGTGACCAAAAGCCCATCTTTTACACGATCAAAATCTTTGATGATGCAGAAACACGCTACAACACGCTCGAGAAACTCGCGCTAGCCGTCGTCGTCTCAGCAAGGAAACTCCGACCCTATTTTCAGTCACATTCGGTGGTACTTCTCACGAACCAACCAATCAGAACGATCCTACACAGCCCAAGTCAATCGGGTATGATTGCCAAGTGGGCAGTCGAATTAAGCGAGTACGACATTGAGTATAAACCTAGAACCAGCGCCAAGTCCCAGGTCCTAGCTGACTTCCTGATTGAGCTACCACCCGATCTCACCATAAGCGAAGACCAGATCCTAAAGGAGAAGTGGATCATGTTCGTTGACGGTTCTTCATCAAGAAATGGTTCGGGGGTAGGAGTCAAGCTAACTTCCCACACTGGCGAGATAATCGAGCAGTCATTCCACCTTGCCTTCCCAACATCTAACAATGAAGCCGATTACGAAGCACTACTAGCCGTCTTATGGTTAGCCGAAGTCGTGGGAGCAAAACAAGTAGACGCCTTCGCCGATTTACAGCTCATCGTAAATCAGTATAACGGTGAGTACGAAGAAAAAAACGAATGCATGGATGCGTATTTAAAACTCGTCCATCAAATTATCGCCAGGATCGGCTTGGTAACTCTGACCAAAATCCCCTGAAACGATAATTCATCCGCAGACGCCTTGGTCGCGCTAGCATCGACATCCGACCCTGATCTCAGGCGAATCATCCTAGTCAAATGTATAGCCCGACCGAGCATCTCCCAGGATGACGAAGTGCTCGTCATTACAGAGGAAGAAGAAGGAATGAACGACGCTCACAAAAGTAACGAAGAAATCACCAAGGTCGCAATACCCGAACCAGACGAAGCCATTGACTGGAGGGACGAGATAAAGGAATACAACCTCAACGGAAAGGTTCCCGAAGACCATTGGGCGGCTCGCAGGCAAAAGGCCCGATGCGTGCAGTACGTAATGATTAAGGACGAGATGTTTTAATGGAGTGCATCCAAGGCTCTTCTACGATGCATACACGGACTGGAAATCAAGTGGGTAACCCACGAGGGAGCAGGCGGAAACCACATAAGCGGCTGAGCTCTCGCTGCCAAAATCAAGCGGCAAGGGCACTTTTGGCCGACCATGATCGTCGACTGCGAAAAGTACGTATCACGATGTGAAAAATGCCAAAGGCACGCACCAAACATACATCAGCCAACCGAGTTTCTCACAACTGCAGTCACACCCTACCCTTTCATGAGATGGGCGATGGATATTGTCGGACCCCTCCCGGCCTCTCACCAAAAGAATTTCATCTTAATCATGACCGACTACTTCACGAAGTGGGTCGAAGCGGAATCCTATTCTGAGATCCATGACCTCCATGTTCAGAAATTCGTATGGAAATACATCATTTGCCGCCACGGCCTCCCGTACGAGATCGTGACCGGCAACGGATCCAAATTCATCTCCAACCTCTTCGAAGGACTCTGCGCAAGATGGAAGATCCGCCTGAGCAAGTCCACCCCGAGGTACCCACAAGGAAACGGGCAGGCCGAGGCAACCAACAAGACGATCATTGATGGACTAAAAAACGAAAGGAGAGCAAGAAAGGCCTATGGGCCGACGAACTTGACGGCGTCCTTTGGTCACACCGAACAACGCCAAGGAACTCAACTGGACAGACACCTTTCTCCCTCTCTCACGGAATGGAAGCAATGTCTCCCGCCGAGCTGAGCATCCCAACGATCCGACTAAGTGTCTCGCCCGAGCACGAAGAGCTAAACAACAACATGATCATCGATCGACTAGATCAAGTGGAAGAACTAGGTGAATGAGCACTACTACGTTTGCAGAATTACCAGCAACAAATCACCCGCCATTACAACAAGAAGGTTAAGGGCCGACGTTTCGTCGAGGGCGATATCGTCCTCCGCAAAGTTTTTGAAAACACTCGCGAATATTGGGAAGGTCCCTACATCATCACCAAAGTGGTGAAGCCTGACGTATACGAGCTCGTCACGATGAAGGGATAAGCCATTCCACGCTCGTGGAACGCAAACAAACTCAAGCGATACTACTACTAGGCCGAACAGAACGCAGACGAACGACAACACCGAGCATACGATCAGGGAAAAAAAACTGAGCTCGTTACACACGAGCTTAGAGTACTCTAATATGTAATGTGAACTACGATCGGCTTGATTCCCTTTCGGGGTACGTAGGAAACCTCTCACGAGGCTCAGCTATATCAATAAATAAATTTTATCAAGCACTTTATTCATTTAATTTCATAAGCTACCCGAACAATCGACATTCTGGCCAAATATTCGATACAACACGTCCGAAGCGTACAAGCCGGGCCCAGTCCCCTCACAAGGCTGATCGACAGGAAATAAGCCGAACCTAGTTTTCGCATAACTGTCCCGATCAGACCTTAAGGATAAGCCGAGCACTTACTCGCACCTGACCTTTGGGATAACGAGCAAAGCCACAATCCCATACAATTAAGTAAGCCGGGCCCAGTCCCCGCACCAGGACGGTTGACAGAAAAAATAAGCTGAACCCAGCTTCGCACAACTGTCCTGACGCGCTTACTGGATAAGCCGAGCACTTTACTCACCCCATTTCCCTAAAAACTAACTTAATCCAAGCATACCACTCGCGAATCGAACATACGAATATTTTGAGGCCAAGTACTCAGAAATGAAAATACTAAGTACGCGGAAAGGCCCGAACATACAACAAGGAAATCCGTGCTCATATTATATTAAAAACCGTGCATAAAAACACGAGTTTGAGCATACAAAATATGAAGGAAACAAGTTACAAAACAAGAAAGAGACTGGGGGGCTTTGGAAGAAGTATTCCCAACTCAACCGTCTGCACCATCCTCGGGACGATCAGAAGCACGATCCTCAACCCGACCTCTAGTCTCCCCAACCGATCATGCCGCCCAAATCCCATCCGCCACTGCGGGAGTCACGACAGCCTGATTAGAAACATAGGGATTCAAGACAAGCACAACCGAGCATTCCCCACGTCCTTGACTCTCCAGAGGAGTCATGACAAAATCACTATCTTCCAAATCCGTGAACCGGACCTCACTAAGCTCACGCTTAAGGTTGGCAAAATCAGCATCGACCTTCTCTATCTTCGCAACCGGATGTAAAAACCATCCTTAACAAGCGCCTTCAGCAACGATGCTACAGCAGCATCTTGGTTCATTGTGATCTGCTTCCGCCTCCCCAGGGCTTCCTCCTCTCTAGCTTTCTTAATTTTCGAAAACCGAGCCTGCGCCTTATCATAAACCCGCTTCCTTTCCTTAAGAACTTCGTGCTTACGGGAAGCCTTCATCCGATCACACTCAGACTTAAGTGTGCCCTCCGGTTCAGCTACCCGAGCAGTCAACTCGTCCGCTTCTGCCTGAGCATTCGAGCAATCCGTCAAGTACTGCTTGTTCTCGGCATCCAGCCGAACGTTCTCGGCATCAAGCTCTTCGATATTTTTCTCCAAGGCCAACACCTTCTCTTCTTCGGCCCTGAGAGACGAGCGGAGCCCCTCCACAGCCACCACCTGCTCCCCGAAACCCTCAAGCTCGGAAACATCCTTCTAAGCTTTAATAAGGCCCCACTTCAGCTCCCTCGTCTGATTCCTGCGTTCAACCAGCTCCTTCTCGTAGAGGTTAACAAGTGAGTTGTAGTTGTAGAGGCCCTAAAATGACAGGGGTAAGAGAGAAAAGAAAAGTTTAAACTCGAGCAAACCATTTATTACGAAGCAAGTACCGGATGAAGGCGTACCCGAGCGATATCATTCGCGGCTTGTTTGTCGAATTCCGGCATGAAAGACTCATTGACCTAGGGAAGCTCCCTGGGCGGACTGTCCCTAAGCAAGCGAAACAAATCCGCACAAGCTGTCTCATCGCGGACGATCGACTTCGTCCCATCATAGGTAAAGGAGAAACTATAATTGGGCCTACTCACCTCGGGCTAAGGCTCAATAACCACGTTTTTGGTTTGATCAATCCAAGCGTCCACCCCCTAGGATCGATTAGAAATATTTCCGACTTCCTCAGTACCAGCATGCTCGGAAGCTTCAACAACCCGATCACCAGTTTCTACAACAGCGTCAGACACTTTCTTCTTCTTCTTCTTCCTCCTCTTAAGAGGAGGCACATCCAAAGCATCCTCACTTCCTGGACCTGAGCCTCCGAGCGAGCCTCTAACGCTTTTGCTGTCTACACTTCATCGGGCTGTGATCTCTTCTTCTTCTTCTTCTTTCTTTAAGATTCAGCCTCATCCGCCGCCTGGCTCACTTGCCGATATATATCACGATGGACCTCGTCCCGAAAGACCATCCCTCGAGGAAGCAGACCTAGTGAGTCCTCCCGATCAGGATCCCGATTGACGGAATTGATATGTTCATCGTTCAGATTATCTCTGACGTAATCAAAAACTTCGAGCTCCATTTGGCCAATGTATTTTTTCTTTCTGCTCCTCTTCGTGTACTGAACGAGCGGTTTGTTTTTTAATTCGACCAAAGACTCGATCGACCGAAGATGACAGCCTGCAGAAACAGATCCCGATCATAAAAAGAAAGGAACCAATGAAAAAAAAAAAAATAACGACGAACGATACCTTCGTCAAGACTCTCAAAAGCTCTTTTCACCCGATCGGCTCGGACTTCTGGCCACTTCTGAATTCCCCGTGCAACGAGTTTCTTCAGATCCTCGGAAAAACTGTCCAGTAATGAAAGAGTAATAGGATGACGATCTGGAAAAAAGAAACGAGCATGAGTTAGTCAATTAAAAGGAACGAGCAAAGAAAAATTGATTACCATAAAGATGATTCCATCTTGTTCTATACGGCCTCTCCAGGTCGGGGACCGAGGCCGAATTAACCCGACCATAAAAGTAACGATCTTGCCAGTTGTCAACTTTGGACGGTTTACCGATGACGACATTAAGACCATAATGAGTCCTCATGCTCACATAACGGGTCCCCACGGTCATACTATTCGTCGATATCGATGAAATATCCTCGAAGAACCGAAGACTCATGTTGACACCGCATTCAGCGGCCAAGATCACAGAACCAACTAAGTTCTGAACAGCCGTGGGACAGAGTTGAGACAATGCGATCCTCCTCTCTTCACAATAGGCAATGAGCAGCCTTGGTAGTGGAAACCTTAGGTGGATATGACTAAACCAGAAATCATACATGCATATCCACCCCTTCGGGCAATGCCAAGGCCTCTCGTTCGGTTCGGGCTTGCGAAGCTCAAGCCGACAAGCACCACCGGTGGAACAATTTCTCACAAGACATCTGAAATCATCGTCCGTACACTTCGTTTGAAGAACGGGACGCAAAGGGCGAGATTTCTTCGCCTCCTCGGCGTCACCTAAAGTAAGTTGCTGCATCGTCTTCAGAGCCTTTTGAGACCTTCTCGGGATTGGCGAAAGAGAGGCATGCAAAGCCTGATCTACAAGATACACGTCTTCTTCTTTTAATAAAAGAGGACTTGGATGTTGCCCCGACAACACCGTCCAAGGTCGAACCCCAACGTCGTCCAAATCTACGAGAAACAGAATCTGGATGTTCGGGAGATCGTTTGCAACTGGAGATTAACGAGCTCGATCGATCCGTGGGCTCAGGGAAATAATCTTTGTTCGCCCCCAAACTGGACTGCGCAACAGATGAGCTGGATTGAGCGGAATTTCCCTTGGCTAATCTTATAGAATGAAGATCACGTTCGGATGACGATCGAGAGTGAGAATCGAATCTCATTATTACTACTAGTACAACAACAAATCTAGAGAGAAAAAGAAAATTCTAGAGAGAAGGGAGAGTGAAGTACCCACATAAGGAGAGAAATGAGAAATGAGAAGAGCAAAGAGAATTATTTATAAGCGGAGTGGTAATGTCTCGAGGAAAACGCAATCATCACACCTAGAGCGACTCTTCAGTTTCCAACGGTCATAGGTGCATCGTTTCACGCAAGCGACTCCTCAACTTCCAGCATCTTCCCAAGAAACTCTTGATCTTCTCGAGGACCATACGATGCAACCGAACATGCGTAAAATGGGCCGACCCAATTTCCACTGAACATGAATCAACCCAACTAAACAACTTTGCAAATCCGCCGACTTCAGTGACCTTAAAGATCGACGAACTGGGGGGGGGGGGAGGCTTACTGTTATATATGGGTTTAGCACCCATCCACTTACCTGTTCTCTGGACAAAGGTCGGCCCAACAAAAAATATTCGGTCTAGCAAATAAGAGGCCTAGACACATAGGTCGTCTAAACCGAGCTCGTCACCAATGGCTTGGTGCGGCTCGGCTCGTAGACTATACCATGCTCGGCTCGCGGTCTCGGATCAGCTCGGCTCCACTAACAGACAAAGTGAGCTCGGCTTGGACCATTTCGTCACTGAAGTACAGCCCATCCGCACGAGCTCGACAAAGAGTCAACGGCCTGAATAAAGTACGACCGTATTTTACTATAAATAGGAGTCGCCATTGTACATTAATGTAACTATTTGAGATTTGTGCACTTCTTACTACTTTCTCTCTCTAGAGTTAACACGTCCCGAATTGTAACCTGAGCTCGTCTCTCGACCTGCTCGGACTTTCATATCTAATATAAGCACGCTCGTCACCGAGCAACCTTCACTCTTTCCCGTTCATTTCTGAACTTAGTAAGTTCTTCTTTTAAAACAAACTTTGACCCACGGATCCCCGAGCACGTCAGCTCTTCCGAGCAAGACGAGCATTTTGGCCTTTGTAACAGACTCGGCTATCACAAATTCCATCCTTAATCACAATTATGCAATTATCATTCTTTGGCGTGTCAATTCTAACATGTAGGATCCTACTACAATTACTTAATCTAATCACATTCATTTGACATTTTCAGTTGTAAATTGTTGACCCACTTTCGTTACTGAATATAGTAATCGGGTCGTGGAACCCGACCGGTAGATGAAAGCATATTTAGATTAGATACCTTAACCTACCGAAATATTTAGCATATAACATCAAGCCAGAAAATCCAAAACTATACAATCGATATACTAATTACAGTTACCTTTTAAACATGGCAATATTTTTATTTATTTAAAATAAATGACAAATTGTTGGGTTACTATTAGTAAATGACAAAAAATATATCAGAAAGAGTTAAGACATAACATTAACAAGTCATATTATTATTGTAGGTATATATTTAATTTATATTACCGCGATTAAAACGTTAAACAGTAAAAAAACACAATATAATTGTAACGTAATGGTTTGTGATATATACAAATAGATTTAAAATATTAATTTGACTATATTTATATTTTCGATCATTTGTCTAAGAAAACTTTAAAATAAAATGTATTTAAGCTGAAATAGTTGAATGATAGATGATTTATTGAAAAATAATTTGATAGTGCAAAACGAGGATAAATCATATAGTAATTGCATGGTGAGTAAACAATTTTTTCGAACCTTTTAAACTAACAATCCGACCAACAAATAAAATGGACTCACAAACTAAGAGTGTGACATGCGACCTAGAGACGGCAGTTGTAGCGTTATAATAATACTATATCTTATGCTTGTACGATAGACATAAGTTTATTTGATACTAAAGGCGGACAGCTTGGCACGTGGTGTTCGACTCCAGCCTTCTTATTTTGTTTATATAAATCCGGATCCACCGACTTGGCTAGCTGAATCTCGATAGTATCTTATGCTGCTGACAAAAAAAAAGATATTCACTTAATAATAAAACATGCTTATGAAAAAATAAAATCAAAAGGTTAGCTAGTTTTTATACAAAATCGATATAACATGATCTATATCTCATTTAAATGCAGTGTTTTTAAAACCGGACTGACCCGGCGGTCGGACCGGGTTGAACCGTGAACCGGAAGCATTCCCGGGTTGGGTTGATTATAAAACCCAATAGTAGTTGAACCAGTTAAAAAACCGGATTGGACCGCCAAAAAACTGGAAACCGGTGACCCATTGAACTCTATCAAACTGGGTTTTATAAATTTTTTGTTAACTGCTTTTGCTTTCCTAAACAATCAAATATAACTATATTAATTTTAAATATTTATTAAAAAGTAAGATTAAATGTGTTTTTATATCTTATCTCTTCTTGTAATAGACGAATAATATAGAAAGTAAAAACTATGTATTTAAGAAGCATGATGTATATGTTGGTTAACGATATGTCTTGACGATAAATTATCCAATGTTTCACAATGTCTTTTAATGTCCAAACGTTATTATTTAACATTTATTTTTAAAGTAATTTTTAATGATTATTACACAGGTTTTCAAAAATTTTGATTATTGAAATGTCTTATTTGATAGTTTGAAACTAATAACATATATATATATATATATATATATATATATATATATATATATATATTATTTTAAGATTATCACAAATCTGATCGAACCCGGTCGAACCCGATCGAACCATATTAACCCATGACCCAAAAGTTTTATCGGTTCAGTCGCCGGTCCGGTTTTAAAAACATTGTTTATATGCAATCACTTTCGCAATACTTGGAAATATCTCTAAATATTTTGTTTTACAATTACTGGTGGTCACTGGTTATATGACTCACACAAGTCGCCTCGTACGTATGCGTGAAAGGTCAAACGTGTCATATTGTGTTCAGATGATGCCAACCAAATAAACCTCTCGATTCAAATACGAAATATATACTCTCACACTTGTCATCTTAATCCCTAATAACACCAAGAAACATTTAATCACTAACCTTGCTATGTACAATTTATGTCCCCTCGAGTTTTGACGGGACTATGTCAAAAATCGTATTCCCTAAGAAAAAAATTATTAGTTTTTTAAATATATTAAAGTTTCTACTCAAACTAAATTTATTAAATGCAGAAACTCGCTAACATAAACGTGATATTGATATTGCCATATTGGTGTCACTCAAATTGCTATGAAAACAAGCTTTAATTTAGTAAATGTGGTATACTTTTAAATCACTTCATTTTTTGTGTACATTATGTATAAACAGAAATCGAAAATCATAAAAATATGTTAAATATTGAAGTCAGAAGAGACTGACATAAACATGTTATTGACAGCTTCAGGTAGGTCCCGGACTATTTCATGTGGCTCCTTCCTATTGTATTTCATGCATTTCTTTAATTATTATTTCTGTTTTTGTATCATTATTGACGATCAAAATTATTCGAAGTCAATTCATATGAAATGTCCCTTCCTTCAATATTTTCTTGCTCGATTCTTATGGTTCATGCTCCATCTGTATTTGTGTTCAAAACTAGTAAATTATATGATCTCTTATATAATATTTCACCTATGATTTGAGCGCCGCCCAGGCAAGAAAAATTTGCCATATATTGGACGAGTTGTGGTATGAGTCCATATTTCTAAAATACTGGATAAATATACACCAAGTGGGTTGTAATTTTCTGGTTCACTTGTCTATAGAAAATTTCAGAATTAAACATGTTTGTGTTGGGCATTTTAAGAATATGTGATTTATCAAAAAATATTTTTTGGTATCTTGCGAGTGAGAATAAAATACAAAGAAAAATCATGTAGTGATTTTAAGGTTAATAAAAAAAACTTATCCATCGATAAGGATGGTTCCACATGCCAAAGTGGATATGGTGCCCACAGACAGGTGGTCGAGAGTTACAAATATTACATAGCCAAATTCAAAAGTGAGTGTTGAATCATTTAGACTCACACGATAAGGATAACAAACATGGTGCGCAACAAAGACGTTGTGCTTTGTGAGTGAGAGTGATTATAACATTCCGGTTTCTAGTATATACAAAGAGGGTTAAAAGTGTTGAATGGTAATCCCCCTTTTGATTCTTATTGATTGAGTACACAGTATATACACACTAATGAGCTTGATGTACAAATTTGTTATAGAGATATTAGGAAGGTAAATATTTCATATTTCCTATTCTATCACTCCCCCTGAGTCACAACATCGTCATGAAGGATGTTGAGGTTGGATCGAAACTCATTTAACAACAGTGAAGGCAGCCTTTTGGTGAATATGTCCGCATACTGATGGGAGGATAGAACATGATGCACTCGAACTTGACCCAGAGCAATGCGCTCACGAACGAAGTGTAGGTCGATTTCCACATGTTTTGTCCGTTGATGTTGGACTGGGTTTGTGGAGAGGTATAAGGCGCTTACGTTGCCACAGTAGACGAAGGTTGCAGTTGATATAGGCCGGTGCATCTCTAAGAAAAGGTTGCGAATCCATGTGGTCTCAGCAACAACATTAGCAACACCACGGTATTCATCTTCAACACTCGAGCGAGAGAAGGTGTGTTGTCATTTGAAGGACCAGCTGATGAGGTTGTTGCCGTGGAAAACACAGTAGCCGGATGTTGATCGTCGTGTTGTTGGGCAGCCAGTCCAGTCTGTGTAGGCGACAAGACTCAATGTCAATGTTGGGTACATTTGAAGCCCATGGTGTAGGATTCCTTTGATGTAGCGTATGATCCGTTTAAGGGCATTGAAGTGAATTACGTTCGGGTCATGCATGAATAGGCATAATTTTTGAACCGCGAAGGAGATATCATGCCTTGTAAATGTCAGGTATTGAAGGGCCCATGCTAGGGATCGATAAAGAGTCAAATCGGAGAACGTTCGACCGTCGTCAGCGGAAATTTTGGAGCGAGTATCAGCTGGTGTGGTCACCGGTTTGCATTGTGACATGTTGGCGCAATGAAGAATGTCAACGGCGTAATGATGCTGCGAAAGGAATAAGCCAGATCCATTACACTTGACATCATTACCGAGAAAGTAATGGAGCTCCTCGAGGTCGGTCATAGAGAACTCCGCGCTAAGTAGGGAAATGATTGTGCGCCTGAGAGCTGTTGTTGAAGCTTTTAAGGCGATGTCATCAACGTAGATAAGGAGGTAAGCCATGCTTGTTGGTCCGTTAAAGACGAACAATGAAGCATCAGACTTGCTTTGAACAAATCCGATCCGAGCTACAAAGTGGGCAAAGCGTTGATTCCATGCTCGAGGGGCCTATTTATGACCGTAAAGGGATCATCGTAGCAGACAAACGTGATCAGGTCGAGTGAGATCAACATAGCCTGGTGGTTGGTGCATGTACACCGTCTCGTCCAGTGTGCCGTGAAGAAACGCATTCTTGACGTCAAGTTGGTGAATAGGCTAGTGCTTAGAGAGGGAAACATCAAGTACAAGCCGTATAGTAGCTGGCTTTACAAGCGGACTGAAAGTTTCATCACAGTCAATCCTTATTTGCTGCTATTTCCCATTTGCGACGAGACGTGCTTTGTATCGAGTGTGTTTCCCATCCGGTCCAAATTTGTGCCTGCATAACCACATCGAACGCACAATATTAGTAGTTTTGGGCTGTGGAACCAATTCCCACGTTCCAGTTTTAATAAGAGCATCGTTGTAATACCATGTTTCCAAAAGGGGCAAATTTTTAATTTTGCCAAAGTCCATGGGCAAAATGGTAATTTTACCAAAAATTGAGACGAAAGCCGGGAAGGGCCAAATGTTATTATTTTACAACATAAAGAAAATTTACAAGATCATAAGTGGAAGAAACGGAGCAGAAATGGGTTTTTCGGCTTGTCGGGAATAGAAACCGATTAAACCGAGAAAACTTTGAAAATCCATAACGGGAGCTACATAACTCCAAATGAGGTGATTCAAGTTGCTAAATTCATCTAAAATCAAGGAGAATCAGTTTTTGGAGTTTTTGAGATTTATAAGAACCGTTCAGGGTTTTCTAAAAAGTAAAACGCGAAATCGAGGAAACCGAGCAAAGGATGATTAGGGGAATTATGGATGGTTTAGGAAGCTAATTGCTAGATTAATGTCCTTAAGACACCTCATAGGACAGGTGTTCCTCACCAGATGGTGCCACCTGCCTATGTTGCATGCATTTGCATGGTTCTTGTGCATGAACCAAAGGAATAACCCATCAAATCACTTTTGTTTCACCAAACTCATTTTTGATGAGCTGAATCTCTCTCTAACCCTCATTCACGACCACACATCTCTCCTCTCTCTAGATACCATAAATTCTCTTTGAATCTTCAAAGAAAACTCAAGAGCATTCAATGTGTTCTTCAATACTTGCAACACAAGAAAGTTATGAAAGTCCATAACTTTCTAACCATAAACCCAAATCACTCACTACCAAGACCAGTAGCTTCATCTTGATCTCCTCTACAACCGACGGTCATCTCTCTTCGTCGCTGTCGCCGGAGGTTGCCGGAATCTCGCCGTAGAATCACCGCGGCTAGGTTCTCCTTCTCTCTCTCTTCCTTTGGTGATTCAAGACTTCTACCACCTCTCAACAGCTTCAAGATGGATCTAGGAGTGTTTGCAGTTGCTTGAGCTCAACAACCGCCGCCAGAAAATCCTCCTCCTCCGCGGTCAAAGCCGGAAAATCTTCTCCACCACCAGTCGTCAGCCGGTTCTTCAGTGATGGGTCTGCATGGGTTGGTTTAGGCTTGGTTAAGCCACAGTCAAAGTCTTGGTCAACCTGGTCAACGGTTGACCAAAACCGGTTTAACCTAACCGGTTCAATTGGAAGCTAGTTCAGTCGGTTCAGTTGGTTTGGTTCGATTGCATTGGTTCAGTGGGTCACTTGGGTCAACCGGAGTCAAAGTCAATCACCGGTCAACTCCGTGGTCAACGCCGGTCAACGTGTTTGACTCCGGACGATTCTGATTCAGCCGGTTCTAAAGGTGTTCAGGAGTGTTCGGGGTTCGTGTTTGTGTATTCGGGGAGTTCGAATTCTAGTTCGGGGTCTCGAGGATTCATATCCGCATCCGTGCCGTCATTCCGACCTATTCACTGTGAGTCGGCTCAAAACCTGAAAGTAGTTAGAAGCATGTAGACCGAGAATCGAGAAACTGTAGATTTAGAATTGCATACCCGTATTGAATGATTGATTGATAATTGATAATGACTGATTAATCGTAAACCGGTTAGGTTTCGGAGATGCATGATAGGACCGTAGGGTTAAAATGATTAAACTGTTGTGTGCCGTTAGGTTGTTAGAAATATTGATTGATGCATACATATAGACGTTGCATGATCGGGCCGTATATGCATCTATATATACTAAGGGAATGATAATGAATGAATCTATGTACGGGAATTAAGATGACTTAAAATACAGAAGTAAACTTAAACAAACATAGAGAGTATGTAACGGGCGGTTTGTTTATGAGTTAAGGGTTTTGGGGTTATTAAATGAATGAATTAAGGTTAACTATGAGACGTCGGGAAGTTTAGTAAGCTACTAACTCTAAACCGATGGATCGAGGAGTCATAAAAGATACTTATGAAAGGTTAAGTAAAAGGTGTGGTGTGATTGATAGGCCGTCTACGGGTTAGCAATCCACTAATCCAATGTAGCGATCATTAATGAGTTATGAGCCGTCTTCGGATTAGTAATCCGCTAATACAAGATAGCGAACGAGATTAAGTTGTTAATCAATGAGTTAAAAGATGTTAGAAACCCTAATAGGCTTTCTTACATGGTTTTTATGTTGTTGTGTGGTTGCTTGTATGATTGTGTTGTTGCTGTTGAGCTTTGTTGTGCAGGCCTGTTAGATCGTCTCGGTGTTGGGCCGAGCGGTCCTTGTTGATACTTACCTCGGTCACGGGGCCGGTTAAGTTCATAGCTACTGACTCGGTACGGCACCGAGTCAGGGTGAAGGTGATGGTGTGTGTGTTAGACTTACGGGATATTGTGTTGAGATTGTTGTTATTTATTGATTGATCGTGTTATCGTTGTTAGAGTCCAAGCGAGTCTGCGTGTTTACGTTCCTGCACTAGGACTCTAGGGTGCGTTAGATCCCGCAAGTCTAGGTTTTGAATACGTTATGGTACTTCCGACCCAATTGGATCCTCGGGTGGCTACCTAATTGGATCGTGGACCTTCGGGTGGTGATTCTAGTTAAGGCCTTAACCTACTGAGTGACGCCGGTAGGTGTGTGGTTCGAAGAATACGGGGTCATGTCCTAGGGCCGAATCGGATGGAAACTTAGGTTACTGTGGGGTAGCCCGAGTCACTGCGTATCGATGGGCTGAGAAAACTGTCCTAGGTCGTGAGACTTCGTGTTTACATCTAGGAGTCGAGGGTTGGTTACCATGTCGGTGACTATGTAAACATGTGGAAGTTACCGAGATAGTGAAGGGACCATGTGTGTGTGTTTTTGGTATTGCGCGATAGATAGATCGAGTCTCAATCGAGAGCATGTGCCGCGGTGCTTCCGATTTCCTTTAACCGCTTCTCTTTCTTTTGGCAAGTGCTTGTGTGTTGTGGGTTTGACACGACGTGGTAGTGCGTGATCGACTGTTATCTTTGTTGTTTGTTATTTTGGAGTTTTTGGGCTGGAAATTGTAGATGCTAGATAGAATAGAAGCCGTAGTGGGGAGCCGTCTTGCTGGGTGATCTTAGATCGCTCTTTAGGCTCTTTTTATTTTTTTTTCAGGTTTAGCAGCGACGAACGGTGGAGGTCCTCGGTGTAGTTTCGGGATCGCTTGTGGCGGGGTTTTGATTCGATGTTTTGTGATTTAACGGTTCGGCTTTGGCGCCATTTTGTTATTGTGATTTGGATGTTGTATTTGATAGCGAAATTGTTTTTTAAATGTGTAAAACGTTATGTAAACGTTTGATTGACTCACAAATGAATATGCTTCCCTGATATAGTGGTTTCGTCCGAACCGACACAACTCACGGAAGCGGCACAGGTTGGGAAGCTTTGTACCGTGGAAGTGAGGATAGCGGGGTCAAGGACGAGTCAGTGCGAGCTTTGTCTCAAACATATATGTCTCTGGCTTCGTCTTGTGGTGAACTTTTCCTGTTTGACTTGCTCGGGCTCGACTTGGTCATGTTCTTGTTTGATTGTTGATCGGTCAGCTCGACGGTCAGCGGATAATATGAAAGGGGTGTTACAGTCGTATTCCTCATTGATGGAAGGGGTCCAATTTGGATCCTCTAAAGCTTTTATGTGAAATTTTGGAAGCGGAGAAAGGAGCTCAATGTGAAGAGAGAAAATGCGTTTAGGTTTTGTAATGCCCGCCTTGCCTCACGTTCGCATCGAGTGAGGAACTATTGGCTTAGGAGGCGTTCATTCAGAGGATCTGGAGAGGGTGAAGGAGGTGGGGTTGGAGCAACGATCAGCTCCGTGTGTGGAGGAGGTGGAGAAGGAGGTGTGAGAGGGATGTTTTGAATAAGTGGTCGGGTAAGAGGTGGTATATCGGTTTGAGAGGGAGATGAGGATGAAGTTGGATTAGTGTATGGAAAAGAGCTTTCATCAAAGATAACATGACGAGATAGAATAATTTTACGAGATGAAAGATTTAGGCAACGGTAGTAAAAAATGGGACGGTTTTGATATTCACCACCATTATCACATTGGAGTGATTTTATTTGCATCCAAACTGAGTATGAACATAAGCCATGAATTGTAAGAAAGTGTTAAAAAGTGTCAGATTTTCGGTGAAGTGGATAAACCCAGACAAAGTGAGAAAATTGATCAAGATAAATAACATAATACTTGAACCCACAAATGCTGGGAACCGGTGAGGTCCATAAATCGGAATGAATAATCTCAAAAGGTTCAGAAATAGCAGAAATAACATATTGAAAAGGTAGACGAGTGTGTTTCCCTAGTTGAAATGCATGACAAAGAGGCATATCAACTTTAGAACAACTTATTAAACCAGAAGAAATGAGAGAATGAAGAGTAGTGTTTCCCAAATGTCCAAGACGACGGTGCCACATCGTCGCGTTGGAGAGTGAAGAGATCATGGCTTGTGGATGCTTGTTGGTGGACGATGGTGTGGTGATGGAATAGAGCAGACCGTCACTGTTACATCGGAGAAGAGGAGTCCGAGTAAGAAAATCCTTTACCAAGAAACCAAACGGGTCAAATTCGATAGATACATGATTATCTTAGGTAAATTGACGAACATATATGAGATTTTCAATTATTAAGGGACAAACTAAAACTCTGTTAAGATGTAAAGAACGATTTTGAGAAGGAAAAGAGCATGAGCCAATAGCGGAAGTGGGGATAGAGGATCCATTACCAACCGTTACAGATGGGAAGGAGCTCGTATTAAAAATGGAACGAAGGTTTCCTGGCTGTGACGTGAGATGATTCGCCGCACCCGAGTCCATGTACTAGCATCCATCATTTAGATTTTGCATTGTCATCGTACCAAAAGCAGCATCAAGATTCTCATGTAGTTATGTTGGTTGATAACTAGCAATCGAGTTGGAGGAAGAGCCGATGTGATGTGGTGGAGGAGCAGTACCGAGCAAACCAGGAGATGGATTTGCTGCGACGAGATGTGCCGTTGATGTTGTGTTACTCCAGTTTGGTCTTTTCCACTGCGAGTTTGGTAGATACCAGACCGGTTGTTGGTGCGAGCTTCATTGTTGGTGATTCCACGACTGACGGCCTCGTCCATGGTAGTTGTTGTTTTGGTAACGACCTTGTCCTCGGTAGTTTTGTCCACAATATCCGTGATTGTCGCGACAATTGTTGTGAGATCCCGAGTCATCCGAGACATATAAAACATTATGAGAGGAGGAGTTGGCTGTCTGAGAGACCAAAATTTTAGGATGCTTGGAGAGTCGGTCTTCTTCCATTTGAAGCATCGATCGAGCAATACTAAACGAGGGGAATGGTGATCTATGTTTGATAACATTGATGATGTTATCGTATTTTTCAGTGAGACCATTGAGCATATGCATCACAAGCGAACGTTCAGAGACATGTGATTTAACATTAGCGAGGTTGTTAGATAATGTCTTGAGTTTGTTGACAGTAGTCATGAACAGAGAGGTCGCCAATGGTGAGAGATCGAAGGTCGTTTTCAAGCTGAATAGTACGAGCCTCCTTGTTATCTCAGAACAAGTTTTCGATCGTCACCTAGAGATCACGGGCCGTTGAACGAGTCTTGAGAACAGTGTCGAGAAGAGATTGGGAGATCGTACCGTAAATCCACATCTTCACAAGTCCGTCACGTTCTTTCCATAGTGTATCATCTGCGTTTGCGGCGATGGAGGTACCATTGAGATGACCAGCAACACCGAAACCGAGACAATGTGTCTCAATGAGTTCTCTCCACGCATCATAGTTCATCTTTTTTCATATCAAGAATGACTGTAATGTACGATTTGATGTGAATCACAGTAAAAGCTTTGGTGGTTTTTCAGCCATGGTTGGAAGAACAAGAAAGAATGAAGAGAACAGATGAAGAAGATCGTGAAGGAAGAAGAAGGAGAAGAAGGGTGGCGGCTGCGTAAGGTAAAAGAAAAGAAGTGTTTTTAGGTTTTTTTTTTTTAATGTGGTGCTGATAATGTTTTTTGTAGTTTAAACCTGGCTCTGATACCATGTTAACCCCTTGGGATTTTTATTGATTGAGTACACAATATATACACACGCTTGATGTACAAGTTTGTTAAAGAGATATTAGGAAGATAAATATTTCATATTTCCTATTATATCAAAAAGAATTGATTTATTTACCTATCTTATTAAAGTACACTTATCTTTTTGATTATTTATTTTAAGGGAACTATAGAATTAAACGTGTTTAAATTGAGAAAGTTTCGTAAATTAAGTGATTTACCAAAAAATCATTCACGACATTATTAAAATGAGAATAAAACAAAGAAAAAGATGTGGTGATTGTATAGTCAATAAAAAAAATATTTTGAATCTCTCATACTAAGGCACTAACCGTCTGATATAATCCACAGACCAGCAGTAGATAGACTAGGACCACAGACGATGGCTCTTTGATGGAATAATATATGTCAGCACTTCTGCCGCTAAAAAATGAAGCTCGCCGCAAAAAAATAAATTTCGGCCCGTTCATCAGGCTTAGGAAGAGCGTTACATGTTCTCAGATGGTTCATTACTGCAAATTGACCAAAGCAAATTATAACTCTGGGCTAACATTCTTGTATCTGTAGGAGAGACGAAGGCATTTGGGCTTAGGCTTCTGTTTCTTTTTCAGCCCACTTGGATACATCCAAATTATGTGTTGACAATAATACTCACACTCGATAAAATGAACCGTTTATTATAATTTGAACTTATATATGTATCCAATCGATCAAATTTGTATGTCTACGAGTAGTTCTTACATTACCGTACCTAGCATAAGTAAATCAATACTATTAAAAAATTAGAATCAAAAGAAAACTAACCTTTTATTCATGTGTTATTTACAAGTTATGCCATTACACATTAATGATTTAATTAAATTTCATTAAGGATAATTAGGGAATATAACATTATCTCTACAATCCATGTTTCCAAATAAGACAATAATTAAACATGTAGCCAAACAACCAAAATATAATGGATCATACTTTCCTAATTAATTAAAATTAAAACAAATGTATATACAATCATTAAAATATTAAATCAATTGATAAATATAATTAAATAATTTACACATAATAGTTATATATAAGTTAATATTCTCTAATTTTTAATTTAATTCAAAATATATTTTAATATCTTCTTTATTTTTGTTACATATATATATATATATATATACATATTACGATTGATGTTTTTACGATTGCACTTTTTAGCGGGTTCTTCTATCAAATTGTAAAATATTTAAATCATTGAACGGGTTGAAAAATAGATTAGCCAATTTCGATTATAAATTTTTTTTTTAAATCTTTGCATGAGTTTTATATATATATATATATATATATATATATATTAAATAATTTCAGTTGATATATTTTAAACTTAATCAAATATTAAAATTATTTCATATTTATATTATTCAAATATTTGAGGCGTCAAATTATACTTTATGTTTGAATGCAGTTTTTAACTGGTTGTTCCATCAAATTTGCAAATTATATATACCACTACAACATGTGTTATATATATATATATACATATATAACACGGATTATTCTATTTCTACTTTCGTAAATATTTAATTATTAAGTATACAAACATAATAATTTTCTTATAAATATCTGTTGTTTTATAAAATAATATTTTAAATAAATGTCATAAAAAGTAAACTTATGCCACATAACTTTTACAATGGTTGTTTATATATATATTTCCAAACCATGATCTTACGATACAACACGGATTAAAACATATAATACGAAATCGTTATTTTATTCTCTTTATATTTACGATATATCTTCTCCCAAATAACACACAATTCATTTTTTAAAAAAATCTAAATTATTAACTCACTTTTTAATAATGTGGATTAAACAATTATAATCAAAATTAGATTGTATAATCAAAAATCTAAATTACTATTAACAAAATAAATAAAAAATTGAAAACTGTAAAGAAAAATAATTTAATGCACAAGCTTAGAAACTTGATAGTCGGCAAAATGGGAAAACACGTTCGCTTTGATTTCAGTGATGATCAAACCATTTAAATCTTTAGTTAAAGAAAAAAAGTCTTAAGTATCTTTTGGAGACTAAATTCCACTTTTACATAACCAATGTATTTCACCAACTCTACTCTGCTTTCCAATGCTTACAATTTAGCTCTACAATTTACGTCCTCTAAGTACCGATTTTCTCCAATGTACAAAGTATTTTTTTCTGCTAATTAAATACCAATGTCGAATCAGTGTTATAAAATATGACATGTAACTTCGTATATACCACATCGGTAAAGAATGTACTATTTTAATTACCTATACGATGAAATAATATGTTTTAGATGATATAGTTAATTATATGGTGTATGTTTAGTTTATCTGGCCGTATATACAGTACTTTTATAGTTTATAAAATAAAACTTAGAATAAGCTCACGAGAGAAAAAAAGAACAAAGAAAAAGCATGCATATTAATTATTCGCGGCTCTAAATATTTCCATGGAGGATATAACAAAAAATGAAACGAACAGAAAAAAAAAAAGAGAGATGTTAACGAATAAATAAACTGACATGGTATCTCACTAAATTATTAAATAACTCGTAGTTTATTACAATTTGATTATATGTGCTACTTTATACATATACATATGAAACATCAAATACGTCTGGCTTTCTTAATTTGGTTACCTAGAGATGCTGAATGAAACATACAATCGATCTCTTTAGAAACATTCAAAATGATCATTCTTCTGCTTCTAAAAGAATCTCGAACCTTCAAACTTCTCGACGGGACTCTCTTAGGCTTCCTCGGCGCCGGCGGACAAGTCTTTGGAATCTTCGGGAGAATCTGGTCGAGACGTGTCGGAGTCTTACATAAATCTTCTTCTTCTTCTTCTTCCTTCTTTACCTTTACTCCTCCTTCGCCTGAGATTTTAGTTATCTCTCGGGATTTAGGTTCAAGATCTTGATCTGGCCGGAATTCTTGAACGCTTCGGTCTGAAAACCCTAGAGAGGGTACACGAAGGAACCCCACTTCCGTTTCGCAGAGATTGTTTTGATCGGGGAGACTAGTTCCAGTGTCTGAGAAACCCATCTTTCAGAAGAAGAATGTAGCTCAAACTTAAAGGGGAGGAGGTTAAATAGTCTGATGTGAGAGAGTGTGTGTGGCTTTTAGTGGCTTAGTTGTGCTTTATATAATGGTAATAAATTGTGTATTTGTAAGTATAGTTTTATTTGAGAACATTCGGGGTTTTAGTTAATGTTTTGAGGGATCCGACGCAACAAATATACTTTATGTAAGGTTTTCATGAATGTGGTTAATCTCTATACCAATCACATGTTTCTCTCCTTTTAAGGCCACATTTTTGCTTTAACATGCAGAAGATATTTAACCAAACTCAAATATTTAGTATGAAAATAAATAATTACTCTATTTTTTTCACACATATTAAAATAATGAATAATTGTTTGATTTATTAATTTTTACTTTGTTTTTGTTTTATAATGTTTTACCATTTATATTTTTATATTTTAATTTATATTTGAAAATAAAATGCATTAACTAAAATAAAAACATCAATCTTTTAAAAACAATAACAAAATCTAAAACATTAATTTTTTAAATAAAAAGGAAGTACTTGAATATGAAACCTCATTTATTTAAGTTCTCCAACAATTAAATTAAAAACTCATGTTATTTCTTCCAATTTTTTCAAAATCAAATGTCTCTCATACAATCAAAAATTGTTATTCCATTAAATGAATTAAATTAGCCAAACATATTATATATAATAATTGTGTAAAGATATAAGAAAGCTTGAAAGCGTATTGACATGGAAACGGTAAAACGCCACTTTTGTTAGTTGAAAAGGAAAAAGGTCGATTACTTTCCTTTATTCATAAGCTAAAAGAAATTATTGAGTTTAGTGTCCAAAGTAAGCTAGCCCGTCTCTTTCATCTTATTCAAGGTTGTTAAAATCATCATCATTTTCTATAGTATATACTCTGTGATCCTAACTTTGATGCATGTGAACTTCGATCTCACATGCCTTCTATGTTTTATCACACCCACCTATATATATATATATATACATTCATGAATGCACATCACCATATCTGTAACTATTGCCATTTAATATGATCCATCATACATCCACTTCCTTTCGTGTGTATATCTAGTCAAGATCGATTTAACTGACAAATTTAACGACTCGTTATGTTTGTACTGATTTGTCATAACGAGTCTAGACTCTATGTCGATTAAATAACGATCCGACACACCAAACCGACAAATATCTTAAATGCCTGCGATACAAATTCTAGATTCTATCGACATATCTCAACATTTGTCAATGAACAGAAAGAAATGTAATGGAAATCAACACTAATAATAGATATTGTACATATATTTGTCTCTGTTATGTATAAACTAATAACAAAAACAAAAAGATGGATATAGATAATCGAATTGTCCGGACTTGGCTCCGCCGCGCACCACTAATCCCTGCCGGTATTCCTCTCCATCACCTTTGCTCAGTTTGCTTCAACAAGCTCTCATGACTTCTGATCAAGTTCCGCCTATCGACTCCGGTCAAATCAACAAAGTGACTCCTCTCGAATCCACAGATCCGATGACCTTTTCTATGATTCGCCCTCTCGAAACAACTACTCCGCTGACCCATCTGGAGCTTCAATCAGTCAACTCAACCTTTGAGAATCAGGTCACGGTGGATCTATCTGCAAATTCTCTTCCTATACAAAGAGATGATACACCAATCTCTCCTGCTTCAGTCTTGGATCCCAAATTTGGTTGGGTTGCACCGCCGGAATTAGTTCTCAACTGTGCCATGGAATCGTTGATGCCTTCCCCAGGTCGATTCATGGAAAGTAACTGTGAAGCTCCGAGGTTTTCACTGTCTGAAAATTTTTTCAACGGTGAATCGAATTCAACAAATAGCTTTCTCCTCCCTCTGGTTGTTGAGAATGTTAATGATAGACCTTTTCATGTGGAGAAAACCGTTGATGTATCCTCAGCTTTAGCCACAGCTACTTTAGCATCAGCAAAAGCAAATGGAAAAGGGGTGCTTTCAGAAAACCCTTCTTCTCCAGTTACTCATCTGCCTCTTGCAACAGGTGTAGTCTCGTCTTGTGAAGTTTCCACCAGCAACAAAATCTTGAGCCACAAACCACCACAAGGAGCATGGGCCTCACCTTTCAAGATTGCTTCGCTCTTCCCTGCCGTTGAGCACGCTCAAGCTCCAACACACAAGGTTCGTGAAGAAAATCAAGTTTCTAATAACTCACTTAACGAGCAGTGGCCAGCTCTCACTGCTGGGAATCAATCTATGCGTAAGCGGCTACCCCCTGCAGCAAAGTCCACATCTTTGAAATCAGCTGCAACTGCTGATTGCATTAGTCCATTAGCACCAGACATCATCAAAGCTTCGCAAGAATATCCTTGGGCTGCTAAGATGAAGGCAGTTTGTAATTTGCATAGAGTAACTAATCCAGTTTACATGGAAGACGGCACCCCTAAGGTAAACATTCCCAGCCATGTTTTATTAGAGGGTATAGAGAATCAGAACCAGTTTGTTGTTGGTCAGTTCTATAGATGTAAAGCTCCTTCGGGCGGGCTTATACACGCAGTAGCTTCTCGCTTATGGGGTAGAAAATGTCGCATTTTTACTCGGAAACTAGAGGAGTCCTCTTATTTATTCCATATCCCGGATGAAGCGACTAGAAAATGGGTGATTCAAAGAGGTATTTGGCACATAGATGATTGTCTGATGTTTGTTTCTCCGTGGAGTCCAGCACCTGTGATTAGTCTACCAGAGATATCTACTATCCCGGTTTGGTTAACTTTGCAGAACATTCCATATCAACTTTATTCTATCAAAGGCATAGATTGGATTGCTTCTGGCATAGGTGAACCGATGCTAACGAGTAAGCCTTGGCTTGATCCCACCCAAATGGGAGAGGCAAAGATTCTGGTAGAAGTGAAACTGAACAAGCCATTTCCACAAAGAGTAGCTCTTGAAGACAACAGTGGCTCAATCACCATGGTTAATGTGTTGTATTCATGGTTGCCTCCAAAATGTAGCTGTTGTGGCCATCTAGGCCATAAAGCTTCTCACTGTCTTGGTGCTAATGATCCAGCTTTAGGTCCAGTTTCAGTTGTTGCTGAGGAAAAAAATGGTGAAGCTACAGGTTCTGCGAACGCTCCTCTTCAGGATGGTGTAACTATTTCAAAAACAGTTTTCCCTGATTTAAACACCAGTCTACCAAAAGTTGGAATCTCAGTAACTAATCCAGAATCTGCCCCTGCTAAGGGCTACACACTCGGCCAAAAAACAGATAAAAGCACCAAGGTTGATAATGTCTTACCGACTGCAACTCGGTCCCATGTAGTAGATACTCCTCTTCCTGAGACGGTTCCGATATTAGCATCCCCTACAAAAGATGCTCCATTGTTTTCATCCTTGGAGGATGATGCATTCGTCGAGTATGAAACAACTGTGGTTCGATCCGCCACCAACTTGTCTTCCGCTTCAGTCCCATCTCTTGTTGTGAATGAGCAAGGTAGCTCTCCCCCAAATTCTACTTCGGAAATGGTTTCAACTTTTCATATTTCAGGTAAAACCTCAATATGTATAAGTGAGGAAAATGACGATGCATATATGGGAGTGAGTAACTCCTTCGCTGTTTTGGAACAAAATGATTTTGTCAATGATGATTCAACTTCACAATGGAGTCGGGGTGGAAGACCGATCAAACCAACACAAAAAGTCCAGGAAATGCTTTGGACCAAAGGTGGAAGAAGAGGGAAACGCGGTCGTGGACGTGGGTAAACATGTTTTCGATAACAGCGATCTATTTTGCTTATTAGGTTGATTAAGAAGAACACTAGCATCTGGAATTTTCGGGTGGTTGGCTGAAGAATCAAGCTCTTGATTAAAGTCGCTGATAGCTCTATGTGGTTTTAAACTCCTTGTTAGAACTCTGCTTATGTATGTTGTTTTTCACAAACTGTATGACTTAAATGTCATAGCACTTGCATTTTAATAAGAAAACCCTTTTTCAAAAAAAAAAAAAAAAAAAAAAAAAAAAAAAAAAAATTGTCCGGACTTTATTAGATTAAGATGTGTGTGTAATATTGTATACCTTCAGCGTAGTGACGATTTGTTATATGTTGTAGAAAAAAGTTTTTTATCCTTTTCAAGTTTCTAAAGACTCTACTACCGAAAAGTAAATAGATCCAAGATTTCTTCACGTAGATAGAAACGTTTCAGTCCAATCACGAGAGAATCTTTGGTAATCCTAACCAGACAACTATAACAAAACAATTTAGTATAAGTTTTTATTGTAAATAATCATTTATATATAAACTTGCACTAAACACCCAAAGCCGTGTTGGATAAGCTTCAAGACTTGAAAATAAGAAAAACTTCTATTAAATTGTTTAGGAGTTTTTCCCATTAAGAATATGAGTTATCTATTTCTTTTTCTTATTATGTTTAACAAAGTTGTGTTAAGACCTATAAATAAGATTGTTGAGTTGTGACAATCTTATGAGGTGATTAAGAGATTGTTTAGTTTTGAGAAGTTTCTAAGCAATCAATAAAAGAGAGTCATTCTTTTATATTCTTGAATCACAAACTATCAAACTATATTTGGTATCAGAGCGTTTTGCCTCGAATCCGATCAAGAGAGATTTGATTAGACCTAAACCTAAGAAGCCAAACACTCAACCATGAGGTTTCAACGAGAAGGTAAGGGATTAGAGAAAGGATTTTTGATCCACTGTCCTATGTTGACCACCACGAATAATACAGTGTGGGTGATGAGGATGAAAGTTCTGTTGAGGATTCAAAAAGTGTGGGAAACCGTTGAAACAGACAAAGGAGATGATGACAAGAAGGATATAGAAATAGCGTTGTTATTCCAATCCATTCCGGAATCGATGATCCTATAGGTGGGAGAGCAAGAATTGCTTAAGGACATCTGAGAAGCTATCAAAGCTCGTCATCTAGGAGCTGATCGAGTCAAGGAAGCGCGACTCCAAACCCTAATGGGCGAGTTCGATAGATTGAAGATGGAATCGGATACAATCGATAACTTTGCGGGAAATTTATCTGAAATATCGACAAAAACCACTGCCCTAGGTCAAGCTATTGAGGAACCGAAGCTGGTGAAGAAATTCCTAAATAGTTTACTTAGAAGCAAGTATATTCAGATTAAAACTTCTCTAGAACAAGTCCTAGACCTAAACACCACGGGTATTGAGGACATAATAAGGAGGTTAAAGGCTTATGAAGATCGAGTGGGTGAAGAAGAGACTCAATCTGAAACGCAAGGGAAGTTGCTCTTTGCGAGTTCAGATCAGAGTTTTGGAGGAAACATAAGAAGAGGACGAGGCAGGGGAGGTAGACATAGCTCGAGAGGGAGAGGTAGAAGACGTGTTACACAAAAAGAAAGTTCGTCTAACACACAAGGTCATTTGAAAGAAAAGTAGGATAAGGATCTTTCTAAGATCATCTGTTACATGTGTGATAAGTATGGCCATTATGCGTCTAGCTGCCCTGATAGGTCCCAAAAGACTCAAGAAGCAAATAAAGTTGAAACAGAAGTAGATGATCAATCACTTTATATGCATGAGATTGTGTTTCTGAATGAAGAAAGAATCATACCTAAGAAGTATGAGTCCGAGAATGGATAAGAAGGATTATGGTACTTAGAAAATGGAGCAAGTAATCACATGACAGGTAATAAGCATTACTTCTCCAAACTTAATGAAAGCATCAAAGGAAAGGTGAAGTTTGGAGATGAATCTTGCATAGAAATTGGTAGAAAATGATCCATCTTATTTCAAAGCAAAACAGAAGAGAAACAACTTGTCACTGGCATCTATTACATTCTTGAGCTAAAGAGTAACATCTTGAGTTTAGGACAGGCCACAAAAGCTGGTTGTGATGTTAGAATGAGGATGAATTACTTGACTTTACATGATCCAATGGAAAGACTAATAGCTAAAGTCATAAGGTCACAAAACCGGCTTTATAAGATTAGTCTTAAGATTGGAAAACATGTATGTTTCCAAAAGCAACAATGTTTAGAGCTTCAAAAGCGTTGGAACTCTTACATGCTGATCTATGTGAACCTCTTACACCGTCCAACATTGCTCAAAACATGTATATATTTGTGATCATTGATGATTTCTCAAGATATATGTGGATTATATTGTTAAAGGAAAAGAGTGAATCATTTGAGAGATTCAAAGGATTCAAAAGTGCTGTTGAAAGAGAACCTGGAAAGGAGATCAAGAATCTAAGAACAGATAGAGGTGGAGAGTTCACATCAAAAGAGTTTAATGACTTTTGTGAGATCAATGGCATCAAAAAAAATCTCACTGCACCTTTCACACCACAACAGAATGTAGTGGAGAGAAGAAATATGACTTTGATGGAGATGACAAGGAGCATTCTGAAAACAACAAAAGTACCAAACTACTTATGGGGTGAAGCTATAAGACATGCTACTTATGTCATTAACAAGGTACCTACAAGAGCTCTTGAGAGTAAAACCCCCATATGAGTGTTTTAAAGGAGTAAAACCTAATGTGGAACACCTAAGAGTATTTGGTTCTCTAGCTTATGCAAAGGTAGAAGGAGCTAACCTAAAGAAGCTAGATTATAGATCACAAACACTTGTGCATCTATGGATTGAACCAGGATCCAAAGCATACATACTGTACAATCCCACAACAAGAAGGATTGTGGTAAGCAGAGATGTGATCTTTGATGAGAAAGCATGATGGAATTGGAATGAAACAAGGAGAGATTCGAGTATGAGTCCAGAGATGTTTCATATGAGATGAGGTACTGTTGTAGATGCATGAGAGGGTCATGTAGTAATCACTCATGATCTAGAAACAGAGCATGAAAATGATGCAGTGGACGATCGTGGGTTCAAAAATCACTAGCAAGGTGACGTTGGATAGGGTAATGATCCTGTGCAAGACAACAATGATCATGATGAAGAATAGGAAGAATTTCAACAAGAACAGCCTCTAAAAAGATCTACAAGAACGGTGAGTAAACCTAGTTACCTCGATGATTATGTCCTGTATCAAGCTTCAGTTAAGAGCAAGATGTTGCTACTCTCAATTAAAAACGAGCCAAAGAACTTTAAAGAGGCTGAAAGCTTGAAAGAATGGAGAGTCGCATGCTTGGAGGAGCTAGTTTCTATCAATAAGAACATGACATGGAATCTTGTTGATAGAACCGATGACATGAAGGTCATAGGTCTAAAGTGGATATTCAAGATCAAGAAGAACACAAATGGTTCAATCAATAATTACAAAGCAAGACTTGTGGCTAAAGGGTATGTTCAAGAAGAAGGTGTAGATTTTGATGAAGTCTTTGCACCAGTGACAAGACTTGCAACCATACGCTTACATATTGGATTGGAGATCTAAAATAAAATGTATTTGTTGAGCAACCTGAAGGATTCTTGGAGAAAGGTAAAGAACATAAGGTATATAAGTTGTCAAAAGCTTTGTATGGTCTAAGGCAGGCGCCAAGGGATTTTAAAGGAGATGAGATTCAAGATATGCACAAAGGAATCTTCTGTGTATCGCAAAGAAGATGGGAATGCACTTCTCATTGTAGCAATATATGTTGATGACCTATTCATAACAGGAAACACCTTCAAGGTAATTAAGGTGTTTAAAGAAAGGATATCATCTAAGTTTGAGATGTCAGATCTTGGTAAACTTACTTACTATCTAGGTATTGAAGTATACCAAGGAGAAGATGGAATTGAGCTTAAGAAAGAGGGTTATGCTCAAAGAATCCTAAAGGAAGCCGGATTAGAAGAGTGTAATCCAACTCAAATTCCTATGGATTTCGGATTGGAGGTCTCTAAAGCCTTAAAGGAAGAAGAGATAGATCCAACTACTTATAGAAGAAACATTGGATGCCTAAGATACCTTCTGCATATATATGCAGAGTCCAAGAAAATCATATGGAGAGGTGATAAAACAGATCCTAAGGTATCTAAGAGGAACGTTCGGTTATGGTCTGAAGTTCAGGCGTAACACAACAAAAAGGCTTATGCGATACAATGACAACAGCCACAACATTGATCCAGATGATGAGAGAAGTACAACATGTCATATGTTCTATCTTGGTTCGCCACTTATCACTTGGTTCTCTCAAAAGCAGAACACGGTAGCTCTGTCTTCGTGTGAGGCCGAGTTCATGGAAGCAACAGAAGCAGCTCGGCAAGCCATTTGGTTACAAGACTTACTTAGCGAGATCACAAGCTAGAAATCAGAAAGAGTGCTTATCAGGATTGATAACAAATCAGCAATATAACTGACTAAGAATCTTGTGTTTCATAGAAGAAGCAAACACATTCAAAAGCGCTATCATTTCATACGAGAATGTATTGAAAGAGAGCAAGTTGATGTGGAGCATGTACTAGGAGTGGAACAAAAGGCAGACATCTTGACAAAGGCATTGGCAAGGATCAAGTTCAAAGAGATGAGAAGTCTCATAGGAGTTCAAAATCTATCTAAGCTTGAGTTGAAGCTTAAGAGAGAGATTGTTTAATAAGCTTCAAGACTTGAAAATAAGAAAAACTTCTATTAAGTTGTTTAGGAGTTTTTTCCCATTAGGAATAAGAGTTATCTATTTCCTTTTCTTATTAGGTTTAACAAAGTTGTGTTAAGGCCTATAAATATGATTATTGAGTTGTGACAATCTTATGAGGTGATTAAGAGATTGTTTAGTTTTGAGAAGTTTCTAAGTAATCAATAAAATAGAGTTATTCTTTTATATTCTTGAATCACAAGCTATCAAACTATAAGCGGCATTGTGCATAGTGGTAGTTGGATCAGGACTTAGGAAAGGAGATTGCATCCCCTTAAATTTAGTGTTTCTGAGTTCGATTTCTACTACAAACTAAGTTGTTTCGTTTGAACCATTTAGACTTTTAAGGCTTAAGTGCTTGATTAATCCGTGGGGGACTTACAGAAAACTTCTGCCAAAGAACTTGCTCACTCTAGGGATTTGTTGGTGTTGATGAAACTAATAGTAGTGTAGAACAAACTGTTTGATTATATAATACCAAATCTCGGATTTGTATATACTAAAACCCTAAAAGTTAAATCGCTCTACTAAAGTTCCAACTCGAAATCTGCTTCTTCTTTTCTCACCTCTCTCTCTCTCTCTTCTCTCGAAATATATTCTTTTCCTTTCTAATGGCAAACATTATTGTCCATGCCTCTACCAATGATAAAAGGTACATAATCATTAAAATTCGTGCATACATACCAATTCATCTCGATTTTGATAATCTAAAGTACTATGGTGCGAACTCTTTGAAACTTATTGCATAAGTTTCAGAGTTTACAGCCACATCACCGGAACCTCCCTTCCCTCTGCTGGCGATGATCAACAATGGAAAGAACGAGATGGGCTCGTTAAGATTTGGATCTATGGTACAGTCTTCGTAAAGTTTCTTGACACAATTCTTAAAGCCAAATCCACGGTTCATGATTTTTTGAACAATCTGGAAAAAATATTTTGTGACAACAAAGAAGCTCAATCCATACAATATGATATAATGAGCTTCGAACACTTGAAACTGGCGATATGTCTATCACAAAATTTTGCACATGATGAAATCTCTCACAGATGTACTCGCGAATCTATACTCACATGTCCTTGACATACCTCTTGTGATGTTTCTTCTTAGTGGCCTCTATGAGAAATTTGATAATATCATCAACACTCGATGTTTCTTATGGAAGAAAGACGTTTATCAAAACAAACAAAAGAAACAGCTCAGCATACCACCGGTACATCATCATCCAACGTCCTTTAAAAACCTAAAATATAGCAACAAAATAAACATCAGCAGTATGGGGGGGGAAGATGCTATGGAGTACGAGGCCATGGAGGACGTCACAACCGCATACGAGGACGATATGACAACAACTGTTACAATCACAATCAATCGTACCAAAAACTCCCATGGGGTTATCCGCCAATCTTGGGAACAATTCAACTATGGCCCTCTACCGCTATAGTTTCAACAACTATGGTACACATATCCATTGTTTCTACCATTGATTTTAGCACTATGAGCCTTTAAGACCCTTCGAAAGAAGCTTGATACATGGATTTTAGGGCAATGAATCATGTTAACACACAACCATGTACAATACATTCTTTTTTTTTAATAAAAACAATCATTCTCCTTTTACTGTCGGTAACAGTTCCATCGTTCAGGTTACACACACAAGAAAGTAAACTATAAAATCACCATCATGTCCGCTTCACCTTCGCAACACCCTTTTGAGTTCCTCCATTGAAAAAAATATTTTTGTAGTTTGCCGTTTTGTTACCGATAATTTATGTTCGCTTGAATTTGACTGATTTGATTTCCGTGTTAAGGAGCTTCAAAAATCGCAACGCTTTCTCCAATGTGATAGCATGGTACACTTTATGCCACCACACCTCATTCATCACCACTACGTTCTCTCTCCATTTTTGCTTCCACCTCAGCTCTCTAGCATCGTCGACTCGGGTATCCGGGAAACTCTACCTTAATATTTTATATTCTGTTGGTGTTCCTTCTTTTAAACTGATTGACATGAAAACCTTGTCTCATGCTTGTAAATTAGGAAATCATGTTAGACTTCCATTTTATTTATCGAATTCGGTCATATTACGACCTTTAACATTATATTCTATGACATTTGGACGTCTCATGATCTTAGTATTTTTGACATAAAATACTATGTTGTTTTCTTGATAATCACAGTCAAGTCGTATGAATCTATCCACTTAAATGAAAGATTGACACGTTCAATCACTACTTACACTTATCAGCCATGGTTTGAAATCCATTTGAAAGGAAAATCGGCGAATTTCAATATGATAACGGTCACAAATTCAACAATATTTTATTTCACGACCACCTGGCAACAACTGGAACAACATTTAGATTTCTGTGTGCGTATACATCCTAACAAAATGGAAAAACTGAACGGATGCTACGCACTCTCAACAACCTTTCATGAATGCTCTTTCTTCAAGCAAACATGCCACCAACCTTTTGGGTGGAGGCCGTCCACATGGAAGATCACCTCCTCAATATCCTTCCCACAACAGAAATTCAAAACAAAATATCATTCGCACAGTTATTCATGATGAACGTTTTCTATGATCACCTCCACGTTTTCGGGCCTCTCTGCTATCCGAACCTACTCACCACACTCTGCACAATCTTGCGCCACAATCAACCCCTTGCATTTTTCTTGGTTATCTGACAAAACACCGCAAATAGATGCATGGACCTTACGACAAATCGCATCATAATTTCAAGCCACACATTTTTATGAGAAATCATTCCCACTGGTAGAATCAGCGTCTCCATCTTATACTCTTGTCATTACTCAACAAATTTATCTGATCACACAGATTACGACGCGAGCGTTACCTCCTACTCCATATTCATCTTCGATGGCTTCTATGCCTCATTCACCACCATTTACTCATTCTATGGTAAGTGGTAAGGAAGGAACAAAAAACCCATTCAACGGCTCAATATTCATACTTGTGAGGTTTTACTATTACCTTTGTCTCATGTCCAAGCCGTCAAATACCCAAACTGAAACTCTGCCATAGAAAAGGAATATGATGCTCTTATTAAAATCGAAAAGTGGCCTTTAGTACCACAGTCAAAGTATGCTAATGTTGTTCGTTCCATGTAGATTTTCAGGCATACATTTGATGCAACATGGAAGCTTAGGCTTTACAAGGTGCGTATAGTGGCAAATGTCAAATATGAACAGGTTGGAGTCAATTGTGAGGAAACTTTCAGTCATTTCAGCAAACAAGACACTATACGCTTCATTCTCTATGTCGCTATCAAAAAAATTGGCGGTTCCACAAATTAGATGTTAAGAACGCTTTCCTTCACATGTAACTCAAAGTTTCCTCGCCCAGATCATGTTTTCCTTCTCCATCGCTCTCTCTCTATGTCCTCAAACATGCCTTTTGCGCTTGGTTCTTCATGGTTTGCATCATTTCCTCGTAGTCTTGGCTTTATACAAAGTATACTAGAAAATTTTATTTTTGTCTTAAGTCACGACAAGGATCTACCTTATCTTCTCCTCTACGTAGAAGACATCAATCGCACGACCTCTTCACCAACGTTGCTATCATCCATCATCACATCACTCTCTGGTCAGTTTCTAATCAAAGATCTTGGACCATTGCATTCTTCCTCGACATATCATAGTTCAAATGGACTCTTCTTTCACCAGAAAACTACATTGCAGATCTCATAAATCTTTTGCATATGAGGGAATGAAAACCTTTTATTAACTAATGTCACACACAATCAAAGCTAACTGATATTAGTGGTAAACCCTTCTCCGATCCAACTCTCTATAGAATTATTGCTTGTGCTCTCTAATATCTCGCTTTCACTCGTCCAAACATATTGTATGCTGCTCAACAAGTATTTATTTTTATGCATGAACGTTGAGAGGATAATTTTCTCACACTAAAACACATCATGTGATATATTTAAGGCACCATCTTTCATGGCCGTCATCTTCATCTCCTTATGAGAGAATTGTTGCATATATAGATGCAAATTGGGCATGGTGCCCAAATACAAGATGATATACTTCTGGTTTCAGCATATCTTTTGGCGAAAACCTCATGTCTTGGTCTGCGAAACAACATCCCACCATCTCTCGAACAAGCTCTGAATCAGAGTATAAGGGCGTCGTTAACACATTTGCAGAGCTAACATGGCTGCGGAATTTGTTGATTGAGCTACATGTACTAGTCAAAACTGTTTCTCTTGTCTACTAGGATAACATTAGTGCAGTGTATCTTTCTACGAATCCAGTTCATCATAAACGAACGAAACAAATCGAGTCTGATATACATTTTGTAAAAGAACGAGTTTCAATGGGACAAGTCAAGGTTCTGCATGTATCAACATCCATTCAGTACGCTAGTATTCTCACAAAGGGCTTACCAACATCAGTCTTTCTTGATTTTTGATTAAATGTTTGGAAGCCTCAAGTTCCGACTGCGAGATGTTAGATTAGATAATACCAAACCTCAAATTTGTATATATCTTTTAGATATAATCTTACATATGATTCTATTCATTGTACATTATTTATATATATATATATATATATATATATATATTCAAATGAATGCACAACCTCTGATCATCCGAGATTCATAAAATTACACAAACACATCATAATATTGACTTTTTTATATTCAAGTAACTCAGCTGAAAAGCTCCTCTGTAAAGGTGGGCTAAACAAATCAATACTCACTTTTTGACGATGAAAGGAAAAATCAAGTGCCAATCATAGTACACTTTCTTGGTGTGCGCTTAATTACGTGATTTTACACACAAACGTAACAAGAAAATAATGTGAATGGTGGTGGTTTGTATATCTCACACCTTTATCACCATCTACCGCCAAAATTATATCATTATTTTCAAGTAATATTATAAATTAAAGCGAATCTATATCTAAGATCTCGGGATTCTTTAACTAGGTATCTCATTCAGCAACTGAAGTTAAGCATATAATTAAGCTAACTTCTTGTTCAGATAATGGATAAATAGAACACACACTCATGAAGATTTATTGAATTATATCTCATGCTCAATCATTTTGTCTCCCATCTTCTACTTTCTCCTTCTACCCTTCTTCTTCGTTGATTCTAGTTTCAATTTCAGTGTAATTACAATCATTGACTATTAATAATGTAGTTTTGCGGAACATGTCTCTATTGGACAGCTAGAGATCATTACAAAATCTTGTCTTGTTCATACATGATATTTTGTCCAAGAACTTAATTGTTATCTGTTCATGATAATGTATTTTATATAGCACCAATGAATTTACACAAATCACATCATAACGCATACAAAATGTTTTGATAATTATATCTTAATTCACGTCACAATGTATACAAAATGTTTTGATAATTATATATTAACTCACATCACAACGCATGCAAAATGTTTTGATAGTTGTATATTAATTTTATACACTTAACCCATGTATTCACTTTATATTGTTTTCCCACAAATACGATCTCATTTTAAATCAACAACGAAAAGATTGTGAAAAAAAATTAGACCATACGACACGAAATATGTCTCATTGTCTTCATCACTTATATACACACTTGAAATTTTAAATTTCTTTATCTTTTGGATCACAATTTCAGATATTTGTGAACTTCAGATCTCTGTTTTAGTTAAAGATATTTGTGGATTTCAGATCTCTGTTTTCAGTTATTAAAATATAATAATTGAGCATACGACACTGATACTTTTCCGAGGAGGTTTTGGGTAAATAAATAGGTTTTACCGATTAATTCTTCCACAACCCAATATTTCAATGACCAAAACATATTTTATGAAGTTTACCGAGGTTACATGACCCCATAAACCTCTTACGATGTCGACTCATGACCGGATTCGAATCCATGCATGTAATGAGTGTTCGAAAGTCGTCTTGTTACCACTACCTAGATGGTGACATATAATTTTGTGTAACTATCTAATTGGATATGTGGCTTTGGATACGTTTATGTCAAGATCAATAAAAAAACAAAAATTCCAAAAAGCTTTTTAGCCACTGGCGTTTTTAAATTCCACTAGCAAGAGAACAGCCATATCTCAAACCTAAATTTAGGTAAAAACAAAATGTATAGGGATAGGAAGCACCAATGCACCATCCCACTTATTCCTAAAAAATACTATTTACATTTGAACATCTTGCATAATTCTTTGTATAATTCGGATTAACCAGCTAACAAACTTATCTTATATGATTTGTCCATCCAATCCATATATCTTACTTTTTTTTTCTTTTTTTTGACGGCTCTCTTTAACGCTTCTGTAAGTTTTGTTGAAATCAAAGTTGTAATATCATTTTGAATGGATTAGTTTTTATGGTCACCAAAAATTAGTTTGCAACCAACTGTCCAAATGATTCATGAAACCTATTACTCAATTTGTGAAAGTTAAAAGACAATTTTATTTTATTTTATTTTAGAGACATCAATTGCATTGATTAAACTTGGGGCTATTAAATGTAGAGGGAATGGTGTCACAAAATTTAGGTCAAGAGTAAGAGACAAACCAACTTATATATATTACTATTTCATCAATCAAATCAATAGTTACTAAATTCTCTTATAACTAGTCGACAAAAGATAATTCTCTTAATTGTTATAAAATGATTATTTCATTTCTATAATAAGTATGTTTAATAAATTTAAAATAATTCAAACATAAATTAAATTTCATCTTTTTATTACAAGAGAATATTAGAAAAAGTGGTGCTAATAATATATTGTAAATATATGTAATCTATTGTATATTATAATGTTAATATGATTTGTTCGCACCATGTGCAAACACAAATATTATTAAACATACTTTAAAAATATAAAATTATTAAATTAATCTAACAATAGTAATATTATTATGAAATTTATACGAGACTATTTATAGTTAAACATACATATATTATTATATTTAATAAGGTATTTTATAATTTATTATAAATAAAATTAATAGTACTAAAATAAATTGTAATTATATATTTTTGTATATAAAAATAAATACATAAATATATTATTTGAAATACTTTATCATTTATATATACAATTTCAAAATTTATATAAATAATACGGATTTACTATATAAAATCTAAAATAATATTTATTAATATTTAAAAATTTTATAAACGTTTTCATATTTATCATCTTATTTTTTTATTGAAAATTATGTATATCTATAAAATAAAATTTAAAATCATCATAAATATTTTATATTTATCATCTCATCTTATATTTTTTTTATCCAAAGTCGTGTATATCTTCAAAATAAAATTTTAAAAATTTTCATAAAAATTTCATATTTATCATCTCATTTTTTCTATCTAAGTATATATTCATAATAAAAATTTAAAATATAAGTTAAAACGAATACAATAATTATTTAGTCTAATTTCATAAATGACAAATTAGTAATCAAGCATTTTGAGAGTGAATATAAGACCAAAACACTTTACAATTAATATAAAGATGTGTACTCTTTTGTTTTAGTTACTTCACATTTTAAATAATTTTTTATTATTTCAAATTAGATGATGTTTTTAATTTTTAATGTAAAATTATTAACATTTATATTTTATAGTTATTTGTATTTTGCAGTTTGTTTTACTACTTGTTAAATTGTATTTTAATAATTAGTGATATTTTCTGCTTAGAAAAACTAAAAGATTAAATAACAAAAACTGAGAGAGTATTATTTATTATATGAGAGAGAGACGAACCTGTGACGAAGTGGAGAATGTAAATTTCTATAATTACTGAGTTGCCGACAAAAATAAACTTCTCTTACTACTTCTATTTTGCACGAAGGAATTAACATATTTATACAAGTAAATAAATAAAATATTGAGAACCATTTCAAACCTGTCATGTCCTGTTTTATTGGGATATATTGGAACTTATTTTAGATATATTATAATAATGATGGGTAGTTACATAAGAATATTACAATCGTATATTTTCTCTAGATTGTAGGCGATAGATAATGATGGAATTGTGACGAACTTTATATCATTCATTCTTCAATAGAATATAAAATATTTATAATATTTTAGCATGGTATCGTAGCAAATTTCTAAACACTACAAAAAGAATTTTCGCTTGATCTCAATACTCTTCGACAATGGTGATACGGAATTAAGCTTAGCATGCAACGATCTTGACGGATTCTACAATAACAATGAATCATGATGCACTTGTGGCTCCTTACTATACGCATCCGTCAGATAGTACATCACAAGTTCTAAGTCCAATTCTTCTTTATCATATCAAATTATGAATGATGGTCAAAGCTGATGCCCAATTCGCTTCGCACCAAGAGAAAGTTGGGTTTTATTAATTGATCTCTTAAACGACTTGTTAATAAACGAGAAGAACAAGAACAATGAGACACAGTAAATGCGATGGTAATCGGTTGGATCTACAATAGTGTGGAGTCCAAACTTCAGCCTTTGATATCTTTGGTATATAATGCTAACGCGATGTGGGAAAGTCTTCAACAAAGATTTTATGTTAGTGATGATACTCGTATTCATAAGCTGCATGCGAACATTGCTGCGTGCGAGCAGAATTGTGAAACAGTTGAAGTTTACTTCAGTAAATTAAAGATAATGTGGGATAACCTCACTGACTTTGAGAAAGTGTTTAAATTTTGTTGCGAAGCGCAGAGTGAGTAACACTAGAACTTTCTGTCTAATTTCTAAAGGGAATCAATTCCTCAATACTTATCTTGTATGAGGTATCAATCTATAAAGAGTTGATTAGTCACTTAGAATGCATAAGTCCTACTAATCCAAGCAAGTTCAATTTCAATGTGATATTCCTAAACTCTTAAGTGACACTTATGAAAATCAATCAAGAAAGATCAAAAAATTATAAACAATCATATTCAAACTATTAGGTTCAAAAGCTAAGCAAAATGATCAATGGAAACAAGTAAGTACGAAAACTAAGCAAATTTAAGATTATGATTAAAGACAAGCCCTTGGTTAGGACAATGACTTAAAGTGATCCTAGAACTAATTAAGAGCCTTAATACTTTTACCAAGTTGATTACTGGGCAAAATGACTAAGGCCCCTTTCAACAAATCAAATGAAAGGGCCAGTGACCTATTGGACCTTATACATATGGATGTGTGCGGCCCAATGAGCACAAGTGCCAGAGGAAATTTTCGATACTTCATTACCTTCACTGATGATTTCAGCAGGTATGGCTATGTCTATCTAATGAGACACAAGTCGGAATCTTTTGAAAGGTTCAAAGAGTTCCAAAATGAAGTACAGAATCAACTTGGTAAAAGTATTAAGGCTCTTCGATCAGATCGTGGAGGAGAATACTTAAGCCAAGAATTCAATGATCATTTAAGAGATTGTGGAATTGTTTCACAACTCACTCCTCCTGGAACACCACAATGGAATGGCGTGTCTGAGAGGAGGAATCAGACTTTATTAGATATGGTTCGATCAATGATGAGTCTCTCAACTCTTCCATTATCCTTTTGGGGATACGCTCTAGAAACGTCTGCGTTTACACTTAATAGGGTTCCGTCAAAATCAGTTGCAAAGACACCACATGAGATGTGGACTGGAAATGTTCCGAGTTTGTCTTTCCTGAAGATTTGGGGTTGCGAAGCTTATGTTAAGCGATTAATTACAGATAAGCTCGAACCCAAATCTGATAAGTGCTACTTCGTTGGTTATCCTAAGGAAACCAAGGCATACTACTTTTACAACCAATCCGAGAACAAAGTGTTTGTTGCTCGGAACTGCGTTTTTCTTGAGAGAGAATTTCTTTCCAAGAGAAACAGTGGGAGTAAAGTACAACTCGAAGAAGTTCGAGAACCGCAGGAAAATGCTCAACCCGTAGAGGAAGAGCAACAGTTGGATCTACAAAGAGTTGTAGAGACGGCGCCTGTGGAGCCTGAAATTCGCCGATCCGAAAGGATCCGTCACGAACCCGAGAGATATGGATTTCTCGTAACCAATTGTCATGATTTGTTGATCATTGACAGTGACGAGCCAGCGAATTTTGAAGAAGCAATGATGAGCCCTTACTCCGAAAAGTGGCTGAAAGCCGCTGAATCCGAAATGGGATCCATGTCACAGAACCAAGTATGGACTTTGGTTGATTTACCCGATGGTGCAAGACCCATTGAGTGTAAATGGATTTTCAAGAAGAAAATTGATGTGGATGGAAACATTCAGATATATAAAGCAAGGCTAGTGGCAAAAGGTTTCAAACAAATTCATGGTATTGACTATGAAGAAACCTATTCACCTGTCGCCATGCTTAAATCCATTCGGATTCTCCTAGCAACAGCTGCTCATTATGATTATGAGATCTGGCAGATGGACGTGAAAACAGCTTTCCTTAATGGAATTCTGGAAGAGGATGTGTATATGACACAACCCAAAGGTTTCATCGATCCAAATGCAGCTAAGAAAGTATGCAAACTTCATCGATCCATTTATGGATTGAAGCAAGCATCTCGGAGTTGGAATCTTCGTTTTGATGAAGCAGTCAAAAAGTTTGATTTCATCAGAAGCGAAGAAGAACCATGTGTTTACAAGAAGACTAGTGGGAGCGCAGTTGCATTTCTCGTGTTGTATGTAGATGACATACTTCTTCTCGGAAATGACGTTCCGTTGTTACAGTCTGTTAAGACTTGGCTCGGAAGTTGTTTTTCAATGAAAGACATGGGAGAAGCCGCATATATTCTTGGAATAAGAATCTATAGAGATAGATTAAACAAGTTGATTGGACTGTGTCAAGACACTTATATCGATAAAGTCTTACACAGGTTCAGAATGCAAGATTCCAAGAAGGGCTTCATACCAATGTCTTGTGGCATAAGTCTCAGCAAGAAGCAGTGTCCTGAGACACCTGCTGAGCGAGATCGCATGAGTCGGATTCCCTATGCCTCGGCGTTGGGATCCATCATGTATGCCATGCTCTGTACTCGTCCAGATGTTGCTTGTGCTTTAAGCATGACGAGTAGATACCAATCGGATCCAGGTGAAAGTCACTGGACAGCAGTCAAGAATATTCTGAAGTATTTGAGAAATACTAAGGATAAATTCTTGGTGTATGGAGGAAGTGATGAGCTGGTAGTAAGTGGTTACACAGACGCAAGTTTTCAGACAGACAAAGATGATTTCCGATCACAATCTGGTTACATCTTCTGCCTGAATGGCGGTGCAGTCAGCTGGAAGAGTTCCAAGCAGGACACTGTAGCAGATTCCACAACTGAAGCTGAGTACCTCGCTGCTTCTGAAGCGGCAAAGGAGGTTGTTTGGATCAAGAAGTTCATCACTGAACTTGGTATGATTCCTAGCATTTCTGAGCCAGTGGCTTTGTATTGTGACAACAATGGAGCCATTGCGCAAGCAAAGGAACCTAGATCACACCAGAAATCCAAACACATAGAAATGCGATATCACCTTATCCATGATATTGTGAATAGAGGAGAAGTGAAGATCAGCAGAGTCCCGACTGATGAGAACGTAGCTGATCCGCTGACCAAGCCCCTCCCAAGGCCTAAGCATGAGTTTCACACTGCTGCTGTAGGCATTAGATTTCTTAAGATATGATCTTGTTTTCAGTGGGAGTTATATTTGGTTTTAGTTATGACTTGATGTTCGAAAAACATAATTTAGTTATGTTATATTAATGAAATTGTTTCAGCATTATTTAATTGTGAATAATTAAATATATATTGTCCCAAAGTAATTTATGACATTTTATAGGTTATCAAGTATGTGACTTGATCATGAAACCCTATAAGAAACAAATGACATAAATTATAAATGGTCCCTAGTCGAGGTTGTTAAAATGGGACACTAATAACCACGTGAGACTAGTATGTGAGGTGACTGATGACTATGTTTCATGGAGTCATTTAATAAGTGTATTAAAGTCAATCACATAGATATGTGTTAGAGAACACATGATCGGACTTGACCCGTTAATGAGAACTCTACAAGATGTTATATGAGTGTCATAAGAGTTTCTCATTACGACTAAAGAGAGTAGTCCTTAGACCTGAGTTCATCATGTCCTCTCTTATATGGATTGGTTCGTCTTGACTTTGTCAAACGTCAGCGGTAACTGGTGATCATAAAGACACTGATTAGGCGTATCATGAAATATAAAAGAGACATGGATGGAAGAAGATGGGATTTGTACCTCATATATAACAGGAGTTAAATATCTCTGGGCCTATCGAAGATTTGATACTGGAAATGCGTGGCCGCGCTCAAACGAGGTGATTGTCAGTCGTTTGTTTTTATCAGTACAAATCGGGATTCGATAAACGTGATCTGGCTTAATAAGGATGACACAGTTCTTGCCTTATGCTATATTGAGATATAGCTACAAAGGGATTAAAGGAATAGATGATTCCAGTACAAGTGGGAGATTGTTGGGAATGTCCTGAAATCTATTGTACTTGCTCTAAGTGAAAGTCGTATAGTCGAGATGAGACAATCACATAACACTAGGTAGTCATAACGCTTTGCTAGAAGCCACTTATGATCAATGAGTTGAGAACTCATTGCTAGTGTTATATGATCCTACAGGGTCACACACCTAAGCAAACTGGGCGTTAAAGACGAGGTTGATTATTAATGTAATGATCCAGTGAATGCATATGTGATATGCATTCGATATCAATGTTCTGGGGCAGCATCGATCGTTGCAGATAGTGCATCGATCGATGCACTCGCGGATTAATCAGATTAATTCGGTTTAATCGTTGGTTAATTCCGTTGTGGTTTAAGCCGACATATATAAGATATATGGTCGACCTAAACTCGTCTCTAACCTAATTTACAGCCACCAGAACATAGATAGAAACCTCTCTGGAGATTAGATCTCTGTAAGGCACTAGCATCCCTGTGGTCCAGTTTGTGTGCGTGTGGATACCAGTAGAGGCGCAGCATTTGAGGCGCTTCGTGATCTCGATTATCTGCTAATACTTCCGCTGCAAATCATCAGGTAAATCTGAGATCCCATAGATTCAATTATATGAACCTTAGATCCTAGGCTAGGAATTCAGACCAGGATTGCCTAATTGGATTAGGATCTGGTAGAAATTCCTTCAAATTCAACACTTTTTTCTTGGCTAATTCCAAAGAGGTCTTACAAATCTCAATAAAGTGTTTAAAGGCTTGAAAGAATGATGGACTTAGGTGTGGTGGTCTACTTGAGCAAACGAGAGTGGTATAAAGGGATCATAATCCCCAATTATATATATGGTATCCATTAATTTAATCAACAATGTATGAGCAATATACTTAGATGTAAAATTAGAGTTATCTATTATTAGAGCTAGTATCGATTCAAAGCAGGTTTCAACAAAAACAGGAGACCAAAGACAAGTAATCCAAGCATGGTTCGTCCTTACTTTCTATCCTTTCTCAAATGCAAACCGAGAACAACCAACTAGCATGTGAAACAAGTTTTCTCCAAATCAAGCCTTACAAGAAAATTATATCATTGCTCTCTATTCAAGTGAAAATGTGATCTAATGAAATCTAGACTTAATCCTAACATGATCATGCAAATATATGCTCTTCTTTTGTTATTTTATTTTGAAGATTTTGAATTTTTGTGATTTTTCTATGCAATAGATGAATGCAAGACTACAATGGATGAGAATCAAAGATGAAAACTGAAAATAAGACAAAGAAAACAAAGTTAGCTACTGGCCCTTCTCCTCCAAACTTAAATCACACGGTTCCTTTGTGATAAAAGAATGAAAGAAAGACCGAAAGAGAGAAAAATGCATGATAAGAAGAAAAATATATACAAGGGGTGTTACTTACCTTTTTCAGATTTGGTAGGAGTAGAGAGAGTCCCCCAGTGTGTAGGACAAGTTAGAGGAGGATTAGGAAGGCGTGTGCATCGCCTTCCTCTTGTTCCTTTCAGCTCGTGGCTCGAGGGGTGAAGAAGCTCGTAGTAGGGGTTCTCAGTGAACATCACCATCTCGTGTCCATATATCGAGTAGCGTGGTTCCTATTTCTCTTCATTCTCCCCAAACTCTTCCATTTATTGGGGTTTAGACTGACTCGAGAAGCTTCCCTTCTCCATTAATCCAATTAACCATTTGATTGCCTTAAGACATTTTCTTCATCCTTGTTTGCCATTTTACAAATGGGCTTATACTGCCACCCCCAAAAACCTGTGAAAGACCATGTTATGATCGTGTCAGGCTCGTAAGGCATCTTCCGAGATCGGCTCAGCGTACAACTGGAAATAGTACGTCTGCATGCCTATAGAGTCAGGTTCATCTTCCTCTTCTCTCTCTATTTGCTCGTCCTCATAACCCACAGACCTTTCTGCCCCTTAATTTTATTTCCCTTATCCTTGGCCAACTTTCTCAATGTATGTTGGGTAGGTGGGTCATAAAACTGATTTTGGACGGGCAAAACAACAAATTTTCCCTAGCGTGCACTGTGGTGAGAGCGGGGTTGGGTTGTATGGTCTTGCGGCCATCATGCATAGGTATCATCAATCTGAAAACTAGGTATCCCGTCCTCCCGAGATAGGCGATGTCCATCCACTAGAGAGTGGTCGGTTTACTCATCTCGATGTTGTTTGCTCGGAGGATCGAAGTCACAAGGCCTCCCATGTAAAGAGCCGGGTTAGCATCTGTTTTAGTCCATGCCCATTCTTTGTACCTTAGTAACCAGCGCACGAGGATGGTAGACAAACTAGGGCGTTCATACTGTCCCTACTTCGCTTTCTCATTCGAAAAAAATTTGGAGAAGAGGGAGCAAACCCATATACAGAAATCACATCACCTTCTTTGTCACATGACCTGACTCCTTCCTTGCATAGATAGTGTGGGAAAGGGATTTGTGTGCATACCGTATGTCCGGGTGACGGATACATGTACTCTTCATCACCCTCAGGTTGTAATGTCCATCAGCAATGGTGTGCCAAAGAGCTCCGAGATCATCATCATCATCATCATTGATCATTATCTTCTTGTACCAAGTAGTACCCTCTTCATTGAACCCTAATAGTGCACTTATATGATTATAGGACATCATGTAGCTTCTTCTTCCCACTTTGAAGTTTATGAACCCAAGTCCTTTTCTAGACTCCTCACCTTCCCGGTCTCGGTACAAAGTTGTCATAAGATATGAGAGAAAATGGTTGGTCTTGGTTTCATAACTCTCGCTAGCAATGGCGAAAAACCTCTGAATACTTATGTAGTGAAAGATCGTTTGCAAAGATCCAAAATGAGGATAATTAGTGTTCTGAAATTTGATCCCTCCGAGTTGCTTAAGGATTTCAGTAGCAGAAGGAAATCTTCGTCTCATGTTTCTCCACTGCAAGAAAACAGTCCTTTAGCATCGAAAGTTAGCGACGCAATTTTTCTGTCAATAATTAGCAATCGCATTGCGACGTATTTACGAAGAATCTAAAGTTCGTTGTAAAATCGTCATTACTTAACGACGAAACAATTTCGTTGCTAAATCGTAGCACATTACGACGTACTAACGACAAATAATCTAAGTCGCTATATTTCGTCGTTAATTCATCGTATAATTGCCATGATTAAGCGACAAATTATTATTTTTAGTAATAAGCGACAAATTATTTTTTTAGTAATAAGCGACAAATTATTTTTTTTAGTAATAAGCGACAAATTAACATCGAAATGTAACGTATTGATTTGGTATATATATACGTTTTAATAAGTCATATCGTTTTTGTTACGACGTGTGTATCCGTTGTTATTTCGACCGAAAATCGTCGTTAAATCGTTGTTATCTCAATCCGTTGCTAAATCGTTGTTAATATTTTGTTTCTTATTTGTTTCTAACTCGGGAAAATTTTCTATAAATACTTCATACTTCAAAATAAAAATCACAACTCAAAACACCAAAAAATACAATTCTCTCTCTTAAAAAAACTTTCTTTCCAAAAAGATGTTTATATACGAATTACAGAGTTGAATGTATCAACGTAAGGATGCGGAAGGAGCGATGACAAAGGAGTTTCGATATGGGTTTTAGATATTCATTAAGCAGGTCAAGCATCGATAAATATAAAAAACGGTAAGATATTCTTTCCTTGTCCCAAATGCATGAATCGAAAGTTTGTTCTTGTTGAGACGGTTTGGCGTAACTTATTGAATAGGGGATTTACACCCCATTATTATATATGGTATCAACACTAAGAAGGTTATAGCAGCGGATATGATGCAAGTAGTAGTAGTAGCAATGTTCAACATGAAAAAATGCATGTTAATCATGATTAATTTGGTTATCGCGGAAAATATAATTATCATGAGCATGATATACTTCATGAAATGGTTACATATGCATTTCATCATACAATATGTAATTATCAGAATGATGTTGAAGAACCCAACTTAGATGCCAAACGATTTTATGATATGCTAGACGCATCAAATCAGCCACTCTACGATATATATAGAGAAGGGTTGCCCAAATTATCGTTGGCAGCTAGGATGATGAAAATTAAAGCTGATCATAGCTTAGTTGAGCTTTGTATAAATGATTGGGCATATATTTTAAGGAATATTTACCATAGGATAATTTGGCTGCCGAAAGCTATTATGAGATTCAAAAAATGCTTTATAGTCTTGGTTTATCTTCTGAGATGATTGATGTATGTGTTGATAACTACATGTTTTTTTGGAAAGACGATGATAAGCTTCAGGAGTGTCGTTTTTGTGGAAAACCAAGATATAAGCCACAAGGAAGTGAACGGAACCCGATACCCTACCAAAGGATGTGTACCTTCCTATAACGGATAGGTTGCAACGGATGTTTCAGTTTGAAAGAATAGCTTATTCTATGAGATGACATGCTGAGCATTCAAAGACGGATGGGGGGGGGGGTGACTCATCCTTCAGATGCAAAGGCATGAAAACACTTTAAGATGGTACATCCCCAATTTTCCAGACAGGTTGAAAATGTATACCTTCATTTTTCATGGATAGATTTAATCCATTTGGTATGTTTGGTAGACAATATTATTTGTGGCTGGTAATAATGACTCATTACAACCTCCCCAAACTATTACCGACGAAATAGTGATGGATTCAGCCGTTGTTATAGGTCTGTTTTTGTTGTGTTCATTCTGCTTAATCACTTCAATCTTTTCCTCAACCTCAGTTTCAACCACACTCTTCTAAACCCTTTTGACTATTGACTTTAACTGTTGCTTGGGTGGTGAAGCATATGCAGCAAGAGTCTCTTCATCCTCGAAGTCTTTTCTTTGCCTTCTAACATTTGTTATTTTAATACAAATCACTTAAAAAGATAATAAGTTCTATGTCCAATTCTTAAACACAAGCATCAAATATCTCATTTCACAAGCATAAAAATGCAAATGAGCATAGAATTTCATGATCAAGCACTAAAACAGTAGACAAAAGCTTAAAACATAGTTCACCATCCACAAAACACAAACCAACAATTACCCATCAAACTCAAACTCAAGAACAATGCTCATTTATACCATTTAAGTCCTTAACATGTTTCTTTGAGAAAATTTGTAAAGTTAAAGTGGTCTAAACATGTTATTCTCTTGTAATCACATTCAAAGCAACTCAACTCACAATTAGAAACTATTACCAAGCATTGTCCCCAAAATTTAGAATTTGATCAATTCCTCAAGATTCCTAGTTAAAAAAAACTTCAAATTTATTCATTCCTAGGACAAAATTGGCATGGTAATCATATAGAATACTCGAATCAATGGTTTTTGAGCATAATCATCAAGAAACAAGCCATAAATTTGAGTTTAGAAATCTGAGTTTTTGACCCATGAATTTACAAGGAATTAAGAACATATCTTTGCATGCTTGTGAGATGATGAAAAAGAGAGTAGAGAGTATGCAAAGGGGTTGAAAATTTTCAAATAAAGCACCAAATGTTTCAAAAACTAATGAGAAATAAAGAAGATGAGTGTTTGAGAAATTTTTGTTTGTTCAAAGCTTGGGACTGATTTTCAAAAATAGGGACCTAGGAAGATGCTTTCACGTGTTTGGGATGAGAAACCAAGAGATAATGGTCCAAAAGCAGGTCAAAGTCGAATTTCCTTGGTTGGTTTAAGCAAAATTTGGTTTACGTCGGTTTAAAACCCAATTTAGGAGATCGAGTTGGACTGATGGAAGAGATGAACTTACCTCGCTGGTGGTCCATGGATCAAAGGATGACCAATGAAACGAGCTGGCTTGACCGATGGAACTGCATTGGGTAGCAAGTGACCAATGCCATAGTTTAATGTAGTTGCATCGGCTATAGACTGCCTGATATGTGCGGCCGATGGAAGTCATTGATCGCTCCTGGACGATGGGAGAGGCCGATAATATCTTTGTGGGTCGTGGTCTAAACTTCGTATGTTCGATTGGTCAAATTTAGCCGATGAAATCCGTCCGATATTTTCCCACCGGTTGGGGTAGGACCGATGTTCATGACCGATGCTCTACTGTCGACAAAAACTTCCCAATTTGCAAGATCCAATTAAGCATAACCCATTTTCACACTTAAAAACTTGAAAAACTCAAGTAAAAACATCAAAAATGATTAGCTTAAAGAGAATATGTACAAGAATAAACATGACAATGTCTCCCAAATAAATTTTGTTTAATTCTAGTAAGCTCGACATTTGCAAACCTTTTTTAGGTAGTAGAAGGGTAAGGCATACCCTTGAGGTTGATGGTCAGGACTCGAGAAGTTAACTCATGAAGAGTGATTGGGTCCCCTTGAAGTTTTGGACTGATGATGGCCTTAACACTCAAAAATAGTATGTTTTTCCCGTTGCTCTTGAACTTGTACTCAACAAAGCCATTCCTCAGTTTCAGTGGATGCAAGGTCAAGGAATTCGAAGATGGAGCGAGCTTTGGAGGTGTAGGTCCTTTCGTCATTTCCTTGTGTTCATAAGCAGCTACAATAACTCTATCCAAATTATTCTTTGGAACAATTTCATCTTTCTCAACAAATAGAACTTGAAAACTTTCACCATCCACTATATTTTTTTCATGAAACCCTTGAACCTCAAGATAATAAGAAAATATGAAGAAATGAAAGAAAAGAACCGCTTAGATAAATAAAATATTCAATCTTGCTTACAAATTATAAGAACATTCAAAACAGAGGTTTTTAGAGAAAAACAAGCTTAGATGAGAAAAGGGTTTATGTTTTTATAGTGAACAATAATATGAACTGGGTCAATCTGTAACAAACCGGTCTTGACCCGATAAATCTGGATAATGGTCTTCGAGAGAAAACATCAGTCATAGGGTGAATGATGTGTTGTGTTCGGTGGAATTCCATCGGATTGGGGTCGACCGATGCTTAATGACGGATTGGAATCCATCGGTTGAGCCACATCTGGTGAACACACCCGATTATCTCCCTATGATCTTTGTCATCTAAGCTGAGGGGTTGCTTCGGTCTTGGCTTGGACGATGTGAGGAGAACGATGAAAGAGCATCGGTTGATCTTTGAATGGTGGTAGTGGCGATAGAAGGGCATCGGTTGTCTGATGGAGCTACCCGATATTCTCCCTGAAATTATTGGTGAGGTTCAAGTGTGTTACATTGATTTGGAAACGGTCGATGGGTTCATTCGATGGAAGCAGATCGGTCTGGTCTCGCTCGATGGAAAGACCAATGGTTGTAGCTCGAGATTCTCCTTATTACCTTTTCTCTTTTGAGCCTCTAATTCCAAACATTTTAGTTCCATGACTCCATAAACCTCATAAGGCATAGGAAACACTCCAAAAAGACCAAAACAATGCAAGTCCTAGTTTAGACTTAGACTTCTAAATGCAATAAAACTCAAGAAAACTAGTTTGAACAATACATTTGATGATTAGACATGAACTAATATGATGCCTTAGAGACCTAAAATATAATGATATCCGTGAACATCAATGGTGGAATATGAGAAGATGCAGGAGAAAATCGGTTGTATCAGTTTCTTATGGGCCTCGACAACACTTATTTTGGAAAATCAAGATCAAACTTGTTGAGTAGACAAATGGAACTGAACCTCGACTTTGTCTACTTGTAAAAATTCAGGATTAACGGAATCAAAACTTGAAGTGAATCTCTTATGAAAGAACACCAGTAGTGGTTTTGCATCATCTCAGACGAGTGGGCAGAAAAGTCAAGCATCAAGCACTCGGTTTGTCACGCCAACAACTGTGTTTTTTCACTGAGGAAGACAAGGACATGATTCAACGTTTTGTTTTCTAGTGATCAGATTTTCAGACTAGTGGGATAAGAAAAAAACAAATGGAGGACGTGGTGGTGACAGAGGTTCTAGAGGTAGAGGTTTTGAGAGTCAAGGGTGAGGTCGTGGAGGTCGCGGCTCTAGGCTTTGAGCTTCAAATGTACGACTTCGAGAGCCTTCATCAATGACTAACACTTCGAAAATCCCTAAATTTACATCTGATCAATAGGATACGATAGCACAATTCGTAATAAACCAAAAATCAACTCAATATGTCAAGCTTTCAGGTAAGAAAGAGAAACTAATTCTTTTTCGCAAGGACATAAAATTAGATATTCTTATTGATTCTTGAGAATCCCATCATATGAAGGGAGATATAGAGCTCCATACTTATGTTGAAACGATCTCACTATGTCCCATAGCCCTCCCAAACGGACAACTTGTGTGGGCTTCTAGTCATGGAGGTTTGAACTTAGGAGGATGTCTGATTTTAAGACATGTTTTCAACGCACCGACCTTATCCATTACATTTATTTCTATCGCACAACTGCTACTTGATGTTGCGAATTTTGTGTTGTTTACTAAACAGTTATGTGTTATACATGACCTTGTTTCAAAGATTTTTATTGGAGCGAATAAGGAACGTGATGGGATTTATCATTACGGCAGTGCAGTAGTTGTTCAGGCTGGACTTGCGAGCAAGCTTCCGAGTTGAGATATGTTTCATCATCGTATGGGACACCCTCATCTAAAGTTTTGTCAGTGTTATCTTCTATTGGCGGTTTTACTAGTATTTTAGGTGTTTTTGAACAATTTTATGGTGTTTTTACAGAAAGCAAAACAATCTCGAGACACTTTTCCATTCAGTATTAATAAACCAATTGATTCTTGTAATTTACTGCATTGTGATCTTTGGGAACCCTATAAAGAAAAATCGACTTCTTGAGTGTGGTATTTCCTCACAATAGTTGATGATTATTCGCATGTTGTATGGACAATTTTGTTACTCTAAAATAGGGAAGCTCCAACGCATTTAAAAACGTTTTGCACTTTTGAGGAAAGACAATTTCATAAACGAGTTTGAACGGTACAAAGAGACAATGACTCTGAATATGTTTTTCTTCGACAGTTCTTTTACGATAATGGTATTAGTCATCAAATGTGTTCTGTCGAGACTCCTCAATAGAATCGATGAGTAGAGAGAGGAATCATCATCATATTCTAAATGTGGCACGAGCGTTGTTACTAAGAAAATTTACCAAAGAAGTTTTGGGGTGAAAATGTATTGACAACTTCCTATCTCATTAACATAACTCCATCAACATAACTCCATTATGATAATTTTCAGATTTTTGGGACATTATAATACGATTGAACCATATCGCGCGACAAAGACAAATTTGATCCACTGAGCACATGTTGTGTGTTTCTTGGATATCCAATAGGGAAGAAAGGATGGGTGGTCTGTGATTTGGAGACTGAAAAATTGATCGTCTCAAGGGATGTTGTTTTTCATGAAGACGTTTATCCTTACATAGCTTCAGAAAAAAACATAGAACAAATGGATACACAGTCTATTCTCACCACTAAACTTCATCCGACTATCTACAAAATTGAGGAACTCGGCGAAGATGTATATCATGTTCCTAGTAGTGATTGCACATAAACTAAAATTCATAGAAATGCTCATAGAAAGAGGGAGTTTATTCCTTGCATGGTGGTGACAATGTTGTCATGATAAAGGCACCTAGGTTGAATGGTGATGATTTGTTAGGCATAGGTAAACGTGATAATCAGCCTTCAATTCTACTGAAGCCGTATGTCACATACTCTTCCCAAGGTAGTGATCAACCCCCTCTAGTCTTTGTGCATACTTCGACAAAGTCTCATGGTACGTGCTTGTATCCTTTAACTGATTTTATGTCCTGCATTGTTTCTCTGTTCTTATGCAGATTTTTCTGCTTCTCTACTCGATACGGTTGAATAAAATCCATACAAAGAAGCATTACAACATGATGAATGGAGAAACACAATGAATCATGAAATTTGTGCTCTTGAGGATCGAGATACATGGACGATTATGATTCTTCCTCCAAATAAACCAGTTATTGGAAGTAAATGGGTCTTCAAGATAAAGTTCAATGTTGATGGCTCACATGAATGATATAAAGCGCGACATCAACAAGAAGAAGGGATCGATTACAATGAAACATTCACACCAATTGTCAAGATGAAAATAATGAGTATTGTTCTTGAAGTGGCTGCCTCAAAATTTTGGGAGTTGTACCAATTGGATGTCTATAACACGTTTTCGCAAGGGGACTTCGAAGAAGAAGTGTATATGCGGTTTCCAACTGGGTTCTCTACTTCCGATGGTAATCGTTGTTTGTAAGCTTAAGAAGTCATTTATGGATTTAGTCAAGCCCCAAGATGATGGTTCTCTAAGCTCAGAGATGCGATTTTGGAGTTGGGTTCAAACAAAATTACAAAGACTTCTCCTTGTTTATCTTGAATCAGAGTGGTCATAAATAATTCGTCCTAGTCTATGTCGACGATCTGATCGTAGGAAGAGACAATGCAACATTAATTTCAACGTTCAAATCATATTTGAGCAGATGCTTTCAAATGTAATATCTGGGAGTTTTGCGATATTTTTTGGGGATTGAATTTTCAAAGAACCAATATGGGATTTATCTTTCTCAAAAGAACTATGTGTTGGACATAGTGAAAGAGTGTGGACTTTTAGGGTCAGAAACGGCTTCAACACCGATGAAACATAACCATAATTTGGCTCGATTTAAATGACTTTTCTACACTAAACATGTGAAGTACAGAAGGTTAGTTGTGAGACTTTTTTTTTTTGCAGTGACAAAAACAGAAATTAGTTATATTGTTTACACGTTAGCTCAATTTCTTCAAAAACCGAGGCAGAAACACTGGCAAGCAGCTCTTTGTCTTATTTGATATCTGAAGGGTGCACCAGGTCAAGAGATTTTCTTGAGCTCGAATAATGATTCCGATTGAGCAGCTTGTCCTCTAACAAGACGATCTCTCACTAGTTGCATGGTAATGTTTGAAGATTATCTTGTCTCGTGGAAGACGAGAAAACAACATACAATGTCAAGTTCCTCAGCTGAAGTTGAGTACATGTCGATGACTAATGCCTTTGAGTGAGCTGAAATGGACGAAGAAAATTCTTGAAGCTTTCGGTGTTCGACAAGACGATCTGATGTCTCTATACTGCGACAATATTGCGGCTCTTCACATAGCAGCAAACCCAGTCGTCCACGTACAAAGAAGTATATCCATTTTGTTCGGGATGCGGTTAAGGATGGTTTGATTATTACTCATCACATTAAGACAACATGCCAGTTGAATGATATATTGATTAGATTGCTTTCGTCAAAGCAATTTCGGTATCTTCTTAGCAAGATGGGCGTTTGAGACTTACACGCACCATCTTGAGGGGGAATATTGGGATATTGGGATTCATATAATTTATATTGTGATAATGATGGGTAGTTACATAAGAATATTACGATCATATATCTTCCTAGATTGTAGGTGATATATATGATGGAATTGTTTATATAACTTTGTATCATTCGTTGATCAATACAACAAAACAGTTCATAATATCTTGTCATGTTTCTTATTATCGTATAGATTAGTTAATCACCTTACTCATAATTCAAAGGTTTTGGTGGTCAGGGATCCTAGCAAACATAAGATGGCTTGAGTAGCATGAGAAAAAATTAGTCAATCAAGGGTTTTAAAGATTTTAATATTTTCATGTTAGCCAAACAAGGATGAAGACTTCTCAAAAATCTCATAGTGATCCACTGTATTTGCAAGAGTTCTCAAAGCCAATTATTATAAAAATCTGACTTCTTAGATGCTACTCTTCCACACTAATGTAGCTTTACTTGGAGAAATATGATATCAACTCAAGAAAGTATTTAAAGTTTGGAAGGATAGTTGGTCGCTAGGTGAAATATGTAACATCCCCGAACCGGGATACACCCTAAACGTTGGGCTGTCTATGGAACCATAAGACCGAATACATGATCAAGAAGATCAATGAGAGAGTTTCATAGACAGAAGAAGGTCAAGCTCAGCGGGGAAGAAGCTTAGCTTAAAGAAAAGCAGCTGAAAGGGAAGTGTTCAGCTCAAAGGAGCTGAACAGTCCAGCTGGTCAGCTAGGTCAGCTAGCAACCAGCTCAACCCAGCTAGCTTGAGTGTTCAAGTGTTGGGTCAGCTGGTCAGCTAGTGACACTAGCTGACCAAGGGGCACCAAGGCGAATGGACACCAAGGAAAAGTTGTGTCCATTCGGCCAACCAATGCACCCTTCTCCATGGGCAGTTATGGCACGACTTTGTGGCTATAAATAGACCATAAGGAGGCCATTTTCGTGCACCAATCTTCATGGGAGAAAAGCCCAGAAATTCTCTAAGGCACAAGCCATGAAATCCGAGAGTTTAATACAGGGAAAGGGAGGCCGGCCGCTTGAAGAAGTTGCCGGTGAGAAGAGGATTAAGGGGCGGATTTGTTGGTGGTCTATGGCGTGAACAAAGAGGAGCAATGGCTTCAAACACGGCTAAGGACCAGGGCAAAACCGCTACTTATCTAAGGTTGGAATCTGAGTCTTTCTCTCTCGGCCACAGACAAGGCATTGGGCCGATGGCCGGTTACGTCATGACCGGATACAATCTCTCTCTTCTACGTTTCGGGAAAAGTGGACCGGGATGTAAGGAGGAATGTTTGGCCTAGAACCGGACGGGCTATAAGGATCACGATCGGCCAAAGGCCATGATCGTGTCCGACTGACGGGAAGAATGGGTCGTTTGGGCGCATGGACAAAAAGGGCTGGACGGTTAAGCATGGGTAAATGTCGCGCCCGTTAGGACGGACGTGAACAACCCGGCAGGCCGATCACGGACAGACCGTGCGACAGTCGGACATCACCTCTTGGATCGGACGCGTCACGGCAGAAGGCTCGGGTCGATAGATTGGTCAAACGCGGCAGAACGAACGCGGCAGACTGCACACGACCCAGCGTATGGTCGCGACTGTTCACGGGTAGTCGCGTCTGTTCGTGAAAGGTCGCGTCTGTCCGTGGTCTGGCATAACCAACCGTTGGGCGATCGCAGGACGTCTCGGGACGACAGCGCGTATCCGCAGGACGTGCGCAACAACCGCAAGACGGTTAAGCGCGTCCGCAGGATGGTTGCGTGCGTCCGCAGGCCGTTCGCCACGCCCGCAGGATGAACATGGACGTCCGCAGGACGTGTACGTGCATACGCGGTTGATACTCAGCGCCGCGGGATGATCGGTTACGAAGGTAGGACGACCGCGCATGGACGGACGGTACGCGGTAACGACCACGGCCGGTTCATGATGCGGGACGGTCCATAAGCCTTAGGCCGGTTAAAATGGAATGGGTTTCGCGGTACACGGGCTGGACGATACAGTCGCACGGACAGTCGCGGATCATCTCCGGATGGTCGCGCCTGTTGGCTGATCGTCGCACCCAAACGCGAACGATCGAGTCCTTTCGCGGACTGACGCAACTGTTCAGGGATCGTGAACGATCGGAACATGCGTCAGCCGGATGGATAGCGATCGCGGCATGAAGCGTACGGACTGACGGACGGAAATGCGCGGGCACTGCCGAGTACGCTCGTCAACGCAGCCATTTCTCGTCACGTCAAGCGGCTACGTGATCGCGGTAGTCTGATTGCGGTAGAGTAATCGCGTCAGACTGATCGTGGGAGACGATCGCGACAGGATGACCGCGGCGAGACGGTCGCGGCAGACTGATCGTGATCCAAGCGGATGGTCGCGAACTGTTCACGGACAGTCGGGCCTATTCGCGAAAGGTCGCGTCTCTTCACGGACTGACGCAATGTTCAAAGATCGCGAACGATCAGAACGTGCGGCCAGTCCGGTTGGACAGTGATCGCGGCATGACCGCGGATCACACAGCAGACCCAGACGTGCGCATGGTTGTCGAGAACGCTCGGTGATGATGCCACGATCGTGGTAAGCAGGACGATATAACGATCGCGGTACATGAACCAGACGGGAACATGGCCGGTTCGTTATGCATAGCCGGTTGTGGAACTTGGTCTATTAGACGGACTTAAGTCCTTTAAGCCGTGGGAATAATCGGATGGATCAACCTCGGATAAGTGTGGACTAGCGGGACGGCAATTGTTGGACCGTGGACAGGCCAAGAGAATCGCATGGTCGAAACGTGTACGGACCGGTCGAACAGTCAGATGAACTGGTTCGACGGCCGACGGTACGAACCATGGATCAGACCGTCTACGGGAAGTGAACGAGGGAGTCCTTCCAACCTTACGCTGAACGCAATGACCAACAATAATAAGGGAAATCAGTGAAGTGATCAGGACATGATTCGACCCGAGTCAACGTCCGGACATGAGCTGGTCTTCCTAAGGATTTGGGTCGGTCTAAAGGTCAAGATGCAGGAAGCAAAACGTGGTTAAGTCAAGGCAACAAATGATAAGAGGAAAATGAGCTAAGGAACTAGAAGACCTCTCTTGCGCCTTGTCATGTGGGGATGGTTGGTTGAATGACTTGGTACAAGGGAGGTATGTTCTAAGAGTTCGAGGAACAAACGAGTCAAGCTAAACGCGGAGTTAGCTTCACACCGGATTCACCAAAGGTTAAGGTACATGTTTCGAGTACTATTCTATTGTTCTAAAGAATGGTTAGAACTGAATAGGAGAATGAAAAGAATCTAAGTTAAAGGCTTAGGTTGTTAGAAAGGTTATTGGGAATTGGAACCTCGAAATAGTTTTGAGAAAACTAAGTAAAGTCATAAGAGGTTCTCGAATGGGTCGTTCTTTAGAAGAACGAGATAATGGATAAAGTAGTATTCCGCTGCGTAATTAATGAGTATGAAGGATCTAAGACTGTAAGTCTAAAGGAAGGTCCGAAGAATACTTGTTCCTTCGGGAAAATTTTAAATAGGACGGAATTTCGGGAGGTCCAGGCATGGGTTTGGCATGACTAGTTGAACGCATCGACCGTGCGACAGTCGGACATCACCTCTTGGATCGGACGCGTCACGGCAGAAGGCTTGGGTCGATAGACTGGTCAAACGCGGCAGACTGCACACGACCCAGCGTATGGTCGCGACTGTTCACGGGTAGTCGCGTCTGTTCGCGAAAGGTCGCGTCTGTCCGTGGACTGGCATAACCAACCGTTGGGCGATCGCAGGACGTCTCGGGACGACAGCGCGAATCCGCAGGACGTGCGCAACAACCGCAAGACGGTTAAGCGCGTCCGCAGGATGGTTGCGTGCATCCGCAGGCCGTTCGCCACGCCCGCAGGATGAACATGGACGTCCGCAGGACGTGTACGTGCATCCGCGGTTGATACTCAGCGCCGCGGGATGATCGGTTACGAAGGTAGGCCGACCGCGCATGGACGGACGGTACGTGGTAACGACCACGGCCGGTTCATGATGCGGGACGGTCCATAAGCCTTAGGCCGGTTAAAATGGAATGGGTTTCGCGGTACACGGGCTGGACGATACAGTCGCACGGACAGTCGCGGATCATCTCCGGATGGTCGCGCCTGTTGGCTGATCGTCGCACCCAAACGCGAACGATCGCGTCCTTTCGCGGACTGACGCAACTGTTCAGGGATCGTGAACGATCGGAACATGCGTCAGCCGAATGGATAGCGATCGCGGCATGAAGCGTACGGACTGACGGACGGAAATGCGCGGGCACTGCCGAGTACGCTCGTCAACGCAGCCATTTCTCGTCACGTCAAGCGGCTACGTGATCGCGGTAGTCTGATTGCGGTAGAGTGATCGCGTCAGACTGATCGCGGGAGACGATCGCGACAGGATGACCGCGGCGAGACGGTCGCGGCAGACTAATCGTGATCCAAGCGGATGGTCGCGAACTGTTCACGGACAGTCGGGCCTATTCGCGAAAGGTCGCGTCTCTTCACGGACTGACGCAATGTTCAAAGATCGCGAACGATCAGAACGTGCGGCCAGTCCGGTTGGACAGTGATCGCGGCATGACCGCGGATCACACAGCAGACCCCGACGTGCGCATGGTTGTCGAGAACGCTCGGTGATGATGCCACGATCGTGGTAAGCAGGACGATATAACGATCGCGGTACATGAACCAGACGGGAACATGGCCGGTTCGTTATGCATAGCCGGTTGTGGAACTTGGTCTATTACACGGACTTAAGTCCTTTAAGCCGTGGGAATGATCGGATGGATCAACCTCGGATAAGTGTGGACTAGCGGGACGGCAATTGTTGGACCGTGGACAGGCCAAGAGAATCGCATGGTCGAAACGTGTACGGACCGGTCGAACAGTCAGATGAACTGGTTCGACGGCCGACGGTACGAACCATGGATCAGACCGTCTACGGGAAGTGAACGAGGGAGTCCTTCCAACCTTACGCTGAACGCAATGATCAACAATAATAAGGGAAATCAGTGAAGTGATCAGGACATGATTCGACCCGAGTCAACGTCCGGACATGAGCTGGTCTTCCTAAGGATTTGGGTCGGTCTAAAGGTCAAGATGCAGGAAGCAAAACGTGGTTAAGTCAAGGCAACAAATGATAAGAGGAAAATGAGCTAAGGAACTAGAAGACCTCTCTTGCGCCTTGTCATGTGGGGATGGTTGGTTGAATGACTTGGTACAAGGGAGGTATGTTCTAAGAGTTCGAGGAACAAACGAGTCAAGCTAAACGCGGAGTTAGCTTCACACCGGATTCACCAAAGGTTAAGGTACATGTTTCGAGTACTATTCTATTGTTCTAAAGAATGGTTAGAACTGAATAGGAGAATGAAAAGAATCTAAGTTAAAGGCTTAGGTTGTTAGAAAGGTTATTGGGAATTGGAACCTCGAAATAGTTTTGAGAAAACTAAGTAAAGTCATAAGAGGTTCTCGAAAGGGTCGTTCTTTAGAAGAACGAGATAATGGATAAAGTAGTATTCCGCTGCGTAATTAATGAGTATGAAGGATCTAAGACTGTAAGTCTAAAGGAAGGTCCGAAGAATACTTGTTCCTTCGGGAAAATTTTAAATAGGACGGAATTTCGGGAGGTCCAGGCCTGGGTTTGGCCTGACTAGTTGAACGCATCGACCGTGGCCTAGGGTGGCCAGGTCGGGGCTTCACAAATGGTATCAGAGCGGGAAAGGAAGGGTGTTTCAAAGATAACCACCACCGAATTCGGGGACGAATTCCTAATTTGGTGGGGGAGACTTGTAACATCCCTGCCCCAGAATGTATGGACCTCTTGACGGCTTAGTCCAAAGTTCGGTTGTCGACTGGCCATGGCCAAGACCGTGAACCACAAGTCGGATTAAGCACGGGATGAACCGTGAGTCATGGACAAGAAAAGTTCGGACAGTTAAGCACGATTGAACGGCAGCCGTTGGGGCGGTTGACCGAAAATTGGCACTCTGGGAACAGTCAGTCCATGCGCGGGAACAGAATAGGAAAGTCTGGTCATACGCGACTTGATCTGAAATGTATGGCTCCGGCAAAGACGGCCATAAATGGACTTAGGCTGAATAAAGAGAACATAGAATGGTTATGTTCTGCAAATATTGTGGGATGTTATCAGCTGCCCAATGGTTCATAAAGTATGAACGGAGTAAAAACCTTGAGGCGGATTCGGGGACGAATCCATTTTAAGGGGGGTAGACTTGTAACATCCCCGAACCGGGATACACCCTAAACGTTGGGCTGTCTATGGAACCATAAGACCGAATACATGATCAAGAAGATCAATGAGAGAGTTTCATAGACAGAAGAAGGTCAAGCTCAACGGGGAAGAAGCTTAGCTTAAAGAAAAGCAGCTGAAAGGGAAGTGTTCAGCTCAAAGGAGCTGAACAGTCCAGCTGGTCAGCTAGGTCAGCTAGCAACCAGCTCAACCCAGCTAGCTTGAGTGTTCAAGTGTTGGGTCAGCTGGTCAGCTAGTGACACTAGCTGACCAAGGGGCACCAAGGCGAATGGACACCAAGGAAAAGTTGTGTCCATTCGGCCAACCAATGCACCCTTCTCCATGGGAAGTTATGGCACGACTTTGGGGCTCTAAATAGACCATAAGGAGGCCATTTTCGTGCACCAATCTTCATGGGAGAAAAGCCCAGAAATTCTCTAAAGGCACAGGCCATGAAATCCGAGAGTTTAAGAGAGGGAAAGGGAGGCCGGCCGCTTGAAGAAGTTGCCGGTGAGAAGAGGATTAAGGGGCGGATTTGTTGGTGGTCCATGGCGTGAACAAAGAGGAGCAATGGCTTCAAACACGGCTAAGGACCAGGGCAAAACCGTTACTTATATAAGGTTGGAATCTGAGTCTTTCTCTCTCGGCCACATGCAAGGCATTGGGCCGATGGCCGGTTACGTCATGACCGGATACAATCTCTCTCTTCTACGTTTCGTGAAAAGTGGACCGGGATGTAAGGAGGAATGTTTGGGTTAGAACCGGACGGGCTATAAGGATCACGATCGGCCAAAGGCCATGATCGTGTCCGACTGACGGGAAGAATGGGTCGTCTGGGCGCATGGACAAAAAGGGCTGGACGGTTAAGCATGGGTAAATGTCGCGCCCGTTAGGACGGACGTGAACAACCCGGCAGGCCGATCACGGACAGACCGTGCGACAGTCGGACATCACCTCTTGGATCGGACGCGTCATGGCAGAAGGCTCGGGTCGATAGACTGGTCAAACGCGGCAGAACGAACGCGGCAGACTGCACACGACCCAGCGTATGGTCGCGACTGTTCACGGGTAGTCGCGTCTGTTCGCGAAAGGTCGCGTCTGTCCGTGGTCTGGCATAACCAACCGTTGGGCGATCGCAGGACGTCTCGGGACGACAGCGCGTATCCGCAGGACGTGCGCAACAACCGCAAGACGGTTAAGCGCGTCCGCAGGATGGTTGCGTGCGTCCGCAGGCCGTTCGCCACGCCCGCAGGATGAACATGGACGTCCGCAGGATGTGTACGTGCATCCGCGGTTGATACTCAGCGCCGCGGGATGATCGGTTACGAAGGTAGGACGACCGCGCATGGACGGACGGTACGCGGTAACGACCACGGCCGGTTCATGATGCGGGACGGTCCATAAGCCTTAGGTCGGTTAAAATGGAATGGGGTTCGCGGTACACGGGCTGGACGATACAGTCGCACGGACAGTCGCGGATCATCTCCGGATGGTCGCGCCTGTTGGCTGATCGTCGCACCCAAACGCGAACGATCGCGTCCTTTCGCGGACTGACGCAACTGTTCAGGGATCGTGAACGATCGGAACATGCGTCAGCCGGATGGATAGCGATCGCGGCATGAAGCGTACGGACTGACGGACGGAAATACGCGGGCACTGCCGAGTACGCTCGTCAACGCAGCCATTTCTCATCACGTCAAGCGGCTACGTGATCGCGGTAGTCTGATTGCGGTAGAGTGATCGCGTCAGACTGATCGCGGGAGACGATCGCGACAGGATGACCGCGGCGAGACGGTCGCGGCAGACTGATCGTGATCCAAGCGGATGGTCGCGAACTGTTCACGGACAGTCGGGCCTATTCGCGAAAGGTCGCGTCTCTTCACGGACTGACGCAATGTTCAAATATCGCGAACGATCAGAACGTGCGGCCAGTCCGGTTGGACAGTGATCGCGGCATGACCGCGGATCACACAGCAGACCCAGACGTGCGCATGGTTGTCGAGAACGCTCGGTGATGATGCCACGATCGTGGTAAGCAGGACTATATAACGATCGCGGTACATGAACCAGACGGGAACATGGCCGGTTCGTTATGCATAGACGGTTGTGGAACTTGGTCTATTAGACGGACTTAAGTCCTTTAAGCCGTGGGAATGATCGGATGGATCAACCTCGGATAAGTGTGGACTAGCGGGACGGCAATTGTTGGACCGTGGACAGGCCAAGAGAATCGCATGGTCGAAACGTGTACGGACCGGTCGAACAGTCAGATGAACTGGTTCGACGGCCGACGGTACGAACCATGGATCAGACCGTCTACGGGAAGTGAACGAGGGAGTCCTTCCAACCTTACGCTGAACGCAATGACCAACAATAATAAGGGAAATCAGTGAAGTGATCAGGACATGATTCGACCCGAGTCAACGTCCGGACATGAGCTGGTCTTCCTAAGGATTTGGGTCGGTCTAAAGGTCAAGATGCAGGAAGCAAAACGTGGTTAAGTCAAGGCAACAAATGATAAGAGGAAAATGAGCTAAGGAACTAGAAGACCTCTCTTGCGCCTTGTCATGTGGGTATGGTTGGTTGAATGACTTGGTACAAGGGAGGTATGTTCTAAGAGTTCGAGGAACAAACGAGTCAAGCTAAACGCGGAGTTAGCTTCACACCGGATTCACCAAAGGTTAAGGTACATGTTTCGAGTACTATTCTATTGTTCTAAAGAATGGTTAGAACTGAATAGGAGAATGAAAAGAATCTAAGTTAAAGGCTTAGGTTGTTAGAAAGGTTATTGGGAATTGGAACCTCGAAATAGTTTTGAGAAAACTAAGTAAAGTCATAAGAGGTTCTCGAATGGTTCGTTCTTTATAAGAACGAGATAATGGATAAAGTAGTATTCCGCTGCGTAATTAATGAGTATGAAGGATCTAAGACTGTAAGTCTAAAGGAAGGTCCGAAGAATACTTGTTCCTTCGGGAAAATTTTAAATAGGACGGAATTTCGGGAGGTCCAGGCCTGGGTTTTGCCTGACTAGTTGAACGCATCGACCGTGGCCTAGGGTGGCCAGGTCGGGGCTTCACAAAATACCTAGGCCCGCAACATGGTAAAAGATTTCTTAGAACATGATCTAAAAGCTAAGAGATTCTCATTTGTGGAACATGTCAATGGGATAGGTAGAAAATCTATCAACTGATGAATGTGGATGATGAATGCATCACTAGTTTTCCAAATTCAGCGTAGTGTTATTCAAGTGACTCTAATATGAAAATCTTCAAAAGATGGTAATTATAATGTGAAGTCTGGCTACTACATCCAATATGAAGCCAATTTTAATAATTTGTGTGCCATCAGTCTTTCGAATCATATTGATGGTATAAGCATTTTATGCCATGCCAGTTGAATTGGGAGTTAGATGCTCCTCCAAAACTCAAACAATTTTGTTGGCGAATAATTCATAATTGTATTCATGTTTTTAGCAATCTTAATCGCAGAGAAATACATGTTGAAACAAGATATTATTTGTTTGTGGAATCAATTGAAACGGTTAACCATCTTTTCTTCCGGTGTAGTGTTGGAGTTGGTCGATAATTAGTCTTTTTAATCATTTTGTTTATCGGTTCTCGTAAAATTAAACTTGTATAGAAATATAAAGTTTCTAATTTAGTTTTGTTAGGATTAAAACTAGGTTTGAAAGAATTTGATTCGCGTTTCGGTTTTCTAAGTCGTTTAATCATAATATTTGGATATACTTGACGTAGTTTGTTTTTACCTTAGTTTTTTGTCGTTTTTCGGTGTTTTCCTATAATCTTGTTTAGAAGGTTTTAGTTGGGTTGCGTTTTCTTTTTCTTTTTCTTTTCCAATTTTCCTTTTGTTTAAAACTTATATTGACGGTGTTTGTTTGTTTCCGAAGTTTGTAATATCGGCTTTAGCTTCTTTTTTTCAAAATGTTAAGGCATTATTCTCTCATTTTTTAGCTTAGTTTCTATTTTCATTTTTCAGTATCATTTTGATAGCCAAACTTTACCCTTTTCCATATATCGTTTAAGTTTATATATGGTTTATCCGACTGTTTTTTTTTTTTCATCTGAAGTTATATTTTATTTATACAAGGGTAAAATGCGTTTTTGAAATACAGAAGTTGGCAGAAAACAGATCTTTCTCCGGAAACTAAGTTCAGAAAGGGAAACTAAACTGGCGGAATAAACAGAAATCTCCGGAAGCAAAACCTACATCTAAAACAGAAGATAATCGATATAATCCAAAGTCAATCAAAACCAAACAGAACTTGCATATCTTCACACGTGCGAAGATGCTTGAACGAGACTTACCGATGTAGCCCACGGCCCACCAACAGTAACATCAGCTAAACGAACAGATGCTGAAAGACCATCTTTCAGACTCAAAGAACCAATCCCTCACAACCCGACAAGAATGACCCTTACAAGGACCACTAAGACTCTCAGATACGGTAGCGACACAATACTATGCACCCATATTCACCTAGATAGAAGCCTAAAACGATCAAATCACACACGATTTGAATCAACCAAAGCCAAACCAATCTAAACTACCCCGAATCCAAACAAAACCCGAAAATAATTTCAGATTAGAAAGCACTCACAACATTTTCCCATAACAAATCAGAGAAAATACAAGTCAGGTTGACAAAGGCGGATCTGTGAACCAACGATAGTCTGAATAGAAGAGGTAACTAAACATAAACGTCTAAAACCGAAAGACCATAACTCAACCCAAACCAAGAACCGGAGCCAGCACCAATCTAAACATGAACCTAAAACTGAACACACGGACCAAGCCATAGAAGCAAAGATCGCAAAACAAGACCGTAAGCCAAAAACCACCAGAGATTCTTAGATCTACAGAGGAGGAATGGGCTCACCACAGAAGCGAGCTGAAACACCGGAGGCAACGGATTCGGCGGCTGTCACTCCACGGCCATGCACAAATCGAACCAGGCGAAGCAGAGACGACCGACAGCACGCGGCGAGAAGGCGGAGGTTTCGGCGAGAAGACGGAGCTGGCCAACCGTCGTTGATGGCCGAGCGAGTTAGAAAAGGAGACAACTACATGACAGGCGGCGAGTCACACCCTCCCCGGCGACGATAGAGACAGCCGGCCGGGAAGAAAACGGAAGGAGATGAGGCGGCGGCTTTGCCTCGGGAGTCGCGTCTGTAAGAGAAACTAGGGCGACCAATGAATATTTTCTGACGTTTTGTTTTTCCTATTTTTAATGGTTTTATCCGACTGCTTGTTTGCATGGTTGATTTCCGTTTAAGTTAATAAAATATAAGTAAACTTTCAGCGGAAAAAAAAATTCGAAAATAAACTCATCGAAAATAACTGTTTAAAAGCCTGCAATGGCTTCAACACAAAACCAAACTTTTTTACATCGGTATTCCAGGCTTAGCCCGATAGATGAGCAAGCCCATTCGCTTTACCGGCCCATTAAGGCCCATAAGCGATATAACTGTTTCAAGAGACATATTAACTAGTGTCTTCTCTGATGATCCTCTTTCACTGAACCACTACAAAACTCCATCACCGCATTAGCAGGAGCTCTAGTCTTAAGAATCATTTCCTCAAACTCATCTTCCGGGTTTGATAACGCCACGATTGCCCCTCCTGCTCCAATGGAAGCTTCATCCTCATGTATCACCACTGTTCTTATCACAATATTCAGATCAAATGTACCATTATACGAGAAATACCCGATTGAGCCAGAGTAAAGGCCTCTCGAACAGTTCTCAAGCGAATCAAGAATCTCCACGGATCTTAGTTTTGGAGCACCGGTCATTGAACCGCCAGGGAAAGCTGCTCTTACACATTCCACTGGACTAATATCTGATTTTTTCTGTCCACGGACCGTGCTCACCATTGTGTGTACTGTTGTGTATGTTTCCACGTCCATGAGGTTAGGTACATGGACTGAGCCAGGCTCACAGACACGGCCGAGATCATTCCTCAGAAGGTCAACAATCATCAGATTCTCAGCTTGATTCTTCTCACTGATTACATGACAGGAAAAGAACGAAAGGTTAAGTCAATGTAAAGAACAAAGATTCTAGAACAATCCAAGACTCTCATGATACTAAAAGGCTTTGGCGGTACCTGAGTTTCAATTCGAGTTTAAGAAGATCATCTTCTTCAGGTGTGGAGCCACGGGTTATAGTACCCTTAATAGGCTTTGCTTCTAGCATTCCATTTCTGTCCAGCTGAAGAAACCTTTCAGGGGAGGAACAGCATAAAGACAAATTAGCATTTGAGAAGTTGAGAAAGGCTGCATATGGTGCTGGATTCCTCTCTCTCAGGTGGAGATAAAGTCCCAAAGGATCAGTGTTCCCTATTCTCCATCTGTTCTGAGTTGTGAGACAAAGCTCGTAGCTCTCACCGTCTTTGATATACTGCATACACCTCTGAACATCGTTGATATACTGCTCTCGGGATTTGTCAGGGACAAAGCTTGTTTTGCATTGAGATGATTCTATGGCGGGAAGAATTTGATCCTTCCACTTTCTTGTGGACGAAGCCCTCATGTTAATAAGCTTCTCTTCGGTATCACTCAGGAAAGAGGTTTCTGCAGTGTCGTCTTCGTGAAGAGATAATACATAAACGTCATCAAGTTGATGGTCAATGGCGACAACATTATCTACGAAGAAAAAACATGCATCCGGAGCCTTGGATTTGTGACGATTAATTGGCATTCCACATTCGGCTTTAATATCATACCTGCAATACAAGAAAAGGTGATTAAAAGTTTATTCCCCAAAAACTCTATGGTTAGGTATTAGGACCAAAGTGTACTATAGAAAACCATTTATGCAAAGGGCTTGTGAGAGACATTCATGGTCTAAATGATTTAACACGTACCCAATACAACCTACGTATCCACCACAAAAATCAAAAGGCAACCCTTCGAAGTCCTTCTCATCATATGAGATAGATGAAAGTTCCTGGTAAAAATACAGTTGAGTAATTTTTAATGATTTCAAAGCAGAAAATATATCAACTTCCATGATTGTTGAAAGTATGCGTTATATGGTCCACTAGACCAGCTATGTAGTAAATTTACCAAGAATTGGAATAAACCAGAGTAATTCCGTAATAGAGTAAAGTCCTTCGACAAACCTTACGTAAAAATTCTAGAAAGCCTTCTTCCAAGAATCGTTTCTCAGTAGACCTGTGAGCATCTTCAATCAAAAGGTGTCCAGCATGTTTAGATGTAATCTCGCTGAAAACAAAAAGACATAAAAGTTCAATGTTTCAGTTCACATGAACATTGTGAGGATTAGCTCAGCCCTATCAATCTAGCCGCACAATGACCGAAGCACATAGGTATAGCGAGAAAATTTGCAGCCGCAAGGGTTATGGCATAGACCTTTGATCAGATAAACTAAATGTCAATTGCTTCCAGAGAGATCCACCTTTACCGCCCATGAAAGAAAATCGCCCTCTAGCCTGGAACAATGCAATTGGAACGAACATTCTTTAATATCAAATAGACAATATCTTCACACAAGGCTAACACACACAAAAACAGTAATATCATTAGTAGCAACTTCAGGAGAAACAGTCTACCAACCTTGTCACTAGAAGAAGTATCCAGCCAAAACGTATCATTCCCTCTACTTTTGCCAAAGAGTTCCATGAATATATTTCTTGCTCCACCAACTTTATGTGCAAGACGCTCAAGCTTCTTCCATTTTAACCTCAGAAATTTTGAATGAGGTTTTGGGTATGATAAATCCACCTGATTGAAGACGTCTACACCATTTGTCTTGGCAGTAGAGAGAGACGTCCTAGGGTTACCATAATAGCTCGAACCGTTTCCTGTACTTCTACTTCTGGAAAGTTCTTTCAGCAATTCACAAGCACCAGACACCTGCATGTTTGCTGAAAAATATTTATTATTCACGAGAAATCTTCAAAACGGTTAATTATAAGGTAACACCACAGAATACTAAAGCAAAAAGAGATCTGAGAAAGGAATAAGAGAAAGGAGAGGTAGAAATTACAATCTAATACTAATGAAACTGTTAAGGTAAAATAGCTTACCGGTTTCGTTAATCTTTCTTTGACGCAATGATGGAGATTTGCAGCGATTCCAATAATCCACAGTTATGTCTTTGAAGTTCTTGAATATTTGACTTCCATAGGTGGTAGCAATACTCTCTGGATGAAACTGAAAGAATAATGCATATCAAAACAGCAGAACAATGAAGGAAACTAAGTCTAAATGTGATCTCTAATAAACATCAAACCTGTAAACCATAATGAGGAAAAGTAGAGTGCATGATGCCCATGAGAATGTGTCTATCTTGTTTTCCATCAACATGGGACGAAGGCCAATAACTTTGATTTTCCAACTTTTCTGAAACAGAATTGATAGATCCGTCCCCCGATGGACTCACACATTTATTCACAGGAACACATAATTTCTTCTCAGAGAAAGAACCAGTGTCATCATAAATCGTCCACGCTATTGGTACGAGTTCCTTTGGCAGTGATTCCTTATCTATGATCAGTGAATGGTATCTAACAACCTGCAACATTGAATGCCCAGGAAAATTTGCACTTCGTATCTAGAGAGATCAATGAATGTTGCATGTAAAAAAGTAGATGGCCTGCCTTAAAATCAGAGTCTCTCCCGGATGGAATATCAGAAAACAAATTGTTGCCATCATGTTCAATCCCACTACATGAAGTAGATGGAAATGGTGAGTAGAATATCAAGCAGACACAGAGAAATGAGAAATGGAGGAGATATGACCAAATATCAACAATTATATAACTGTTTCAGTTGACGAAAAAATCATTTCAGGAAAAGAAGGTGATTACTAGAGGGCACATAAAGAGCACATACTGAAAACTACATTCCTCAATACCTTAACCGTCCATGGACTGGTTCCGGGGCATGCACCACATGAGCTCCATGGACATAACCCAGTGCCTGTCAAAGGAAGCTGTCATTAGAGAAATTTCAGAAAGAGAGAGCTGAACTACTCATTTCCTTGACTACGCAAGTGTTAAGACCGAATAGGCTGATGTATATTTTGAAGTACTCTCATATTCATGAAGATAGACGTACCTGGTGGCCAAGGCAGACGCCTAGAATTGGAATATCACGACATTCAAGCAAAAGGCGAAGACATATTCCTGCAGAGCCACCAGAGTCAAGTTCAAGAAAAGACAATCAACAGTGGGGTCCGTAATGGGAAAATTCAATTAAAACTTGACTAATACCTATATCAGCTGGGCACACAGGAGAACCAGGTCCAGGTGATATGACAATATTATCGAAAGCAGCGTCTTCATACAAGTAATGGTAAGCTTCTTCCCACGTCCACTCATCGTTTCGAATAACCACAGGAGGCACTACACCGGACAATCAATAAGGTTTGAAAAAAAATCGCAGCATCTATGCACTTAAGAGTGAAAAAGAGAAAGATAAGAGGGCTAGGAACAAAGTTACCTCCATTAATAGTACTTAAAGCCTGATATATATTGAATGTGTAACTATCATAATTGTCAATTAACAGAGTCCTCACAAAGCCAAGCCTATCTACAGTCTCTCTTCTCGGTACACTCTTGTTAGCAATGGACAAATCTTCCAAGTGCCCTGGTACAAAATTTCTTGAGGCAAAAACCTTCCTCGTACCATGACAAGAAGGTAAACTAATGTATTTCTTCCTCCAATTTTCATCAAACCTAACCAATTCACGAGAGAAGAACCGGCTTCTGACAGAGAATCTCAGAACATTGTCACTTGGACATGCAAGCTCTGAAGAGGTTGAACTAAACGAAAACTTCATGTTCATAGCTCCTGCCACAGAGAAGGGGCAGAGAAGATAAGGATGTGAATAAACAAAACTGTAAAACACAATGATTTTGCCTCCCATCAATTTGGGAACAACATTATATTCATAATACCCAGAATCAGTCTCTAACGCATTGGAGATTTCGATTCTCAATCCAAAACTTATAATATTCCAATTAAACTGAGAAAAGTTTCCGAAAATGGAACGGGAATCATTAGGTTGATATCAACTCAATTTTCTCCGAACGATCTGTGAAATCAACAACACAAACATCCGAAACTGAAAGAGAACTTACGTTTAGATTCGGAAGCGAAGATAGAGAGATTCGAAAGCACGAATCAGTCTAGAGAAGAAAATGGAAGAAGCTTGCTTGCTTGCTTGCTTGCTTGCTCGCTCGCTCGCCAGAATTGAATGGAGATAGAAGAACAAAAGGGTGCGCAAAGCGAGGAAGACAAACAAGCAGGTGTTAACATGGTTTTTATAATCATGAAGAAACAGGAGGACTATATACACATCTTTTAAATTAGAAAAAAAAAAAGAAAAGAAAATAAATTAATTTCACTCAGTTGTTTTTTTATATAGAAAGAAAATGTGTAGCCTTAAACCAACAAAAAAAAAACTCAAGTGTAAATGTAAATTCAAATGTAATATCTATCTAGTTTTAAGGTAAACTAGATTTTGACCCGCACTTAGAAAGTGCGGGTTTAATTTTCTTTACAAATTTTACTTTTTATTCATTTTGTTAATAGTAGTTTAGATTTTTAATTATATAATCTAATTTTGATTATAATTGTTTAATCAACATTATAAACAGTGAGTTAGCAATTTAGTTTTTTTTAAATGAATTATGTGTTATTTGGATGAGATATATCATAAGGATTAGGAGATTAAAATAACGATTTCGCATTATATATTTTAATATGTGTTGTATCGTAAGATCATAGTTTGGAAAAAATATATATATCTATGAAAACAACTATTGTAAAAGTTATGTGGTATATGTTTAATTTTTATTTTATTTATCTAAAATATTATTTTATAAAATACATGTTGTAGTCGTATATATAATTTACAAATTTGATGGAACTATCCGTTAAAAACTTCATCTAAACATAAAACATAATTTGTCGCTTCAAATATTTGAATAATATAAGTATGAAATCGTTTTAATATTTTATTAATTTTAAAATATATCAGCTGAAATTATTTACTATATGCGAATTTTTGTTTAGAAAATTTATAATCGAGATTGGCTAATTAATTTTTCAACCCGTTTAATTAATTAAATATTTTTCAGTTTCATGGAAAAACCTGCTAAAAAGTACAATCATAAAAACATCAATCGTAATATGTGTATATATATATATATTTGAAACAAAATAAAAATATATTAAAATATATTATAAATATATTTTGAATTAAATCATAAATTAGAGAATCTTAATTTATATATAATAGTTGATGTATAAATTATTCATTATATTTATCAATAATTTGTTTTGATTTTAATTAATTAGGAAAGTGGGACCCATTAGATTTTGGTTGTTTGGCTACATGTTTAATAATTGTCTTGTTTGGATGGATATGGATTGTAGAGATAATGTTATATTCCCTAATTACCCTTAATGAAGGTTACAAATCCTAATAATATCAATGGCAAATTTCGGAAACAACATTTATGTACCATGGTCAGTCACCTGTTTTAATAGTATAGATTGTGTAAGTACATAAATGAAATAAGAGCTGGAAAGAATATTAATTATAACAAGTTTTTTTTGGGTGGACCCATAAGTCAACATGAATCATGTTATAACAAGTTAAAAGTTCAATTTAATACAAAGCAGTTTTTTTAGCAAAAAAAATATTGCATTTATTAATTTCTTTGTTACATGAAGTCTTTTTTCTTTCTCTGGTGCAACATTTTCCTCCAATAGTCTGTCCACAAAATTGACAAAAAATAGTCTATCCACAAAATGATTTTAAACTGATTTTTTCCAGACAAACTTTTTATTTATGCTATAAAAAATTATAACGACTCCCTGAATTCTATATATAATATGCTGACAACAAATTCTATAGAAGGTTTGGTCTATTGTCCATGTGTTTGAAACACATGCATGTTATACAAGTGACGAGATGCATGTTATACAAGTGACTATATGCATGTCTTAAATCGTTTCTCGAGCCTTCTTGTTCTTTTCACATTTCTGGCTGTGGTTTTGCCTTTGGCTTTGAACTCGTTTTCGATAAAAAATTATTTGCTGGAGGAGTTTGAAATTACCTTTTACATTCCACCGAATCAAACACATATATACTACATAAAATTTCAACAAATTAATACTATAAATCAACAAAGAAGAAAATGGAAGATGCTTGCTTGCTCGCTCGCGAGGATTGAATGGAGACGGAAGAACAAAGGGTGCGCAAAGCGAGGAAGAAAAACATAAACGGTGTTAAAAAAAATTATAAATTAGAAAAAAATGAAATTAGTTTCTTTCAGATAAAATTTATTTATTATATAGAAAGTAAATCTGAAGTGTTAATGTAAATGTAATATATATCTTATTTTAAGGGTTGACAAAAAAATATCTTATTTTAAGGTAAATTGGTTAAGTATATAAATCAAAGAAAAAAGTTGAAAGATAGTTCAATTTTACCAAGTTAAAGTTCAGTTCATTTGGCAAAAAAAGAAGAAGTTAAAGTTCAATTTAATTACAAAACAGTTTTTTAATTAGTGGAAAAATATTGTCTTTAAAAAAACATTTGTTACATATGGTATCATAATAAACATATTTTAGTCCAAGGCGTATTTTTTTTCCTTTGGTGCAACATTTTCCCCCAATGAGTCTATCCACTAAATTAATTTTAATTTTGATTGTTCCCACACAAACTTTTTATTTATGCTAGAAAAAAATATCTTAAGTACTCCCTAAATTCTATATACTATATAAAAGTTTTAGTGTTTTAGTTTAATGTCCATGTGTTTAATTAGAAGATGGGCACTAGATTGCATACAATGTTTTTCTTTAATACACAAATGTTTTTCTAAAAGTTCAAAAATGACATATTTACAAATTTGGTAATTAATAAACTCTATCAGCTGCATTAGATAATATATAGTGAAACTCGTTAGTCGGCACAAGGATGTCGCTCATAACACAAACTTGTCTCGCCAAAGTGCAACTAAACAATTGTATATGGTTGATGAATTCTCCTTCAAAATCACATGATTGACAACGAATATCAATTTTCATACCTCTAGCAGTCTAGCTTCAAGCAAATCGCTAACCACATTTCATTTACAAAAAAGGTTAGACGACAAATATATTAATTTCTCAGACGAAGAAATTGCCCACTTGGTTGACTTAGTCAAAAAAAAATATTACCAAAGTTCCGAATACTAATAACTGATTGGGTAATACATATTAAACAAATATTTGGTTTAAGTGCAGTTTTATAGGAAAAAAATACATTGAAGTTAAAAAAAAAATTGGTGTATAAGAAATTTGAATAGTGAATAAAAATATGATACAAATATAATAATATTATATTTTGACTAATTAATTTATAACAATTCAAATTTTAAAAATATTTAATGGATACACGGAAATTAATAGTATTTATATATATAATATATTTTTATAAATCAATGACCTTGAGATACTAATATTTTATTAATTTAGAAAATTATTAAATTTTAATAATATTAATTGAATTAAAAAATATAATATAAAATCGAATAAATTTATTAATCATTAGAATTATTAATTTATCAATTATTAATTTATAGAATTTTTATTATATCAAATCAAATCATCAAATTTTATTATAAGTTTTTATTATTAATTTATATAATTTCCCTTTAGTGTGGGAAAAGGCTTAGAGAAAAAACATCAAATCAGATCTAGAAATGGTATAACACATCAAAACAATTCAATAGATAATCAAAAAATAAATTTACACTGATTCAAAAAAGAACAATGATGCTACATATATAGATCATTTAAGGAAAATGACATATTTCCAGGACAATGATAATATAATTGTTTTAAAGGAGACATGAATCTAATGATAGAGACAACGAATATTCAATGGATCCTCTCAACGCTGCATGTTGAATTCGAAATATTAATTTAGGCCATGAAATTCATGATATTATTCCAACACGAGAAAGTTTCTTTCACAACAAACTGTTCCAAACGGGTAAAAATATTATTTTAGCCAATAAAATAATATGCGTTTGCAGTTTATATGGAGAAGTTTGTGAAACGAAAATATTTATTTAAAACCTTCAATATTTCTTTAATTCCACGAAAAAAATATAAAATAAGAATGAGTGCTCTCATTTAACCATTATATTTCTATATGACTATATCAATTCTAAATCACCAATATGAATAATTGAAGGTCTGATATTGGAGATTGAACTTTTTTTTTTATCATCTGGTAGATTATATTATGAAAAAGACTTGGTGAGATTAAACTTTTAAGACTGAAGATTTTATAAAAAGTTTGTCTTTAAAGTCAATTGTTCTACCAATCACGATTTTGCTTTCTTAAAATTTCTTAAAGCCCCTAAAAAAACTCAGTCTAAACTATTTATTTTTGTTTATGTTTCGGTGGTTTTTCTAAAAGTCTGAATTTAAGATGTTTTGTTTTGTTTTAAAGTCACAGCTTTGAAAGTAAAAGTCCAAAATTATTTTTAAGTCTTAAAAACAGAAGTCCTTACCAAGCATACCGTGAGTCATTTTAGGTTTAGGTTTATATACTGTATTGACAAAAAAAAAAACTGAAACACATTAAAACCACTCATATACTGAAGTTATATTACTTGATCTTATTATGGTGGCGGTTGAGCAAGTAGGCCCCCATCGATCGTCTAGTGGTTCATTCCACTATCCCTCAATTTTCAGTAAAGACTGAACTGTTCTAGGGGGTGATCCCCGTGTGCGGTCAAAGAACAAAACTGAAACTCACAACTTCCTTTAAAATAAAATAAAAAATCGAAGAACCGTACATGTAAAAAAAACATATAGTAATGGTAACTAAATTTTATTCCACCGTGTGTTTTTCGCATTGCACATGGACTGGAGGCGTCAGAGCGACCGACATAGTGTCCACGCAGGCAAAACTGAAATAAATGAACACAACTAAGAGACAGCAACATACAGCTTTTGAAAGTGGATCGTTTAACATCGGCGAGAGTTCTAATATGGACGATATGACGTTAGAGAATTCAAGGATGAAGTCAACTAATCAATGATGAAGATTTACATGAACCTTTTTTTTTCTTTCTCAAATGAGTTTCGTATTCTTTTTTGAATTTTGTAATACATAGGCATGAAATTAAAGAAACACATTAAAAAGATAGAATTAAAACCAAACTGAAATCCCAGACGGGCCCGATTTGATGCAGACCCATACCGATTTATCACAAAACCGCTAAACCAGTAGACTGCTAACCGATAAATCATAGTTGGAAGATTTATTGCTATTATAGTTGGTAGATTTATTGTTAGTATAGTTGGTAGATTTATAGTAAATGTTTGAAGGATCAGATGCAATAAATATGCTTTAGGTAAGATTGCTTTTTAATAATGGAAGGTTTTCGTCAATTTGGTTAATCTCTATACCAATCACAATCACATGTTTATCGTCTTTTAAGGCCACATTTTGCTTTTAAATGCAGAAGATTATTTAACCAAACCCAATATATATATATATATATATATATATATATATATATATATATATATATATATATATAGTAGGAATCTTGATGAATAAATGAGGTTTGAATAAGCTGACTCTCTTTTTTTTCTCTTCCGACAATGCTTCTCCCTAGACAGTTTTAGGTATTTCCGTTTTTAGAAACAAATTTGAATATTTACATGGTTTGTACTCTGTCCGAGAAATCTACTCTGTTTTACTATCCCAAAATAGTAAGAACCCACCAAAAATACCACCTTTGAGACAAGCTTTTCCGTGGTTCAACCTCTGCCTTTCGGCCAGAGGGTCCTGCCAGCGCAAACATCATCCCACACGGCTACTCTTTATCATCGTCATGGATCTTGTAACTTACCTTTCTCTTCGCTCCTTTGGCTGGGGTCTTCACCTCCTTGCTAACACCTACTAATTTTTCCTACTAAGCTTCCTGTTGTAGTAGAGAACTTTCATCTCGTGTGTCTTAACACCGAGAAAGAACATTTTTCACTGGTTAGTGAAGTATTATACTGAGCTCATTCCAAGACAAATCTAAGCTGAGATATGTCCAAAAGATACTCATCTGCAGAAAAAGGAAAAGGAGTCTCAAACCCTATGGAGCCGCTTAGAGCACCAAGAATTCGTGTTCCTGCATTTGATAGTTCAAATCTGCAGAAAATGCATGCCCTTACCTTGATTGACAGGCTGACAAACCCAAAAGTCCAGCAAATATGATCTCTTATACCGTTCTTTGCGGAACATTGGAAAGTCTCCTCTCCTCCTATCGGAGCTGACCTTGGACAGGGCCTCTTTCAGTTTCAGTTTGCCAAGGAGGAAGACCTCCTGAAGGTTTTGGATAATATGCCTTACCATTTCACCCATTGGATGATCATTCTCCAACGTTGGGAACCCACAACATCAAGCTCATTCCCATCTGAGATCCCATTCTGGATTAAAGTCCAAGGAATTCCAATACACCTCTGGTCTGAGACTACCCTTCTGAGTATTGCGAGGAACATTGGAAGGTATGAAAATCTGGACATCTCCCTGAGAGCAGCCAGAGTGAAGTAACAATTGATGGCCTAAAACCCTTGATTACATCGGCCATAGTGGAGTTTGAGGGAGGAGAAGAGGTAGTAGCCTCACTGGTGTATGAAAAGCTAGAAAACCATTGCTCGAACTGCTTCATGCTGGATCACGAAGTGAAAGACTGTCCTCATTTGAAGTCAATTCCGGATCCAGCATCAATTCCTCTTACAAGCAGAATGAAATCTCTAACAGGATTCCATCTTGCAGACAAATCAAAAGATCGGAACATAGCTCACCACCAAAGTTCCAACTCTCACTCTCACAGATCAGACTTTAATCGGAGAAGAGAAAATGATCGCCCTCTTGATACGACTCGATCATTCTCTTACTCTTCTCAACCAAACAGACACTCGCTTCTAAAGGAACCAAGGATACAAGATCTACGAGAGAAACTAAACTCTTCCTCCATCAAGAGAGAACACTATGATAGAAGCAAGTATCACTATAACTATGGGGAGGGTAGCCGTAAACACTATGAACCTCACGTCCATCAAAGATGGGTTGAAAATCCCTAACTAACATCTCCAATTCAGTCTAGAAGCTCTGAACACCACCCCTCGGGTGCAGGATCTCTCTCTCTCTCTCACCAGCGTCAAATGGAGACTCTACCAAACATTCCAATAACAGAGGAAGTGTCAAAACAAGCTATGGATGTAGCATTGGGAGAACTCAGAAAAGTTATGATCAAGTATGCTTCTTGTGCTGACCCTACTGAAAGTGCAGCAAGGAAGGAAAAGTGTAGGATAGCAGAAGAACAACGACAATTGGAAGAAACAGCTATCCAGATGATACGAGCCTCTCAAATACATGTGTCTGCGACTAATGAAGGCTCGCTGCAGACCCGCCCAAATACATATGCTGAGAGTTTAATGCACAGCCCATTCGAGGACCAGTCAAATAGAATTCCAGATCGGTTAAGGTTGGGACCTTCCCCAGATGTTGAGCTCAATACATCACTGGCGGCTGAAAAAAATTAAGAAGCGTATGGGAAGACCCCCATGAAAACGAAATATTTCAGCTCAAGCAGGAACCTACGGTGTTCCAGCTATTCGAAAAAGGAAAGACTTGGGAGTTGCTCCATCCCCTCGAAAGCGACTATTCAAAACTGCCACCAAACAAGCAGAGTCAGTTGCAGGCACTGCTAGAACTGTTAGGAAAGGAGGACCTAAGCCTCAACTCCCTAAACCAAGTCTGAACCCCCCTGCAGGCAGTAGCCAAGCTCCCCCACGAGCGCAGAAGAAGATGGATTTTCACGATCCGTCTGCTCCTCTTCCTTAGTCATAGCCTGCTGGAATTGTCAGGGGCTTGGGAATCCCCAGAAAATTTAACACCTTCGAGAGATCAAGCGGCATGATAATCCAAACATTTTATTCCTCTCCGAATCAAAAACCCAGATGCTATTGTCAGTAAGAAGGTGGAGGAATTGGGTTTTTATCATTTCTGGTTTCTCCTCATAGTCCACCTGCTGGGGTCTTGTTTTGCTGTGGAAACAAAAAATATGTTTAGAGATTCTCTCTTCTTGTAACAAATTCATAGACACAAAATTACTTATGAAGGCATTTTTTCTACTCTACTTTCATCTATGGAAATATTGACCGAGTTCTAAGGAGGAATCTTTGGGACTCACTTACTATCATGTCTTCTGCTAGAAGTGGCTCTTGGTTTTTATCTGGTGACTTTAACAACATTATCAACAACTCAGAAAAGGACGGGGGACCAGAAAGGGTGAGAACTCTTTTGTTGACTTCAGATCATTTCTCTCAATAAATGATTTATTTGATATCCAACACTCCTGTGACTGCCTTTCTTAGAGGGGCGATCGAAACCAACAACCCATTCGCTGCTGTCTCGACAGAGCAGTTTCAAATGGCGATTGGGCAGATAAATATCCTTGGGAAAGAAGTGAGTACCTGAGACTGGATGGATCAGATCATATACCAATCATCAGCCACCTAGATACCAGTAAAAGGAAAAGGAAAAAGATCTTTCGCTATGACATAAGGTTGAGAGAGAATGAAGAAGTCAAGTTACTGATTGAACAAACCTAGAAGGAAGCAGATCATTTACTCGTTCGCCAGAAGATTGATTGAGTATGAGCAGCTCTGGTCACCTGGCATAAAGAGAAGCACATTAATAGTAAAAAGCTAATAGGCTCACTTAAAATCAAACTAAAAGAGGAGTTGAGAAGATCACCTCATAATGACGAGTTAATTAAAACGATTTCAACGGAGCTTCAGATTGCTCACAAGCTGGAAGAAGATTTCTGGAAGCAACGAAGCCGGCAGCTGTGGCTCCAGCTGGGGGACCAAAATACTAGGTATTTCCATGCAGCTACTAGAAGCAGAAGGGTGCTAAACAAATTCTCAGTCTTAGAAATGAATGATGAAACACCTGTATATTCAGAGGATCAGATCTCTAAAGTTATCTCCAAGTATTTCCAAGACATTTTCACATCTCAAAGAACTAATGTTTCTGATGTTGAGATTATAGTCTGCTCAGCCCTCAAATCGGTTATAACACATGAAGTAAATGAGAAACTGGTCAGTTTACCTTCGGCCTCAGAAATTAATGATGTTATGTTCTCTGTCCACCCGGATAAAGCCTCAGGCCCGGATGGCTTCTCTGCTAGCTTTTTCTAGACTAATTGGGAGACAGTGGGGCAGGACATCATAAAGGAAGTTCAAGGTTTCTTCACATCAGGAGTTATGCCTCAGAATATCAATGAAACATATGTTAGATTGATTCCAAAAGTTACCAGTCCTATGAGAGTGGCGGACTACCGGCCCATTGCATTGTGCAATGTATATTACAAAGTGATATCCAAGATCTTCTCCCATCTATTTCAACCTGTATTGGAATCCATTATTTCAGAAAACAGTCAGCTTTCACTCCAAAAGATCTATCTCAGACAATGTTCTTATTACGCATGAAGTTGTACACTATTTAAAGACTTCATAGGCCAAAAAACACTGCTCTATGGCGGTTAAGACCAACATGAACAAAGCCTATGATGGGCTAGAATGGAGTTTCATACACTCGGTGCTAAAGCGTTTGGGATTTCATGATAAATGGATTCAATGCATGATAATGCGTGAAAACAGTGTCATACTCATTCATAGTCAATGGATCAGCTAGAGGCAATGTAAAACCTTCACGGGGTATAAGGCAGGGAGACCTCCTCTCACCCTACATGTTTATTATGTGCAGCAAGGTCTTGTCTGGTCTCTCTTTCAATGCCCAAGAGGATGGTCAGCTAAAGGGTATTCGAGTCGCTAGATAAAGTCCCTATGTGAACCACCTTTTGTTTGCCGACGATACCATGTTTTTCTGCAAAGCAAATGCAGATAGTTGTAAGGCTCTCAACAAGATTTTAAGGGACTATGAAGCAGCTTTTAGCCAAAAGATAAATGGACAAAAATCTTCCATATCTTTTTCCAGGAAAACGCCTCACTCTCTACGTGCTAAAATTAAAGATCTACTCAATCTTTCTAAGGAAGGAGGAGTAGGTAAGTATATGAGATTACCTGGACATTTAAGGGAAAAAATGATTTGTTTGTTTCAATTGTTGATAGAATCAAGCATAAGGCTGTAAATTGGTCCACACGTTTCCTTTCAAGCGCTGGGAAGCTGACAATGCTGAAGAGTGTGCTCGCAGCCATATCGTCCTATGCAATGTCCTATTTTTTACTCCCAGTATCTCTGCAAAAGAAGATTCAATCAGCCTTTACGCGTTTCTGGTGGGACAAGAACTCCGAGAAACACAACATATGCTGGATAGCTTGGGATAGGATAGCACAATCTAAATGTCAGGGAGGTTTGGGCGTTAAAGACATCATCCAGTTTAACCTAGCAAGCTCGCTCGGCGAATCATCAATGTTCTAAACTGCTTAATGGAAAGGGTTCTAAAGGGGAAATACAACCTTAATTCCGACTTACTACACTGCTCAAGCCCACTAGCTATGTTCCACGGATGGAGGAGTGTGTTAGCGGGTCGTGACCTCCTCTCGTAGAATCTAGGTTGGATAGTTGGGAACGAAGAATCTATTCGGGTTTGGCAAGACCCCTGGCTATATACCTCATCTAGGCGCTTACCTATGGGACCTATCCCTAAACACCTCCTTACTCTTAATGTTTCCGACCTTCTGATCCCCAAACTAATGAATGGGATGTGGAAAAAATTGATAGGATTCTACCAGCTTACAAAGATATGATATGTACCTTGAAGCCGAGTTTGCTGGGGACCCAAGACAGACTTAGATGGTTGGGTCACCCTTCTGGGATTTACTCCACTCGAATCGGATATGCATGCGCTACCCGGGATGTCCACATCTTAAATCCTCTTCCAGAGCATCCTATTGACTGGTTATCTCAGATATGGAAGATCCGTACGACACCAAAATGAAAAACCTTTCTATGGAAACTACTCAAAGGAGCTTTGCCAGTGGGTACAAACCTTCTCCGCTGTGGAATAACGGGCGACGCTAATTGCCATCTCTGTGGAGAACAAGAGTCAATCATGCACTGTTTCTTTGACTGATGGTTCTCAACTGAGGTCTGGAGTACGGTTATGTTCCTCCACGATTTCAATCCTGCATCAATAACGGATCTAAACTCAAGCATCAAATACCTTAAAGAAGGAATCTTACTCCCTCCAATTGGTTTCGAGTCAAGCATACTCTTCCCGTGGATACTTTGGAGTCTGTGGACTGTGCGAAATAAGAAGTTATTTGAAAACAGAGCTTTCACAGTATCGGAAACTCTCACCAAAGCCATTCGTGATGCTCGAGATTGGATTGAAGCTCAGCTCCCCAATCAAGGTGCTAATCGCATATCCTCGCCCAACCCACCTCAGCCTGGGTTAAATCTTGAAGGATAAGCCTTGTGCTATACAGACGCAGCTTGGAATGCAGCTAGAAACACGGCGGAATTCGGATGGTGTATCACCTCAACGGTATCTGGTCCATTGAATTTCTCAGCATCCTCTTCTTCAGTGGGCTCGGCCCTAGTTGCAGAGGCTATGGCCATTCGTCTAGCAATCACCAAGGCTCTTGCCCTTGGTATCAGAAGACTCGCGGTCCGTTTGGACTCTCTTCTATTGATTCGATCGATCTCCAGTGGTGAATTGATCAACGAAGCGCTTGGAATTCTCTCTGACATAGCCGTTTTTCTTCTATCCTTTGATGTTATTGTTTTTCAGTTTATTCCCAGAACCCATAATGTTTTCGCAAATTCTCTAGCTAAGCGGGTCGTGTTGGACCAAAATGTGATGTTCGACTTTGCTTAAGTAATGTTAACAATTTCCTGCTAAAAAATGAGGTTTGAATTATATAAATATTATAATAAGTTGACAAAAAAAAGAATACGAAACCTCATTTATTTATAAGTTCTCCAATTGAAAATCCGAAGCTAAACTCATGTTATTCCTTCTAAAATTTCAAAATCATATGCGTCTCATTCTCATATTGGATTAATCAAGTTGTTATTCCATATATAAACTCTGTAAAGATATAAGAAAGCTTGAAAGCTTATTTGACATGGAAACGGTAAAAGGCCACTTTTGTTGGTTGAAAAGGAAAATGTCAATTGCTTTCCTTTATTCACAAGGTAAAATAAATTATTGAATTTAGTGTCCAAACTAAGCTAGCTCATCTCTTTCATCTTATTTAAATTGGTTAACTCCGTGATCCTAACTTTGGTGCATGTGAACTTCGATCTCACATGCCTTCTATGTTTTCACACCCACCTGTACATACATTCATGGACATAACCATATCTCTAACTATTCTATTTTATCTGATACATCACACATCCATTACCTTTTGTGTGTATATTTAACTGGAAAATTTAATGTCTCGTTATATACAATAGACTAGTCAGTCTAGACTCTATATATGTCGACTAAATAACGATCCGACGACATTAAACAACGTCCCACCTAATTGAAAAATATCTTACATGTTTATGATAAAGTTGTAGATTCTATCGACATATCTCAACTGACTAATCGTTCCTCTGCGACTAGCAGAGGCGGCTTAAGGGTAGGGCGAGAGGGAGGTCGCTCAAGGGCCCATGAGCACTAGGGACCTATTAAAAATTAATTGTGTTTGTATCGATGTGTTTCATCAAAGTAATTTTTGGATTAACTGAATATCTAAACTGGAACCATTTTTATTTTTTCTAAACTGGCACCATATCATATTATGAGTATTAATCTTATTTTGTTCTGTTTAACATGTTTTCATCAAAGAAGATAGCACTAACAATAATGATCACATAATTAATAAGATGATCACCTTAAAGCTCTTTGATGATGATATTAGTTATTTAAGTGAGTATATTAAACATTTGTTACAAATTTTTTTTTTTTTTTTGTCGGAATAAACCATATTTTCATGGTTTAAAGGTCTTTTTTTTTGCCCTATGGACTAGGAAATGTTTAAGCCAGCTTTGACGATTAGATAATTATTTGCTTTCTTTAATCTCTAGCTTAAATCTTGTTTTATTTTTGGGATTTTTCCGTTTTGTTCCAGAAGAATTACTCTTCCCAGCTTCTGTCTCACTTATAATTGTAAGGCTTTTGTTTGTTCTCGTAAAACTTGAAGGCACGATTTTCTGTTTATGCGGCTTTGTATTTTTTTTTTCCGTTGAATGTTCAATATATAAATATTTTCTGTGAAAATAAAAATCGACATATCTCGATTTGTCAATGAAAAGCAAGAAAGGTAACGAGAGTCAACCCTCATAATAGATATACACTACAAGAAAACAGGGTTTTAGCGACTGCGTAAGTAGTCGCTAATTAGTCGCTAAATCTAATTTTGCGACTAATTAGCGACTAAAGTAGTTAGTCGCTAATCCTTCGTCGCTAATTTTATTAGTCGCTATATTAGTCGCTAATTAGCGACTAATTAGCGACTATATATATTTTGTTAATATTAGTCGCAACTTAGTCGCTAAAAATAGCGATTTAGTAGCGACTAATTTGCGACTAAATATAGTTATTTTAGCGACTCAGTAGCGACTAATTAGCGACTAATAATAAATAAAAAAATTAATATTGATTTTGATATATACATTAGATAATGATTAAATATTAATTAATATACTAATTATATGCTAATCCACAAACAAAATTAACTAAACAAAATTTATATTAAACATATTATGTTTACAATAGCAAAGTTGTTCACTGGCAAGTTAAGTATTAAAATCAACAAATACAACATTCACCAAAACTACTACTACTGCAGCCATCTAAGTGTTTGGGGTATTCTTTTCGCCTTTAATGTCGCTGAGAAATAGTTGCCGTGATGAAGATGGTGTGATTCAGTGGAGACAAATAACTCATCTCCGGGTTCATTTGCTCTGATTTTCCAATTCCCTAGCATATCCTGAAAGAAAGTTGAAGTAAGGAACCTCTGATCAATCACACAAGCTGATAAGATCAATCAAAACATTATCAGAGAACTTACCATGAAAGGAGTGTTCATATAAGCTCAATGGGTTCTGTTCATATCCAACGCTTGGATGTATATGGAAACTTACTATCATGATTTTTGTTTGAGCTTGAAGCCTCCAGAAGAGTCGGCAGCTTTACTTCTATCCTTAACACATGAACATATATACCTTAGCAAGCTACCATCACTTCAATATAAAACAACATGCAGCAGATTCAATGGTTTTAATTAAGATGGCCAAATCTTATGATGGACTTAAGATATACAAAAAGCAAACCTTCTGGATCATTAATAGCAGTTGGAGTCACACCCCTCCTCCTCAAACCTACTTCCAAATCCAGCCAACTCTCTTGTTTATGCTACTGAGCTAAATTAAACAGTTGAGACTTTAATAGAGATAGTTCTGATAAAGCTTATTGTTCTTGTGAACGAAGCTCCTGGTACTCTTTTTCAAGCTCTTCCATTGCAGCATCTTTATTATCATCATTCCCTTCATGGCCACTCTCACTCTCTTCATCAATTCCATCATCTCCTTCGTCTTCTTCTTCTTCTTCACTCCCTTCCTTATCATTCTCCATGCTATCTTCTTCACCATCCTCTATCCCATCAGATAATTCTTCATCTTCGCTCTCTCCTTCCACCTAAAATAGAATCATCAACCGAATGAATTCACTTACACAGACATCTAAATAACTTAACGAGACAAAAGCAATAGCACAAATACCTCGAGATTTTCCTGCTCGCTTATCTCTTCTGATTCACTTTCATAAAGTCTTGCTCTTTTAGACCTCTTTGATCCCCCAGCCATTTTAAACACTCCTAAACGCTACAAATAACGACAAACTTAATCAAGAGTGGGAGCAAAATCTATTATACAGATGCAAATATTACAAGAGGATAATTACAGAGGGACGTCGGCGGGGAAGCCAGACGCCGGAGATGGCTCGACCTCGACCTCGGAGATGGCTCGACCTCGGAGATGCTTGACCTCGCAAATCGTACGGCATCGTTCCTTTTGGTTAGGGTTTACAGAGAGACGTTGGCGGGGAAGCCAGACGCCGGAGATGGCTCGACCTCGACCTCTTGCTTGCCCTCTTATTGCGAAATCGAATAAGAGGATGGAGTGAGAGATTCAGAAAGAAAAATCGATGCAGTGACATATGCAAAATAAGAGAGATGGAGAGGGAGAAATCGACCGAGAGAGATCGAGTGAGAGAGGATGATTTGGACTGAGAGCAAATGGGTTAGGGTTGTGAGCGAAGGAGATGGCTCGTGAGAGAGGATGATTTAGACTGAGAGCAAACGACCCTTAGTCAATTTTGGGGAAAAATCTTAAGAGGGAAAAATTCCCACTTCTAAAAAAATTGGGCGGTTTAGAAAATATTGTTAGCGGGCTTAGGAAATATTGGCAAATTTATATTAAATTTGGACTTAGCCCTGATTAGTTGCAAAATAGTTGCTAATTTGCGACTAATTTGCGACTAATTTGTGACTAATTAGGGTATGATCCAAAATTTAATCTGAAATCGCAAAGTAATTATTTATACATTATAAAATAATACTTATACATTAAACATTATTAAACATTATAAAATTTTAAATAAACATAAACATTAACAAATTATAAATAAACATAACATTAACCTTATAATTAAAACAAAAGGAAGATGTCATTGAACATTAAACATAAACATTAGATATTATACAAACATTAGACTTCAAACTTTAACATATTCAATATTAAACAAATTTGAAATTATTAGAACTCTGAATTACATAAATCAGTACGGTTCTTCGCCATCATCCGCTCCATCATATTTCCTTAACTTAAGTTCTAAACAACATTTTTCTATCCTAAACCCTAAACATTTGTTCATCCAAAACGGAACAAAATCTAAAATGGATTTTGCGCTCCTTCTAACAAGTCGTAGAATTTTTTGGAATGATTATGTACAGGTTCATCCGCATTCGGATAACTACCAAGTTCCTCCACATTTTGATAACTACCATATTAGAGTTTTAGGGTTTGTTTAGAGTTTGAAGTTAATGTTTGAAAATAATACTTTTGGAAAATATTTGTCTCCTATAAGTGTTGAATATTAGTTTTGTATAAGTATTGGTATTTAAAATCTTATTAATTAGAGTGTTGGTTATACTTTAGAGTTTTAGGGTTTGTTTAGGGTTTATGGTTTAGGATTTCATATATTAGTTTTATGTATCAGTCTTAATTTTGGATATATATTATATTTGTATTTTGATTTTATAGTGTATGATTAAGAGTTTAAAGCTAAAGTTTGATTAGGGTTTAGGGTTTAAAGGGTCATATTTAAGGTTTTAAGGTAATTAAAGATTGAAAATAGTAGATTTAAGGTTTTAAGATAATTAAAGGTTTTAAGTGTTGTCCTTAATTTTATATGTTATATTGTAATTGGGGTTTTATTTATTAGATTTTTGTTTATAATTTATAGTTTTAGGGTTTGTTTAGGGTTTAGGGTTTGAAGGGTAATGTAGTTATAATTTCCGGACATTTTTTGACACAAAAAACGTTTTCCTCTGTTTTTTTTTCTCTCAATTTTATCTAGATTCGTTTATCTTCTTGTTGTGTGGCTGAGGAGAGGTCGACTTCATGTTTGTATATGTAAAACCTTTTGCGACTATTTAGCGACTCTTTAGCGACTATATCACAAAAATTAGTTACAACTACGCGTGCCACAATATAAACGTGTTTATAACAACTTTAAAACAACTTTTTGCGACTAAATATGCGACCCGCCGAATTTAGTCGCTATATAGTCGCTAAATAGCGACTAAATAGCGACTAATAACATGTGGTCGCAATTTAGCTACTAAATTGCGACTATTCCTTATTAGTCGCAAACTTAGTCGCAATTTGGTCGCTAAATAGTCGCAATATTTAGCGACTATAAAATCAGTCGCAACTTGTAGTCGCTAAAACCCTGTTTTCTTGTAGTGAGTACATGTTTTTGTATCTGTTATGTATAAACTAATAACAAAAAGATGGCTATAGATAATCGAGTATCTTATGAGGGTCAGTCGGAGAAGTCGCCTCCGACCTCTATTCTTAAAACTGCAAAAATAGTCTTAAAAACCATCTCCCAAATAAACAATGAAGCCGAATGAAAGGATCTCACTGCCACCACTTTTCAACGTACACAACGATCTATACCACCACCGAACTGTGTCGGAGCCAATCTAAACCAGCAGCTAAAAATCCAAAGTTGAACCGGATGAAACTTGTTGGGAAAACATAGACACACAAACTACATCAAGGGACGAATGGAGCCACACGAAAGCCACTAACCGGAAACATGACAAAACCAGCTCATACCAGCACATACCAGACCAGAGAAAACCAGCCTAACCTAAACCAGATCCAAGGATTTGCAACTCCTTGAGATATGATGCGACACCCATCAGACTGGACGAAACCACCGGACTGACAAGTGTAGAACCACCACAAGCTGGCCACAGGAGAGCGGAATCCGACCACTCGCCACCACCGGATCCGACGAAAACCAAGCCAACCAAGCCGATGCGAGCTACACCACCAGGCTCTTCCACAAGGAATACGTTTGGAATGATGTAATCATGTCCGGAGATGTAACAAGTACGCCTTTGGAAATTTATGTCGAAACTTTTGTGTGTCGATTAGATTTGGATCACGTTAGAGAGTTACGTTCAATGAGACTGTAATTTTGTATTTTGTTAGCAGTTTGATATTTTCAAAATATATACGTCTTTTCAGGTTTGGTTATATTTGTAGTAGAATTTTATGGTCATTTGTTGAATGATCCCGCCCGAAGTTTGATTTTTAAGCTATTTGGTTTGTTTTAGTATTTTAGATTGTCTCTTGCTTGTACAGTTTTATAAAGTATACAGTCTTTAAATTAACAATTTTATGCAAAATAATTTTTTGAAAAACTTATGAAATGGTAGTCTATGTCAGATATTTGAATTTGTTCGTTAACATTTTTCTGAGTTTTGGTCAATTATCTATTTATATATATTTGAAACTACTTAAGTAACTTTAACAGTTGATAAACATGAATGAAAGTTTGCATATTCTGATAACTTCTTTTTTTTTTTAACTTTAAAATATTCTGATAACTTTAACAATTTTTTTTTGATAATTCTGAAAGTTTGCATATTCTTCAAACTTTTTTTTTTTGATAATTCTGAAAGTTTGCATATTCTTCAAACTTTTTTTTTTTTTTGATAATTCTGAAAGTTTGCATAATTCTGAAAGTTTGATAATTCTGAAAGTTTGATAATTTGATAATTCTGAAAATTTGAAAGTTTGAAAATTCTGAAAATTCTGAAAATTTGAAAGTTTGATAATTTGAAAATTTGATAAGTTTGATAATTTGAAAATTTGATAATTTGATAATTTGATAAGTTTGATAAGTTTGATAAGTTTGATAAGGTTGATAAGTTTGATAATTTGATAAGTTTGATAATTGATAGTTTGAAAATTTGAAAGTTTGATAAGTTTGATAATTTGAAAATTCTGAAAATTTGAAAGTTTGATAATTCTGAAAGTTTGATAATTCTGAAAGTTTGCATATTCTGAAAGTTTGCAAAATTTTTTTTGATAATTCTGAAAGTTTGCATATTCTTCAAACTTTTTTTTTTTTGATAATTCTGAGAGTTTAACAATTTTTTTTTGGTAATTCTTTTTTTTGACAATTCTGAAAGTTTGCATATTCTTTTTTTTGAACTTTAACATATTCTGATAACTTTTTTTTTGACAATTTTAAAATATATTTAAAATAATGAACTTTAACTTCTGATAACTACAACGACCACAATGTGAAGGAACTGCTGGAGTAGGAAAGATATAACTCATTTGTAGAAAAATTGAAACCACTAACAAAAGATTCAAAATTTTGTTCTGAGTGAGTAAATTAAACTGGTCGTTGACATGCCACAAGCAATCCATGCATTCTAACACAAGAAATCCATGCATGTTAACACAAGCATATCCATAAGAGAGAGAAGAGAAGGCATCACCTAGGTCCTAGAAAATATATCAAACTCTAAACCTTAGAAAATAATAATATCAATATTAAACTATATGGTCGAACTTCATGTCCTTACTAGCAGTTAATTCGGTTTTCATGTTTGGCCCGATCTTGACCATATATCCCTTCTTGCAGATCCTATCTTGGATTAATTCTCAAGAAACCTATTCTCATAGGTTAGGTTAGGATGTTGTTGTAGTCCTCCAATTACATTCACCATCATTATGGTTTCTTTCTGTACACGAAAGAAACACACAAAAGTGCATTAAAGATATGGATACACAAAAGGTTTTATAAGGAAATCATAAGAAACATAAGTCTCGTCACCTGATCAACAAAGGAGCTATGTGTGAGAGATGAAGGAAACAAATGTGTAGGAAACATGGATGGTTCAGGAACGTTCATCATCTGTTGTGGATTGGGAGACACTTGATTATCGTTAGGAAGCATCGTAGTCGCCATCACCGGCTCCTGTAAGTTCAACATACTCATCGCTTCCGAGTTTTGGGTGAACCAGCAAGCCAGGTTTAAAACCCCATCCTCATCTGCACTATAAACCAAACTCTCTTCTATGTTCTCAATACTTGGCAACTCTGAGATTTGATGGTGATGGTGATGTTGGTGAGTCATCAGTAGGTTTCTACTAGGTACCGCGACAGAGACTCCATCATGATGATGATGTCCGAGAGGTGGTATGAGCTGCATCATGAGATTAGGGTTTGTGCTCTCCTCCTGCAGAGAAGACGGTTGAGAAATGTTGTTGATATGATGTGTTGGGATTTGGAGATTGCTTCCTCTGTAGAACTCATTTGATCCTTCAACATACATTCCTCCTTCTTGCGAAGTTATTAAAGATTGGTTCATTTTGTCTCTCTCAATTTGATCTTTCAGCTTCTGCTGATTCATCCGGTATTTCTACACACCCAATTCACAAGGAAACAAAGATTAATACAATACATATGTAAAACAAAATAAGGATTCTTTTCGCTTATTTTATCTTATTAATATTTTAGTTATGTTACTTAGATGTGTTCAGTTCCATTAATCATCTATTCTATAATCACTAATTAGATGAACTCGCTTAGATGTGATTTTGTATCTTTAATGATTTATTCTATAAAGTCCCAACAATGTTAAAGATTCTCTTGGTTTCTTGCTATAGAGTGGTTGGACTAAAAACACAATAAGTAAAAAAAAAAAAAAAATCATACACAAATTATCCTTTTCTACATTTGAAACACTAATTTAACTAAAAAATTGTTACTGTAAGTGATAGTAAGTGATACTGTAAAATTCCTTTTGTTGTGGCCAATAAAAATTGTTAGATCCCGATGGTTTCAATTGTGATATCTGTAAGTCAGCTTGGCAATTCATGGTTGTGCAGTCTTTCTTTACACATGGCTTTTAACCAATGGGAGTAAACTCTACTATCTTAACCTTGAGTCTAAAAAAAAATGAGCCACACTTATCAAAGATTTCCGTCCTATATCATGTTGTAGTGTCATCTACAATGTGATCTCAAAGATTTGGCCAATCGATTGAAACTTGTGTTGTTAAATTTCATATCTTGAACACAATCTACTTCCGTAAAAAAAAACCTTTTGTGATAAATGTTTTTCTTGCATTGAGTTAGTGAAAAGTTACCATAAAGACAATATCACTCCGAGATGTGCAGTCAATGTGCAGTCAAAATTGATATTTCAAAGAGCTTTGATACAATGCAATGGACATTCCTAATCAATATATTAACCATATTGAAGTTTCCAGAGAAATTTGTGCTATGGATTAAGAGATTATAAATATGGTGATTTTTCAGTTCAAATGAATGCCGAACTAGCAAAAAATTTCAAAAGTGAATGGGATGCTCGCTTTCCCCTATCTTTATGAAATATGCATGTAAATGCTTTCAAAGCTGATGTATAATGCTGCTTCTTTGGGAAAACTAGGTATCATCCTTATCGTCAAATGTGTTTAAAAAAAATTATTTAAGCAAATAAATGTATAAATATATGATGTGATTTTTAATAAAATAGATCTATAAATCATACTAAATATAATAACGTTAAGCCATGTTTTATAGATGATGTAATTTATATTTTTTATTTAATGAACTTCTCCATCTATTATTTTTTTTCTAATCTTTCATAGAAAATACGTATAATATAAAAAACTGCAAAATACAACTGGTTTGATCACACATTTTTTTTATGGTCGCTGCGAAATCACCATGAAGGTAAAAACCAATACAATAATCCGTTGAGCATGATTTAGGATATTATGTTGTCAAATCTTAACCGATATCAACCATCGCATGGTGGCCTAGTGGTAAAGGGAAGGATAGTACCCTCTCGCCACTCAGGTTTGACATGCGGTGGCCACGATATGATTTACGCCTTTAAATGGTATTACCAAAGACTGGTATTGGGCCGTGGGGGATTAAGGTCGAAGGCCCAAACCCCTCCTAGTTAACAAAAAAAAAAATCATAACCGATATCTTAGGTGCAATTTTATATATATCGTTTACACATACAACTATTTCCATCTAAATTATTGTATTAAAATAATGATTATTTTTTAATTTTTTGAGCTTTCTAAAATATAATTAAGCACAGCGTAATAGACCAAGAAATGTTACCTGGAGATGGCTGGCTACGTTTTCTCGAGTGAGTCCATTAACATTCCCATTAACATTAATCATCCTCGTTAAAATTTTATTGGGAACAACTTCTGCAAGAAATAACATTGTTCATATATATTATATATAATAAATCTAGAACGATTAAACAAACCCTAATGTATGTCAGTATGTGACACACTTTTCTCACCTTGGGTGCGTTCAAGGTATTCCACTGCATCTATAAACTGTTTGTGAAGTGCTGGGGTCCACACTACTCGCTTTTTCTTGCAGGTGGAAGGACGATCATGATCTTGATCATCTTTGTCAGCTTGTCCATCAAGGGACTTGCTTCTTTTTCTCTTATTAGGGTTTCCTGTGGTGACGGCCACACTCCTTACGTGCATCTTCTTTACCACATGTTTGAAAATCAAACGTAGATCTTCAGGTCTTATCGGTTTTATAAGATAGTCACATGCACCGTTCATCATCCAGTTGATCACTGATTCTACTGAATCATCTGTAGATATTACTGCATGAATCAAAATTTGAGTTAAGTTGTTGGACTTTATTTATCATTAAACATGTTCATTGATATAATAAATAGTTATATGCTTACTAATGATTGGAAGATGCATTTCCGATGCAATTTCTGAGATCAATCGGAATATATCACCGTCTGAATTTTGTGCTTCTATGATTGCAATATCGAAGTTAGTCACATGGTTGCGGAGTAGATACATAGCCTTTTCCTCTTGGTGGCATCTGGTCACTGCAAATATACACATTTCAATTTAATATGAACTTCATATAATGAACATCACTAACGAGATCAAATTCAAAAGTTTAAATATGTACTTCAAAAGTTTAAAGTCACTTGATTCTCTTCAAGAAAGAACTCCTAAAAATCAATATCCAAATATCTACCTTCGTATCTTGGAGCTGTTTCTCCAATATAAGTGTATATTGGAGATCATTATCAAAGACTAACACTCTTGGGAACTTGACAGAAAACATATCATAGGGGTTTAGATGATCCCTACTCGGACCACCACCGTCTTCACTAGCCTGAACTACACGGTGGTTCTGTTTCTCAGCCATCTTCGACAACTGACGGTTGCAGTAAAAGCTGCGTGGTTTTCTGATGGAGTCGTGATATATATATTACTTGCTTAAGATAGTTTACCTCTTTTTAACAGCAAATTCTGAAATTATCTTATATTATTATTAAACATTTTAATTAGAAAATAACTTGAAGTGGACCCCATATCATATTGGCTGTAACAGAATCGTATTATAAAGAAAAACAGCTTACGAGATTTTTTTCTCCAACAAATCATATTTGCAACCAATCATTTTAGTTTATAACACAACACCCCCACCTAATTAGGACTTACCGTACATTAGCTTTATCCCTGTGTTAAGAGATAACAACTAAATCAAATAGCTTTCATTTCACTATTTTAGTATGTTTTTTTTTGTAAAAATACTATTATTTAGTTAAAATTTATAGAAAAGTTAATTTTCATTTAATTTTAATACTGTTTTTTTGTTAAAATATTTTAGAAAATTGTATTAAATTTTATTGGATTTTACCAAAAAATAATTTGGTAGTAAAATTTAAAATTATGTAAATTGATAAAGTAGAAAAGTTAAACAGAATAAAAAAATTAAAAGGATCAAATAAAACTAAAACCAAATTGTTGATAACAGGTAACAGAAAATTTAGAGGGAAAAGAGTTAATTTTGAAAATTGAGGGAAATTGGAGGGAAGGGAAAATATTTGTATTAACTTTTAATTTGAAATTTTGAAGAAGAAAAAAAGTTTTACTGAGAAATTTTAGCAAAGTTATAGGGAATGAAAATAGGTGTATTAATGATTTTAGTTTTTAGTTGAAATTTTGAAAAAGAAAAAAAAACAAAAATAGTTTGACTAAAAAAACTAGTCATAGAATAAAGGAAGAAAATTTTCCAACTCAATATTATCTCGTCTTTCTTTCACATGCCCATGATTTTTCAATAGTTACACTCAATTTAGTGTATTCATTTATCTGTCGGTTATGGCAAAAACCGACTGAAGAGTACGGCAAAACTTCATTGGTTATATTTCGTCGGTAGTCAAAATCAGTAGATTTTTCGTCAGTACGTAAATTTGACAGACGGATATAAATCGACGGATTATTGGCCAAATAAGTCGGTTAGTAAGAACTGTTGGTAATTTGTCGGTATTATGTCATTATATTACGATGGTAAACCAAACTGATGAAGTATTGATTTAATTTCTTTAATAATTATAATTTCTTTAATAACTATATATAAACAATAAATTTTAATTAAAACAACCAAAATATATAATTAATTTTTAATTTCAAATAATAAAATATTGATTTTAAAACGTTTGTAACTTTAAAAATGTTTAAAAATATTTTTAATTTTAAAAAATACAATAAAATAGCATAAAATTAGAATTTCACATTAAAATTATGAATAGTTACCAAAATATATAAATTTAAAGAAAAAAACTTTAATTTTATATATAAAACGGTTTGATGATTATATATAAAAACTATATAAACTTAAAAAATGTTTAGAAAAAAACATAAACCATAAACTTAAAATTTCTAAAATTCCAATTTTTATTTCTAACAACCTATCTACCATGATCTAACCTACAAACAACACAAATATAACATCAAACTACATATTTATAAACATGCAAGCCCAATTTCAATTCCATATCCTAAAACTCTAAAATTCTAAAAAAAAATGCAAAGAATAAGGAAGACTTACATGATATTAAGGTTTGGACGGTGGAAAATCGACTTATGAAGACGAAATAGACGGCTTTGGAAGAGAGAAGGCATAGAGATTTTAGGGGGAGAGAGATTTACGGACGGTGAAATGAGGAAGAAGAAGATGTCCATCTAATTTATTATGGTTATTGACGAATTACTGACGGCCATCGTAGGACACAACTTCTCCCGATGTAGAAGATACTCCACGATCTGCAGTTGTCCTTGTAGAACCTTCTTGGACTTTTATAGCAAAAGCCCTTGTGCAATATCTTGGGTATATATGACTTGGCTAGGTAGCTCGGCCCGATGATTATGTCTTCCAACCACGGTGAAAACTTACGCCCATTGTGTTCCTTTTGATCTTTAACCTGAAATTACAATTGAAAAACTTTAATAAAAGTACACAATAACTTTTTTTCCCAAAACTTATTTATAGAAACACTTATATAAAATGATAACCAATTCGAGAAGTCATTTTTGTTTACGGATTTCGCATCGTCCTCGGTCAAATCTAGATATAGTGTTCCAAAAGATTCATGTATATCCTACATTTAAGAAAAATATATGTTAGTAAATATATATAATATATAATTATTTATTTTCATATATTAAAAATAAATTTATCTTTCGTATTCGAGGACTACATCACAGTTGGGGAGAACATATGTGTGTAGGCGAGTAAACTCTCGTTCAAATAATTGCCTTTCATGTGTTTTTCCATTTAAACGTCCAACTTGTTCGAAAATGTTTGGCACAACGAATGGATAAATTGGTTTCTCGCCTTAATCATCGTGTCGAGGTGGGCAGCGACTCTTCATACGTAATATAGAGGCTTCTTTCTTGTTATATGTAGTCACAACAGAACCCTCCAATTTAGCGGAGTTATTCACTTTTTTTAAGGTGAAACATATAACGCTTAAGTGTAAGCGATCTCGTGCATAAATTCCGGATAATAATGAGAAAAAAGCTTTCATTTCACTATTATTTTGTGTTTTTGTAAAAGCACTATTATTTTGTGTGTGTTTTTGTAAAAGCACTACTATTTAGTTATAATTTATATAAAAAATCCATTTAATTTAATTATAGTGTTTTTGTTGAAAAAAATTAAGAAAAGTGTATTAAAATTTATTGGATTTTACCAAAATAATTTGGAAGTAACATTTAGAAGTATGTAAATTAATAAAGTAGAAAAGTTAAACAGAATGAAAATTAAAAGGATCAAATAAAACTAAAACTAAAACTAAATTGTTGATAACAAATAACAGAAAACTTAGAGGGAAAGTTGATTTTAAAAATTGAGGGAAATTGGAGGGAAGGAATTAGTTGTATTAAGTTTTTAGTTGAAATTTTGAAAAGAAATATAAAAAAAAAAAAATTGACGGAGAAACTTGAGCCAAATTAGAAGAAATGAAAATAGGTGTATTAAAGAGTTTAGTTTTTAGTTGCAACTAGGTATGGGCACAAACATTTTATGTGCCTTTTTTTTTTATAAAAGTGTATAAATATTGTAATGTAGTACTCTAAGATTTGTTAGAAAGTTTTTTTAGTTTAATTGGAACAGAAAGAGATGAAACGAATTGAGAAAACCATGATTTTGTGGGAACGTGTTTTCAAAAATCAATCGCAAGTTACATACATGTATGTTCCAATAACGCTTGTATTTGTCTATCATAATATCAAGCCACGGTTTCATGATCCCCTCGTAGTGTATAACCACTGCTCGTTCGATGTCGCTTGCTTTGACTCTTGATTCGTGAGTCGTGACCTAACCCAACCACATTTCCATCTCATCTCCAATGGTAAGATTTTCTCCAAGAAAGTCAGCCAACCTATTGGCAAGCTCCCTGCTTTACTCCATGCAACGGAAAATATTTTGTTACCCACACATATACGTGTATATGTAAGATGCGAGAGGACTAAAAAAGGGAATGAAGTGTTATACCAGGTGGAAGTATTTCAGGTTTACAGATGTCAAGTCCTGTCCTCTCCATTCTTTGAGATCGAATAGAGGATGAGGTGAAACAGCTGGGATAGCTAGAAGAGAGAATCTACGAAATTCATCTGGGTTTGGTGCACTTAGAAGAGCTTAAATACTTGGTATAGGAGAATCGGAAAGTATTAACAATTAATATCAATTTCTGTAGTGTTTTTGGTTTAGTTAGAAAAGAGAATCTAAGAAATTCATACCTTAAGAGGACAATTCGTATTTGTAGTGCAGGACATCCACTAATCCTTTAGTATGTCAGGACAGATTCTTCCAAGCTATATACATAATAAAAGCATAAAAAACATGTTTTATAAGGATATAACTTGTCGATGTTAGGATGGTATATCTTGGTGAGAAACCTAATAGATGATGATATCATCAGTAAGACCACTAATCTAGACCATGAATATAGAAATTTGGAAACCTTGTATAATGTAAGAAAACCATATGGAGATGTCATAACCATCCAGAACCAGTAATTTTATAAAATTCATTCACTAACTAATCCAAATAGTAAGAGTAAAGACATCCATATGAATAGCTATTTACAATGACTTCACTTAAAATTGCAGAGTTACACTAATTTTACATAAGTGAACACATCATGCAACACATGAAGCTCAAATATCAGAAACGTGAAAGGAAAAAGTCATACAATTGGAGCAGCTTACCTTGGGAGTTGCCATATGATATTCCTCAGGAAAAAAAGAGCTCCAGCTTAAAAACTCCACCTATAAATTGAGAGGAAACAAAAAATGATTTGTAAGCAACAACCAATAGAAATTCAATGGAAAATAAAACAGCAGGTTTGATTGTAGAGGATGAAGGGAAAAAAGAACCCGAAAGTCAAGTTAGCATTGTATCTTCAAGAACAGTGCGATAGATGAAATTTGTAGATAATGAAATCATGGAAAGCTTATAGACTCATCGTTATTCATAACACCACAACCCAAAAACCAACAACTATAAGATCAATTGAGATGGACTGAACCTAAACGAACATTCCCGTTTGTAATTGAAAACAAAAATACAAATAGAGCAAAGTTATCATTACTGGCAGAACAAATGTTAAATGAGATTGATAAGTAGAATGCATTGTGATAGGTTGTAAAGTTTTATCCTATTCTACTGCAAGTGCACAATTAGTGATTGTAGTATGCAAGGTATCAAATCCACAAGGATTCTTGGTCACACGATAGATTATATGTATTCAAGTTAAGCTAAATCAAATCAGAGAATGCAGCAAACAAAACAGTAAACTAGAAGGGTGTTTTCAATAAGAAGAAAGGCGTCAGACTTAGGAAGTTCTCAGGAATTATGCTATGCAAGATGTTTAACTAACAGGATTCAGATTAAGTGCGGTTCAAGAACTAGAAACACTATGCTAAATAATCCAACTCTCGCTGAGATTATTTCTATATCTAGCAACCTAGCGATCCAAATCTCTTTGTGATCCTAGAGTTCTAAACAAGCATTAAGAACAGGTTCTATCGGTTCACAATTTCACTAGACCAAATCTCTTTGTACCTAGTTAAATTGCTCACTCTAGGTTCTTTCAGATTATGACTCACACTCTCGCGCTATTGTCAATTATCTCAGATCTGATTTCAACTCACACTCTCGTGCTATTGTCAGAAAGCAGCATTAAACCCAACCTAGGTGATGAACGATAAGATAGTGAATCCTAATCAATCAATTATCAAACAAGCATAAAACCTTTGTGAGAATCCCTAAGTCTAACTAGGTTACTACTCAGACATAGAAGCAATTAAACAACACATCATGAATAGAAAACCAGAAACTGAATAGATAGAAATAAAGGGGTTCAAAATTCTTCTCTCAGAAGTTACAAGTAGCAAGAATCAGCCCCAAAACCAATATCTCTCAATCTCTCTAGCAAGAACAAAAGCAAAGAACAACTTCAGAGAATAATAAGTCTGAAACCCTAATAATACTCTCTAAACACGTTTTGGGGTAAGATTAGAATATAGGAAACTTCGGGGTCTTTTGTGCAGTTCTTCAAAACTTGTCTTAGCTCGGCCCATAACTTCTCTCGAGCTCAGTGTCGGTCGACACTCCATCGTGGTCGAGACACCATCTTCAGCTCGTTGCACAAATCACCAGAAACGTCCTAATATTCCTCTCTTTGCTCCAAACGCAAGCTTACCTGTAAAAGACTCAATAGACTCTAAAAACCAGGTTAAAGACTCAATATGTACACTTATATCATGGTTGAAAACCTAGAAAACCATGATATATCAACTCCCACACTTAGTTCTTGCTTGCCCTCAAGCAAGTAAAGAACCAAAATATAAGAGAAGAGGTTTGAAAACACAGAAACTCATTTCGTCTTAGGAACTTTCGCATTCACATTCACTTAGTAAGCAACTGAAAACTTTCCTGCAGAACTCAAGACCACAATGTACTTCCCCCACACTTAGCAACTGTCCCAAGTAAACTCCACAATCAAGTTAGGACATTAAAATTCACCACACTAGCCTCTGTATACAATTAGGTGCGGTCTCACAGAGGGAGTATCGAATCAAAGGACACATGGACTCAACCTATTCAGTATCTGACCACCAAACTGTCGGTTTCTGGTTCATTCTTTTCCCTTTCTCCCTTAGCACTGATTTTTCCCCACTGGGTATCATTTTATTTTTTCTATCAGTGCTCTTCCCTTTTTATTGGGGTTTAACTTTGGATCTTTCCATAGATACACATGAGGTAATAGGGGTCTCTACCACTCCCGTGACCACTTCGAAGCTACTAGCTTATCCTCGGTTTTTATCTCTCTTTTTTTTTTTTACTTTCAAGGGAGGGGAAAATCAAGAACCATACTTTAGAACATGATCATAGGCTGTGCTAAACACATCAAAGGAATCCGACCCAAAGATTACCAAGCTCCTAAGCGAGAAATTAAAGTCAAGATTAAAGTGAGACTAGTAATGGATCCTCTAAATACCTGGTTAGATATGGGTGTCCTTGGTAAGTTGATCCGTTTGGGTTTTCTAATAGTCATAGAGATCTTGCAAGTCCGTCCAATGGTCACTTAGTTCCTGTTTCAGCGAAAAATTTCCTCGAAAAATCATAGTTTCATACAAGTTTTGACTCAATAAAACAATTTTGAAAACTAGTGAAAACATAGGACTGACTCTAAGAAAACAAAACACAATGTCAGTAACTACCTCCCCCACACTTAAACTGCACTGTCCCCAGTGCAATTGTAGCGTGAGCTCGGTATAAAGCAAATTGGAATAGAACGGAGACTTGGAACAGAAAACTTACATGTGGTCGCAGTCGGTGTCGACCGACACTTAGGAGAGTGTCGACTGACACTGATGTCTGCACTCTCGGGTCTGAAACACCAAAACAAGAAAATCCAAAAGACACAAGAAACAAAACCAAAAATAGAAGAAAACTAACCTACAGTGGGTTGCCTCCCACTCAGCACTCTTTTAAAGTCAATAGCTTGACTGTAACGCAATTAGGCGTTTAGTGGATTACCCAGATAGACAATGTCGCCATCTGGGATTTCGGCTTTCGCCCAGTAGTGCTTCACCCTTTGTCCATTAACCGTGAACTCGTATCCCTTGGAATTCATCAGGACTACAGCTCCGTGGGGTCTAGCTTCTTTGACAGTGATTGGCCCTGACCAACGAGAACGTAGTTTTCCAGGAAACAATGTTAGTCGAGAATTGTAGAGAAGTACCTGATCATTTGGTTCGAATTTGCGTGAGATGATCTTCTTGTCATGATAGGCCTTTGTACGCTCCTTGTACAGCTTCGAATTCTCATAGGCGTGGTGGCGAATCTCATCCAACTCATTAAGCTGTATCAAACGCCTTTCAACTGCAGGCTTGAGATCATAGTTCATCTGTTTAACAGCCCATCTAGCTTTATGCTCGAGCTCAACTGGAAGATGACAAGATTTCCCATAAAGCAGATGGAATGGTGTAGTACCCAGGGGTGTCTTAAACGCAGTCCTGTAAGCCCACATCGCATCATCCAACTTAGCAGACCAATCCTTCCTCTTCTCCAGAATCTCTTTGATCTGTCTATTAGAGACCTCTACTTGTCCACTAGTATGAGGATGATATGGAGTAGCCACACGATGATTTACACCATGCTTCCTAAGCAACTTCTCGAAGACTTTGTTGATAAAATGAGTACCCCCATCGCTTATCACGATCCTAGGCACTCCAAATCTGGGGAAGATGATAGTCTTAAACAGCTTAAGAACTACCGAAGAGTCATTGGTTGGAATTGCAATAGCTTCAACCCACTTGGATACATAATCCACAGTAACCAATATATACATGTTCCCATAGGAGGATGGAAACGGACCCATGAAATCGATGCCCCAGCAGTCAAAGACTTCAACCTCAAGGATGAAGTTTTGTGGTATCTCGTGTCTCTTACTTATCTTCCCCCTCCTCTGACACACATCACATCGCAAGACAAACAATTGGGCATCTTTGAACATTGTAGGCCACCAAAAACCTGATTAGAGAATCTTAGATATTGTCTTGAATGTAGCAAAATGCCCAGCATACTCAGAACCATGGCAGTGGTACAACACATTATCTACTTCAGACTCCGCAATGCAGCGTCTGTAGATACCATCAGAGCAGTGCTTGTACAAGTAGAGTTCATCCCAGTAATAGCGTCTAACTTTCCTAAGGAAATTTCTTCTTAGCATATCCTCTAAACACTTCAGGCTCATCCTCTGCAGCAAGGTAGTTGGCTATATCGGCATACCAAGGTCTAGAAGAGAGAGGACCGTGGGTCATCGAAGCTATGAACATGTTAGCTTCATCATGCAGAGTTTCTGCCTCTGTCCACAGCGGATGTCGACCGACACTAGTGTTGGTGTCGACCGACATCGTCCCCAATCGGCTAAGCAACGTCGAGCGTGATCGATTATCGTCCGCTTTTTCGAGTCGAGCATCGACCCACATAGAATTAGTGTCGACCGACACTGGCTCTGCAAACCGTGTAAAAGCAGTGAACTCGCAGAAAGATCCTGAAAACCTGTCTCAATCTTGTAGATGTTCTTTTCCGGCAGGGAATCATCTATTGGAACATCCTCATCAATCCTAATCCGAGACAAGTGATAAGCAACACCATTTTCTACTCCTTTCTTGTCTCTCACCTCTATGTCAAATTCCTGTAGCAATAGAATCCATATCAACAGCCTTGGTTTAGCATCTTTCTTCTGCATCAGATACATAAGCGTTGAATGATCAGTATGTACTATCACTTTGGAACCAATCAGGTAGGAACGGAACTTCTCAAATGCAAACACAACTGCTAAAAGTTCTTTCTCAGTTGTTGCATAGTTCCTTTGAGCTTCATCAAGAGTTCTACTGGCGTAGTAGATGGCGTGGAGCTTCTTGTCTTTCTTCTGCCCAAGTACAGCTCCTACTGCATAATCACTAGCATTGCACATTACCTCGAAAGGTAGACTCCAGTCTGGAGGTTGCACAATTGGAGCAGAGATCAAAGCTTTCTTCAGCTCCTTGAATGCTACATGACACTCATCTGTGAACTCGAATTTCACATCCCTGCAGAGAAGTGCAGTGAGTGGTCTAGCTATCTTGCTGAAATCTTTAATGAATCTCCTGTAAAAACCAGCATGCCCGAGGAAACTTCTTATCCCTTTGACTGAATCAGGTGCTTGTAGCCCTGTCATTACTTCAATCTTAGCTCTGTCCACCTCAATTCCTGCCTCAGAGACTCTATGCCCAAGTACAATGCCATTCTTGACCATAAAATGACATTTCTCCCAGTTCAAGACCAAGTACTTTTCCTCACAGTGAGCTAGCACCTTGCATAGATTATCCAGACAAGCGTGGTAAGATGGTCCGTAGACAGAGAAATCATCCATGAAGACTTCCATAAAATCCTTTATCATGTCCGTAAAGATGGACATCATGCACCTCTGAAACGTCGCATGAGCATTACACAGTCCAAATGGCATTCTGCGGTATGTGAAGGTACCATAAGGACATGTAAATGTGGTCTTCTCCTCGTATTCTGGGTGGATAGGGATCTGAAAGAAACCAGAGTAGCCATCCAAGAAGCAGTAGTAGGGATGACTTGCCAACCTTTCCAACATCTGATCAATGAAGGCAAGCGGAAAGTGGTCTTTCCTGGTGGTTGCATTCAACTTCCTGTAGTCTATGCACATCCTGTGACCAGTGATTGTACTTGTAGGGATCAGCTCACTCTTCTCATTCTTCACTACAGTGACTCCTCCCTTCTTAGGCACCACATGAACCGGGCTGACCCAATTACGGTCTGAGATAGGAAAGATTTCCCCAGCTTGCAGCAGCTTCATGTTCTCCTTCTTCACAACCTCTTGTAGGTTGGGATTCAAACGCCTCTGGTTCTCAATTGATGACATGCTCTCATCCTCAAGATGTATCCTATGCATGCACAAGTCTGGAGAGATACCTGAAATATCATCAAGAGAATAGCCAAGAGCCTTGCGATGCTTGCGCAGCTTGCTTAGCAGTAAAGTGAGTTCTGCGTTATTCAAATCAGCATTAACAATAACAGGATAAGTGGAGTTTTTACCTAGGAACGCATATTTGAGGCCATCAGGTAGGTGTTTCATCTCGACCTTCAGGCTTTCTCCTCGCTCCAATCTGTCGCGACTGGTGTCGACCGATTACCTTTTGGTGTCGGTCGACACTGTATGTCTTCAGCCATTTCCAAGTTCATCACTTGCTCGATATCGTCCATCAGCCTCAAATATCCAGCAACAGAATCATCTTCTAGCTCCAAACCACTCTCAGAACTCATCAGGGCTCTTTCTAAAGGATCAACATGATGCATTTGGTTCAGGAACTCTGCAGCCAGATTCTCAATCGTATCAACATAGAAGGTCTGCCCATCAATGGTGGGGTGTTTCATCAGCTTATCCATGTCGAAATTCATCACCAGATCACCCACATTGAGACCAATCTTTCCTCTTTTCACATCTATGATGGCACCTGCTGTAGCCAAGAATGGTCTTCCTAGGATAAGAGGATCCTTAGGCTCCTCATTGTATTGCAATACTACAAAGTCAGTCGGGATAACACATTAACCTATTCTTACTGGTACATCTTCCAAGAGACCTTCAGGAATCCTTATGGAGCGATAAGCTAGAATCAATTATATCTTGGTAGGTGTGAAATCTGTCATTCCCATCTGCTTAGCCACTGAATAGGGCATCAAATTAACGTTGGATCCCAAGTCACACAATGATCTCTCAAATCTATCTCTGAAGATGGTACAGTCCAAGACAAAGCTCCCTGGATCCTTTTGCTTTTCTGGAACCCTGTTTAAAATTACAGCACTACAAACCTCAGTGATCATCAGCACACACTCGTCATCCCCCATATCAGAAGTCAACATCTGCTTCAAACATCTCTTCAACGCCGGGTTATTACTCACAGCATCCATTAATGGCATTGGAAGGGTTAGCTTGCTCAGCATGGCCATGTACTTGGCTTTAAACCGTTCAAACTTAGACCGCTTTGGGTTCCTAGGGAAAGGTACCTTGGGTTTGTACACCTTCCCTGCAGATACATGAGTTTTCATCTGAGCTTCTTTCTCTGTACGGGGGTGGTGTCGACCGACATCACCTTAGTGTCGATCGACGTTGGTCGGCTTTGTTCCGGCATCGACCTCACAATCGACCTCGATCGATTTCTGTCCATCGTGAGGGCTCGAAGAATCGAGTGTCGCCCGACGTCCAGTGTTGGTGTCAGTCGACATTCTTCTCGAAGCTTCATACTCTTCTTCAAATTCTTCCATCTCTTCGATCTCCTTATCAGCAACCTGCCTACTTGGGATGGGTTGCAGCTCCTTCCCACTCCGCAGTGATATAGCACTGCGGTGATGCTTCGGGTTAGTATCCGTACTTCCAGGAAGGAATCCGGCTTGCCTCTGAACAACTCCAACAGTTTGAGCAACTTAAGAATCCAGCCGCTTCACATGTGTACTCAAAGATTCAAACTTCCCATTCAGATCTTCATACAATACATCCAGCTTCTTGTTGAACTCCACAGTAGTCTTAGTCTGACTTTCCATGACCCGCTCCAACATGGATTCGATCTTGCTCTCATGAGCATTAGCAACAGGAGGTGTCTGATAGGAAGACGATCCATAAGTCCTCTGATAGGAGTTACATTGCTGATAAGGCTTTTGGTAACCAGTATTCTGACCATATCCAGAAGAGTTCTGATTGCTTGTGAAAGCACTCCTTTATCCACCAGTGAAGAACCTATTGCCTTGCTGATTGCCAAAACTATTCCCTTGGAATCCAGAGCCACCAATGTAGTTCACATCCTCCTCTTGGTTGTCTTCTTCAGCTTCAAAAACCTCAACACCCTGAGCAAAGTGGACAGCTTTCTTTGCAGTCAACAAATTGTGAACAGAGTCCAACTTATTCTTGAATTCAATCATCTCCAGCTTATCAACTTTTCCACCAGACTCTTTCCTCCTTCTATCGGCAGTCTTGGTGGTATTGCTGCTCACCAAGTTGTCAATGAGCACTCTAGCTTGCTCAGGAGTCCTTGTATTGAAATTGCCATTGCTGGCATTATCCAATGCAGACTGATAGTGGAGACCAATACCTCTGAAGAATATGCCCAGCAGCGTCACTTCAGAGAATCCATGGTGAGGACAGTCACGCTGATACATCTTGAATATCATCCAAGCAGACTTAAGAGGCTCTGTAGGACCTTGGGTGAAAGTGAGGATATCCTGTCTCGACTGATCAGAGCGAGCATCATCATAAAAGTGCCCTCTTCACAGCATCCCAAGTGGTAAACTTCCCAGGTGGAAGTTGTTTCAGCCAACTTGCAGCCTCTCCAACGAGAGAATAGGGGAAAAGCTTCAGATACAGGTAATCATAGTTCACCCCATCGAACTTCATCCCAGTGACGAAGTCTTCAAACTCATCAATATGGTACATGGGTTGCTCGTGTGGGAGACCATGGAAAGGATTCTGCCTCAGAGCAGTGTAGTAGACAGTCTTGATCTCGAGGTCATTCCTCTCAAAGCCAGGACGTACAATTGCTGATCGGTTAGCATAAAACTCATCCGGACGGTTGTAGTCAGCAAGAGTCCTCTCAGCAGCAGGAGGATTAATCATCTGTCCTTGACCTCCAGACTGTACATGATCAGGGATTACATGTCCCTCAGCATCTATCCTTTGCCCCTCATTGTTGTACGGGATGTTATGTTGGTCTCTCAGAACTCCCTGAGCATCAGGTATCAAAATCACACAGTTGTTATTCATCCTTGTTCTTTGACCCTTTCTGTTCGTTCTCTCAAGTCTAGCTAGCTCCTCAAGTCTGAGGTTCACAATTTTTTTCGCTCTGGGATCTTTGAGTATGTCGACTTGGCATACACAGAACTCAAAATCTCTGTCTCAAGCTCAGTGTCGGGGGACACTAGTGATGGTGTCGGTCGACACTAAATGCGTCTGTCGATTTCCTGCACAACCAAAAACAAGTCAAACAAAAGAAAAATCAGTAACAAAGAAAACAAAAACGACGTAGACTCAACTCTAGGAAAAAATCTATCGGCGAACTCAAAGAGTCCCTGGCAACGGCGCCAAAAACTTGATAGGTTGTAAAGTTTTATCCTATTCTACTGCAAGTGCACAGTTAGTGATTGTAGTATGCAAGGTATCGAATCCACAAGGACTCTTGGTCACACGATAGACTATATGTATTCAAGTTAAGCTAAATCAAATTAGAGAATGCATCAAACAAAACAGTAAACTAGAAGGGTGTTTTCAATAGGAAGAAAGGCGTCAGACTTAGGAAGTTCTCAGGAATTATGCTATGCAAGATGTTTAACTAACAGGATTCAGATTAAGTGCGGTTCAAGAACTAGAAACACTATGCTAAATAATCCAACTCTCGCTGAGATTATTTCTATATCTAGCAACCTAGCGATCCAAATCTCTTTGTGATCCTAGAGTTCTAAACAAGCATTAAGAACAGGTTCTATCGGTTCACAATTTCCCTTGACCAAATCTCTTTGTACCTAGTTAAATTGCTCACTCTAGGTTCTTTCAGATTATGACTCACACTCTCGCGCTATTGTCAATTATCTCAGATCTGATTTCAACTCACACTCTCGTGCTATTGTCAGATACCAGCATTAAACACAACCTAGGTTATGAACGATAAGATAGTGAATCCTAATCAATCAATTATCAAACAAGCATAAAACCTTTGTGAGAATCCCTAAGTGTAACTAGGTTACTACTCAGACATAGAAGCAATTAAACAACACATCATGAATAGAAAACCAGAAACTGAATAGACAGAAATAAAGGGGTTCGAAATTCTTCTCTCAGAAGTTACAAGTAGCAAGAATCAGCCCCAAAACCAATATCTCTCAATCTCTCTAGAAAGAACAAAAGCAAAGAACAACTTCAGAGAATAATAAGTCTGAAACCCTAATAATACTCTATAAACACGTTTTGGGGTCAAATTAGAATATAGGAAACTTCTGTGCAGTTCTTCAAAACTTGTCTTAGCTCGGCCCATAAATTCTCTCGGGCTCATTGTCGACCGACATCAAAGGTAGTGTCGGTCGACACTCCATCGTGGTCGAGACACCATCTTCGGCTCGTTGCACAAATCACCAGAAACGTCCTAATATTCCTCTCTTTGCTCCAAACGCAAGCTTACCTGTAAAAGACTCAATAGACTCTAAAAACCAGGTTAAAGACTCAATATGTACGCTTATATCATGGTTGAAAACCTAGAAAAACCATGATACATCACATTGTCACATCGAGGAAATGCATATACACATTGACAGATATGAGCTAATAATCGAAACCGTGATTGATATATGATTGTGGGAGGTAAGGGAAATCATTTTGGAGAATATTGGAGCTAATATTCTAAACATTTATTGATATAGGATGTGGGAGGTAAGAGAAACCAGTTACCTTTTCATCGAGAAGGAGCAGAAGTCACATGAACTCTCTATCCTTCTTGATATTCGGGGCATCCCAATTACGAATGAGGAGGCCAACTACCTCCTGGGACAAACTTTTGAAATGTAAATCGTCGATCGTGAAGGTGGTTGTAGTAAAAGGGGGTAACTTATAGAAAGATAGGTAGACTTACATGAAACTGCAGGAGATTGAAGGTTTGACGTAATTGATTGGTGCCGCATAGATCCGTTTCACAGTTAGAGGAATTGATTGGGTTTTAAGCAATGTAATTGTGACGCGCTGCGGTAAGGTGGAGATATGCCTATCGCAGAGGGAGGCAGAAGGGTAAGAAGAAGATAGGGGGAGACGAAGTTTGGCTTGTTCATGATCTAAAGGCATGTTTCATTAAAATTTTAGATTATGGGCTTTGAAACCTTAGGAATACGCAGAGATGCGTGATTCTCCGATTCAAGAGAAGAAAACAGATCTAAGATTTGAAGAGTCAAAAGTGAAAAGACGAAGATAAACAGTCAGATCGTGTACCTGATTGTGACATGCAACTGCAGAAACTGATAAGAAACCTTCGACGGTGGCGGTCGAAGCACAAACCTCCGGAAGGCGAAGAGATCTAGCAAAGGATTCTTGGATATCATCTCAAAAACTTGCAGAATCCTGGTCGCAGGTTTGTAAGCCCACGACGGCTAGATCGACGATGAAAAATCAATTTCTGTAAGAGACGACGACTAAATCACTAACAACTTCGTCTGGGAGAGAAAGAGCTTGCAGGTAGAGAGAGAAATCATAGAAGATGAATCAATGGAGTAAAAAAATTTTGGTTAATAAACATTATTTTGTTCAATTGATTTTTTTTTTTTGAACAGGTGAAAGCTGATGTGTGAGAATGTTTTATTCTGATTGGTCTGGATTGTTTTTCATTAAGCCAAATGTCAGTCTCTCCTTCAATATGGATGTTGAGGTGTCAACACCAAGAGAGACACTTCACATATTATAATATTGATTGATGCCAAAAAAGGTATTTAGTTGCAATTTTGAGAAAAAAAAAAGTTTGACCGAGAAAAAGAAGGGAAAATTGCTTAAAATGCCCTCAAATTTGATTTTAAATAAAAGTGTACCCCCAAACTTGAATCAAATATAAAACTGGTTTTGCAGCCTTATGAAATTACCGCGCTGTCCTTATGACCAATCAAAAAAACGTCAAACGCAATTACCATTATAACCTTCGACTACTTCAGACTTTTATGGATGTCTGAGACTTCAGACTAATAGAAGTCTGACACTGAATTAATTAGTAAATTTAAATTTTAAAATTATAAAAAAATATTTTGTCAAAACTTTTATATACATAAATTATATATAAACAATTTAGTAGTATATAAATTAAAATTTGATAAAATTGAGTCATATTAAACAATGTTAGTTAAGTATGCCTTAGAACCCTACTTTGTAATGGAACATAATGGAACATTTACATATAACTTACATATAACCTTAGGGTTAGTTAGATTCATGGTTTAAGAAATTCACATTTGAAAAAATATATTTGCACATGTATGTTATAATGGTGATATAATTAACGAATTTGATGTGTCCTAGGTGTTTTGTTTAAATGTTTTTCGATGTTAAGTGATAAATACTAAATTTAGGGTTTATCAGACTTCTATAGAAGTCTGAATTTTGTGGTTTCGTAAATACTTTTAACCAAATATACCTTAAATGAGTACAATTGACTAAATTTTATGTAATTTTAATTTACATATGTCCAAAAGTCTCATGTTTAATTTATATATCCAAATTTTTCCTCAAAATATTTTATTAATAATTTTACAATTTAAATTTCAACTTAATTATCTCTCAGATTTCTCGTAACATTTGGTAAAATTGAGTCAAACTAAACAATATGTAAGGTAGAGTAAGTTCTAAACCTCAAAACATTCTTTGTAATGGAACATTTACATATAACTTACATATAACTTTAGGGTTAGATTCATGGTTTACCAAATTTATATTTGAAATATTAAATTTGTATATATATGTTATAATGTGCATATATTTAGCGAATTTGATGTTTTATAATTGTTTTGTTTAAATATTTTCACCGATAAGTGATAAATATTAGGTTTAGGGTTTCTCAGACTTTAGACGTATTTAAGTTAAATTTAAATATTAAAAATATGAAAAAATAATTTGATATAAATTTTGATACATAAATTAAGCATAAGCATTTGTTATGTATATAAATTAAAATAACATAAACTTTGATCAAACTTAAGCATTTAAGATATATTTGGTTCAAAACACCATGTAGTTTGATCTATATTTCACATATGAAGGTGAATATCATGTTTTATCTGTAGGGTTAGATTCAGAGTTTGTGAATTTTCATTCATATTGTTCCATTTTAGTTAGTTTGTGACTATTCTAAACGAGTTTGATGTTTATTATAAGTTTTCTATATAATCTGATGGTATTTAAGTAGTAATTATTAGATTTAGGGTTTCTCAGACTTCCAGGAAAATCTGGTTCAAGTATTTAAACTTGTCATGAAGTCTTATTTCAGACTGCATATGAAGTCTGAAATTTCCCGCCTGAAAATTTCAGAATTCCCGCTCAATTCAGAAATTCCTTCTCAGACTACATATGAAGTCTAATACCGGATATTTTACAATTTTTAATTATTAAAATTTTGGCGGCAAAGTTTCCATCCAATTCTCTCCTCTTATCTAAACTTATTTTTTTACACACATATAACAACCAGAAAAAAAAACCTTCACATTCTTCCTTTTTTTTACTACCTCTCTTTCTCTCTCTCTCACTTTTGTAAAACCTCTCTAAAATTTCTCATCCAAAAATGTTCTCAAGCTTATTCTCTCATATGAGTTCTTATGTATGTGATTCATAGTTGATTCTCTTTGAGCTGTGAAATAGGTGAGTGGATCGGTTCTGATTTAGTGTTTTCAAAGTTTTTTTAACTGAACCAATTAAGACTTTTGACATAGACTTTTAGTTATACATGTTGATTTGCTAAAAAAATCCTTTATTATCCATTTCTTGGAGACTTGTTCGCTAACTAATGCAAGAGCTCTGTGTTTTTGCTTTTTCAGGTGCTTGGTTTAAGGTTGATCCAGATGACTCTCCAAAGAAGCTGGAGTTGGGGTTTATTATGTGCTAATGGCACATAAAATTTCACTGTTACGAGGAACACGAAGTCTGAGAGTCTAATACCAGACTACAATAGAAGTCTGAGAGTTTCTCAGACTTCCAGGTAAATCTGGTTCGAGTATTTAAACTTGTCATGAAGTCTTATTTCAGACTGCATATGAAGTCTGAAATTTCCCGCATTTTCGAAAATTTCCACACGAAAACTTTTCAAAAGGCGGGAAATTTCTGCCTGAAAATTTCAGAATTCCCGCTCAATTCAGAAATTCCTTCTCAGACTGCATATGAAGTCTGATACCGGATATTTTACAATTTTTAATTATTAAAAATTTGGCGGCAAAGTTTCCCTCCAATTCTCTCCTCTTATCTAAACCTATTTTTTACACACATATAACAGCCAGAAAAAAAAACCTTCACATTCTTCCTTTTTTTTACTACCTCTCTTTCTCTCTCTCTCTCTCTCTCTTTTGTAAAACCTCTCTTTTGGACTTTTGGTTATACATGTTGATTTGCTCAAAAAATCCTTTATTATCCATTTCTTGGAGACTTGTTCGCTAACTAATGCAAGAGCTCTGTGTTTTTGCTTTTTCAGGTGCTTGGTTTAAGGTTGATCCAGATGACTCTCCAAAGAAGCTGGAGTTGGGGTTTATTATGTGCTAATGGCTCATAAAATTTCACTGTTACGAGGAACACGAAGTCTGAGAGCCTAATACCAGACTACAATAGAAGTCTGAGAGTGAAAATTCAACATGAAGTCTTATATTAGACTACTTTTGAAGTCTGAAGTTTGATACTAAATTAGGTGTTTTCTCATTGTTGTAGATTTTTACTGGTTATTAGACTTCTTGTTGAACACATTGTATTGTATTAGATTATTGGATTATCAAATCAAAGAAAGAAAGTTCTCCTTATGTACTATGCTTGTAGAAAAATACAAAGTTGTATAAATTTCTTTTGTCTACTCAAAATCAACAAGGAATTTTGTTCATTGAAAGTATACAATATCAAGAAATGGGTTAGTTTAACCTTGGAAGAAAACATTACTCTTTAGATTACATACACCAACATATGACAAACTAAAATAACCTTAAGTGGTGATGAATTGGTCGTCAGACCTCTATTGTTGTCTGATTCTTATGAGCTAAAAGTTTATAAAATTAACAAGTCCAAATGTCAAGTTCGTTCTCTCATCATCACATTAGCGATCTTACTGAAAAAAGCTTATAAACGCTCTACATGTGGTTGTGTAGTCCATCTTAATCTCAATCTACTTCTTCATTGATACATTGATATGATTTGGTGTAATCAGTTCAATTATATCAAAGCATTCAATAAACAACCAACATATATAATATGTAGTATGACGTTTACGCATAGACATTCGTTCCACCAACTCGGATGCTACTAGCTACATTGCCAATATTATTCAAAAATTGATTCAAAAATAATTACCATATATAAAAATGTAAAACTCACACATAAAGAACATAGAGAACTAACACACATTTATAAAAATTAAAATCAACCAAAATTAATAGCAAATATTCAATAAAATACATTTTAAAAGTTTTTAATATTTCAGACGTCTATAGATGTCTGATTGTAGTGAAACCAGACTTCTATGGTAGTCTGAAAAAGAGGGTATTTTTGCAATTGATTTTGAAATGTCAGACAGCGGATGCAGTCTGAAATCAATCAGACAGCGTACGCAGTCTGCTTTGAAAATTTTTGAACTTTTTGTCAGACAGCTTATGATGTCTGAGAAAAAAAGGGTAGTTTTGCAATTGAATTTCAATTGTCAGACTTCTTTTATAATTTTCAGACTTCGGGAGAAGTCTGAAAAAAAGTAAAGGGTAGTTTTGCAATTGATTTTGAAATGTCAGACTTCGCCAAGAATTTTGATAGTTTTCAGACTTCTTATGCTGTCTGACAAGAATTTCAGACAGCGAGGGAAGTCTGATAAAAACATCGCATTTTCGGTTTTATCCAGCGTTGACCAAAATTCGATATTTCAGATGTCTATAGCCGTCTGACAAGAGTTTGAAATTTCAGATGTCTATAGCCGTCTGATGTTATTTTTCCCTATTTTCAGACAGATTTAGAAGTCTGGCGATTTTTTCGCTTATTCTGGTCAACATCTGAAAATTTGGGTCAATTGCAGTTTCTACCCCTCCTTTTTGTCAGACATCGGATCCCGTCTGACAAAAAGTCAAAAATCGGTCAATTTCTTGCCAGACTACATAAGAAGTCTGACTAAAAAATCAAATTTGAATCAATTGCAAAACTACCCTCTTCTTATTTTGACTTCTTGGTGACGTCAGATAATTTTTTTTTTTTTTTCAAAGGAATTTCTCAGACTTCTATGGAAGTCTGTCAATTGAAAGTCAATTGCAAAACTACCCTCTCGTTGACCATAATTTTTCATCAGACTTCGTGGGAAGTCTGAAATCGCGAAACAGATCTGAAAATCGGGGGATCTTGTGAAAAATCACATAAATCTGATTTTGAGCTCGTTTTTACCTTCCCCAAACACTCAAAATTTTAGTTACACCAATACCCAACAAACCCAACCATTTTTATGCAAGAATGACCAAAATCGCAATAGATCCAATTTTTAAAATTTTGTAGAACGTGAATTAAAGAGTTTTTTGGATGAAATTGGAGAGAAAATAGGAGAATAGAAGGTTGTGAACTCTAATATGGAGTTTTGATGGGTCGAAATTGGTTGTGTGAGGCATTAGGAGCTCAAAATTGGTTGTTAATGGTGTTTGGGTGAACTGAAGAAGATGACAGTTTCGTAATTAAGTTAGATTTGAAAGGCCTTTTTTTGTCTTTTGGTAAAAAATATCAGACTTCATATGAAGTCTGACGATGGCATTATCGTGAAAACACAGATTATTAGGGAGATATATTAACGAAGGAAGGGAAGGAGAAGGGAAAGGGTACTTTTAGGGTTGACTTCAATTTTAGGGGCATTTTTGCGAACAGCCCGAAAAAGAAAGAGTTTAGTCGCAGAATTAAGGAAGAAAATTTTCCAAGTCAAAATTATTTGGTCTTTCTTTCACTTGTTCATGATTTTTTAATAGTTACACTCAATTTATTGTAGGAAAATTGTATTGTATACCAACTATAACCATTTATTTAGTTTGTAGAAAATTTAATTATTCTTTTTGTGTAGCACTGAGTTAAATTACACATAAAACCCCTATTTCCAACAAGTCAAAATAATATAAACAAGCTAAGAGAGCTGTACTTAGTTAAATTACACATGAACCCCCTATTTTCAACAAGTCAAAAAATGTAAAGCGAGTTAAGAGAGCTAACGAACGTTGCGTATATAAACACGCATTTTCTCTCACGCGTACTTCTCGAGGCACTTCTTTCGGGATCTTCGTCTTCTCCCTGGCCGGCGGTCGTCGTCATCGCCGGGGAGGTAAGGTTTGTTGCCGTTGTATATTTCTCTGCCTCCCTTCTCTCCTCCGGCGTTGCGACGGTTTGCGCTGGTTGCGTACTCCGATCTTCCCTTCCGCCGTGGTTTCTCTTCTCTTCGCCGGCGTTAGATCTGCTCAGATCTCGTTTCCCTTCTGCTTGTAGGTCCTCATCCGCTTGTCTTGTCTCCTCCGCCGCGTCTGCTCTTCGACGAGCCTCTCTGGTGCGGGTTTGGACGAGATCTCTGGAGCGTTTCTCTCTCTTTAGGTTTGGTCGAGCGGCGTCGGATCTTTACGGCTTGGACTTGATCTCGAGCTGTCTGCTCTGGTTTTGTTAGGTCGCCGTCTCTGCGGTTTATGTCGGTGGCTTTTGTTGGGCTGGGTTTGTTGGGGTGTAGTTGGATCCGGCTTTGTCGAGGGTTAGTGGGTTTGGTTTTCGGTGTGTGTTTAAAATTAGTTACCTCGTCTAGTAAAGCATTTCAATTGGTTAATCCTTAGCTCAAACTTGTTAGTTTGCAGATTTTTGGTGAGTTGTGAGGTTGGTTAGTATCAGTTTCCTTTCCGACTGTTCGTTTTCGTTGATCTCTAATTTGTCGGTTGGTTAGGCTTCGTTGGAGATTGGGGTGTTGTTTAGGACTTCTTTTTTAGGAGGTTAGTGAGCGCTAGTGTGTGCGTCTCTTCCGTTTCTGAATGTGTTACTGGACCTTGGAGTGGTTCTGCATAGTCGGGTAGTGATGTCTGGGTCTTTGGGTTGAGTGAGGGTTTGAGAGTGTGTCTCTTTGGATCTCCAGGTTGCGGGTGTTCTCGTTTTGCGGGTCGTAGGCAGCTTCGATTTACCCTGTTCTTTGTTCCTTATGGGCGTCAAGATTTGCAAGTGAAGCTGTTTTTGCTAAGTTTAGATTAACTTTATTCGATGCTTGTGCTAGTTGTAGGTTTTGTCTCCTGTCTTTGGGATTATGTTACGGGGTTCTTTGTGAATTCGCCGGTCTAGTTACCCTTTGTTTGGGTTTAGTATCCGGAGATGTTATCTGCCGGCTTTGGATTTCACTGTTATATCTTATCTTGGCTAATGAATATATATCTTTAGACGGAAAAAAAAAAAGACAACACATACTATTATTTTATATTGTGTACTTTTCCAACTAAATATGTAACTATCATAGAGAACTATCATTCCCCTCCGCTTAATTTTGTAGTTTATATTTCCTTTCTACTTATATCACCTTTTAATGTATTCAATTTTTATTTACTGATTAAATCTATATTCACAAGTATTTTTATGACAGTATATATTCTACTTTTAGCATAATTGGGATGATATGTCAATAAAGATAATTTTCAAAATGTATATTTCTCTTTTATATATCTAACAACTAATATATTCATTTATTCTTATTCATTGTTTAATTTTCCATATTTTCAGATAATATATATTTTAGTTTTACCATAATTTGAATGATATATCAATAAAGAGAATTGCCAAAGTTATGTTTCCTATAAAATACAGTGAAGTTTTCTGATGCAGAAATAAGAATCATATTGTTATATATATGATTACTTCATACACTACTAACACTATTTTTGCATTTGTTTTTAACTTCTAGATGTAAATCTTTAAGTCAGATAACTTCTTTAATATTTATACAAGACTATATCTTTTTATTATATTATCATACTATTTCTTCTAAATACTAGTTTTGAGAGATTGCAACATATCTTTATAATTCTAGTTTTTTGTTTTTTTCTGAAAAATTGTATGGATCGTTTACGTTCAACCACTAAAGAAATAAAATATGAACAAAAATAGAAAATCATTATAAAAAATCTAGAGAAAAAGAAGAAAAAAAACTGAAATTCAAGACTATGGATAGAGGATGCAAGTGGTAAGTTGCATGTGGAGCTTAAGCCACCCTTCGATAAAAAAAAACCGTGACCAAATCTAAATCTAAAACTATCGTTCTAAGCCTAGACGTTCGGGTATTCGGATTGGGTTCGGATTGGATCTATTCACGTTCGGGTATTGGTTTGGATTTGGTTAGAATTCTTCCGGGTCCGGATCGGTTTGAATCTTAAATTTTTATATCTGTAAAATATCCATAAAAAATAGGTATTTTCGGTTTCGATTCGGGTTTTCGGGTTTTCGATGTTTTCGGATATTTGTACTTGAATTACCCAAAAACCCAAAAATAACAATGAAAGAAAAAAATAGTTTTCAGAAAGAAGGTAATATCTATTCACGAGAGTTAAACATAGCAAATTGAAAAATGGTTTCGGATGAATGGTACTTCATACTTGTATATATTCATGAGAGTTGTAAGGTTGCTTCTGAAGAGGTATTTGATGTGTCAGTCACGGCGTAGTACAAGTGGTAGTACAAGACGTGACTCAGGACGTGAGTATGTTTGATTATTGAGATATGAACGAATCTTTATGATGTGATTCGGTTTATTGGTTGTGTGCTGAGCTGGATGAAGATCTTGGAGTGAAGATTGCAGCTTGGAGTTGTTTACTTATTATTTGAATAAGTTTCAAGAAAAAAGGAAAAGTTACATAAAGGTGAAATAGGAAATATCAAAACAAAAAGGATATTTGCTATATCTTTATTTAGGTAAACTTGAGGGGCAAGTTTAGCCTATATAAAGAGGAGAGGCGTGACCTTAAGAAGATGCAAGAGCTGAGAGAATAAAAACTCAAGAGGGCTTTTGTATCTTTGGGAAAAGTCTAGGTTCTAGGGGGAGCTTAGCTCAGGTGTTTGATCCTGAAGAATTCTTGTATTGGGTAGAGCGATAGATCAATAGGGTTTGTTCTATTCGTCTGTAATTGGTGGGATTACTTTCTATTCAAGTGAATTCGAAGTCTGGACGAGGTCCCGGGGAGTAGGAAAAACCGAACCCCGTTAACAAACTTTGTGTGTCTTACTTTCTGCTTTTTATATTGCCTCACCTGCACTTTCAATTGGTATCAGAGCGGGTGCTTGATAGAAATTCAGTCTTGTTTCGAGCAGATCTAAGGTGAGGATCAGAAGGTAGCTCAGGAAGTAGCACAGAGTTCGGTTCGATGGAGTCTCACAGAGAAGGAACGTCTATGACCAGACCACCACGGCTTGATTCTTCAAATTATGGATATTGGAAGGTTCGTATGCAAGCTTTCATTGGTGGTCTTGATGAGGATTGTTGGAATTCGATTGAGAATGGTTGGAACCCCCCTATGATGGTTAATGATAAAGGAGTTGAAGTTCTTAAGCCTAGAGATCAATGGAATGCTGAAGAGAAGAAGGCATCAAGTTGCAATTCTAAAACCAAGACTGCAATTTATAATGCAATTGATGCAAGTTACTTCAAGTTGATTTCTCAATGTGTGTCAGCTCAAAAGGCATGGAAAACATTGGAGAACATGTTTGAAGGTAACACAAGTGTCAAGAGGACTAAGCTGGATATGTTAGCATCTAAATTTGAGAATTTAAGGATGGATGAAGGAGAAACCGTGGCTCAATTTAGTGCTAAGTTGTGTGACATATCTAATGAGTCATTCGCTCTTGGAAAGACTTACAAGGACAAGAAGCTTGTGAAGAAGCTGAAGAGATCTCTTCCATCAAAGTTTGAGTCAAAGATCTCTGCTGTTGAAGAAGCCCATAATCTGGATGAGATGGCGTTTGATGAGTTTGTTTGGATACTTCAAGCTTTTGAGTTGAATAAAGCGTATGAAGAACAAGCTCAGAAGAAGGATGTTGATGTTGGAGTTGCTCTACAAGTTTCATCTTCTGAAGATTCTATTGCAATGCTGTCAAGACAATTTTCTAAGTATCTGAAGATGAAGGAAGACAAGAAAAATAAAAGAGAGAAGTTGGACAGCTCATCATCGAAGATACAATGCTATGAATGCCATGGATTTGGTCACTTTAGCCGTGATTGTGCAAATTTACAGCATAATAAGAAGAAGAGGGACGCCAAGGATGATTCTAGAAGTGATTCAGATGATGGTGAAGGAATAAAGAACTTTGTGGCATTCACAACCTTTGAGTCTAGTTGTGTTACGAAGTCTGCAACAGGATCTGCATCAGCGTCTGCGACGGAACCTGCGTCAGCGTCTGCAACAGGGTGTGCAATTGATAGTGACAATGATGAAAGTGATGACGATCTTGTAAGTGATGATGATGATTTTGCTGAGAATTACAAATCCTTGTATGAGCATTGGTGTAAGATGGTTAAGGAGAATGCATCATTGACCAAGGAGAAAGTTAAGCTAGAAGCTGAAGTTGCTGAAGTACGAAAGTATGCAACAGAGAAAGAAGAAGAAGTACAGAAAGCCAGAGCTCAACTTGAAGAGACTCAAAAAGGTGTGAGGATGCTGAATAATGGCACAAAGAAGTTGGATCATCTTCTAACCATTGGAAAAAGTGATCGATGTGGTCTTGGATTCAATGGAGAATCTTCAAAAGCTGATAGTGCTTTTGTGTCTGGTGGAAAGATGGATGTTGCATCAACAGCTGCTACAAAGACTGTCACTGTTATGAAGTCTGCAACTGGTACGTCGACTGGTACGGCAACTGGTACGAGAGCTGGTACAAGAACTGCTACAGCGACTGCAACAAGGAAAACCCCAGAAGTGAAGAGTGCACCGAAACGAATTTGGCGTCCTGTTTGTCACCATTGTGGAGTTGTTGGGCATATTAGGCCAAGATGCTTCAAGTTATTGAAGGAGAAGAAAAGAATGGAGCAAGCTCATAGAGTGAGATTTCATGGTCCTATATGTTGTCATTGTGAAAGTAAAGGACATGTTCAAAGAGCTACTCATGGAAGCACAGGGGTCAAGAAGATTTGGAGGAAGAAAGTTAATCACTTCGGAGATGGTGCAGTAGGATTTTATCCTCAATATGGAGGAGGACGGTTCATGTGTTAGTTTTTGACCATGATGTGACTCAAGTAAGGGGAGATTGGTGTTGCTAGTTTTGATGATGTTGGATGTTGCTAGTGACGAAGCCTTTGATGCTAGGGTTGTTGAGATCACATACATAGTCAAAAAGGGGGAGATTGAAGAGGTATTTAATGTGTCAGTCACGGCGTAGTACAAGTGGTAGTACAAGACGTGACTCAGGACGTGAGTATGTTTGATTATTGAGATATGAACGAATCTTTATGATGTGATTCGGTTTATTGGTTGTGTGCTGAGCTGGATGAAGATCTTGGAGTGAAGATTGCAGCTTGGAGTTGTTTACTTATTCTTTGAATAAGTTTCAAGAAAAAAGGAAAAGTTACATAAAGGTGAAATAGGAAATATCAAAACAAAAAGGATATTTGCTATATCTTTATTTAGGTAAACTTGAGGAGCAAGTTTAGCCTATATAAAGAGGAGAGGCGTGGCCTTAAGAAGATGCAAGAGCTGAGAGAATAAAAACTCAAGAGGGCTTTTGTATCTTTGGGAAAAGTCTAGGTTCTAGGGGGAGCTTAGCTCAGGTGTTTGATCCTGAAGAATTCTTGTATTGGGTAGAGCGATAGATCAATAGGGTTTGTTCTATTCGTCTGTAATTGGTGGGATTACTTTCTATTCAAGTGAATTCGAAGTCTGGACGAGGTCCCGGGGAGTAGGAAAAACCGAACCCCGTTAACAAACTTTGTGTGTCTTACTTTCTGCTTTTTATATCGCCTCACCTGCACTTTCAGCTTCGTATCACGGGGAGGCATTGTCAGCTTATGATCGATGCAGAAAGTAACTACCCTAAGTACTAATCATCAAATCCGCACAATGACATAGGTGAGTCGCAGAAACCACACAATCACTGAATTACAATCAAAGACACAAAACAAGAACTAAGAAAAGACATAGAGACATTCAAAGAGATTAACCAAGAAAATCAGTACCTTTGATCGGTTCTTTGACGACGAAGATTTTTTGATTTTGGTGCCAAATTGTTACTAGAAGGATTTCAGATTGTAAGTAAACCAGTATCAACCAATCAACAGTGTCTTAGACTGGAAACGAGAGTCTCAGACTTGCAGTGTCGGTTTGGACACTCTAATCTTAATGAACAATGTCCATTAACAAGAAACCCTCTTTTCATATTAGAATGTTTTGATTCGAGTATTTGGGTACCCGAATGTGTATCGGGTAGGACCTGGACCTGAACCGATACCCGCAGGTATGGGAGAGAAATACCCAATGGGATAAAAAGATTTTCGGTTTGGTTACAGGTATGGGTATTACGGGTCGAATTCAGGTTTGGACATTCGGGTCTGGGTATAATGCCCAGGGTTACACCGTTCAGTATGCAGAAGACTTGATTTGATCTTTTTAACACTGTTTTCTAAAAAAATTTGGGAAATGTTACATCAAAGAAGTTCAAAATATGAACTATAATGAGAAGCTAGTGATCTTTCCACACCATAAAAAAGCACATACAACAATCATTCATGAAACACTAGCGATACCATATCTATCTATTTCTGAATCGACATAAAAGAAAACGTAAAAAGTAGATGTTTCTGTACCCACACTAGCATATGGACATCCAATACTTTTACGAAACACAATAATAATTCTCATAACTGAGATAAGATCTTCTTCTTCATTTGACTGTCACCTTTCTCCAGAGTTAGCTTTTTCCTGAAGCTACCGTTGAACAAATTTGAACAACAAAATACAAACCAGATAGATAGCTAAGATTGACATTACTTTCCGATAAATTACATATCACAAAAACTAAGAAAATCTCCTAAGAAAACCCCACAGCGTCGCCTGGAACTGAAAGACCAATGAAACTAAAGATCCCGGACGAGTAAGACTGCGAGAAAGGCTTCTCCAGATGGAACAGATCGAAGACACCACCGCCACGACCGTTGAGATCGAAAGGAGGACGACAACCCATCTTTCTCCACTAAACAACACGAGAAACCGTGCCATAAGAAAGAGAGGAGAAAAACCAGAAGCCATAATTAGCTCACACCGGAATTTATGCTCACACAGCCGGAAAGTGTTAAAATCCAAAATCACTATATATATGCCGATAAAAATTATCGCGGTCAATTATAAATCCAAATTCAAACCAAAAAAAAAGAAAACAAAATTATAAAGGAGGAAATTTACCCGATGGCCAGTAAGGAATACCGGCCACCGGGTAACTAATAAGAAGAATGAAAAAAAATTGAAGGGTGGCGGCTATTAAGTTGTATGGGCTTCCAACCTAAAACCAATTGGCGATAAGTGGATTGGCCCATATCCTTTATATATTAAGTGAGATCCCTTTCAACTACCGATATGGGACTTATGTCCCTAATACGCCCCCTCGAGATCTTTTGGCCATTAATCTCGGAATGTTCTGGCTTGGATCGACGGCACCATTTTTGGGCCTGGGTTGTCGATGAGTGGACCAACTTTGGGTCGGATCGGGTTGGACTGCATGGATCGGACTTTGATACCATATTAAGTTGTATGGGTTTCCAACTTAAAACTAATTGGTGATAAGTGGATTGGCCCATATCCTTTATATATTAAGTGAGATCCCTTTCAACTACCGATATGGGACTTATGTCCCTAATAGCGGCATGGAAGCTCTCTCGGAGAGAAAAATTAGGTTTGGTAACAGGTGTTGTTTATGCTGATAATTGAGTGTAAGTGTATCTGTTGAAAAATCATGAACGTGTAAGAGATTTGTGAAGATTTGAAGGTTTAAAGATTTTTGAAGATTTTTAAAAAGGTTTGAAGAATTGTAACGAAGAAAAAAGAAACCTACAAAAAATATCAAAATGAAAAGGAGGGATTTAGAAAAGTGATGAATCTTTAAGGTAGAAGAAAGTAAGGAAAAAAAATTATTACGAAGAACAAGTTGCAGGAAAGAAAAGAAGAAGAGAGAAAGTGTTCTCTCCTCCTCCTCTATTCAACTCTTCAAAAACCTCGGCGCCGCTCAACCATCTTCTGCTTGCTCCAATGTCTGGTTTTCTCCGGCACTCGTAGGGGCTCCTCTACTCTTTTGTCGACTGCGGTGCTTCATCCGTGGCGTGGTTCATCTCCACTTAACTCTTAGACCACTGCTTCCGGCAGCGTTTTGTTCCCAGGGGGTGCTCCCATTTCCGTTTGTGTCGGCGGTTGATGCTATTATTTCTGGATCTAGAGGATGAAATCTGGTTCCTTCAGATCTTACATGTCGGTGTAGCTCGCGTGGTGGCCCTGACCGGCGGAAAGGTACCGAAGTCGGGTTGGTGTTGTGATGGTGAGTGGTTTTGGTTAGGGGATTTTCTGGATGTCTCTCTCTCTCTCTCGGCGGCTCAACTTGGGACAGTTTCCCTCGAGGGCTAAACTTTCCCCGGTTTTCTCGATTCTCTAGCGGCCTTTCTCCCTCTTCCGTGGTCGCCACCATCGAGTAGGTCGATCTGCGGATCTACCGCGATTCCGGCTTTGGGTCTGGTTCTTCTCTCTGTTCGGTGGTTGTGTGTTGTTGGGTGTCCTCTCTTCCCTCGGCGGCTCTGGTGGTTCGTTTATTCGGTGATCCTGTGTCGATGTAGGCGGCCACCCCCTAGTTACTTGTTTCGATTAGGGTTAGGTTTTAGGCGTTTGAGACTTTTCTTGGACTTTTGAGTTATGTGGTTATGGGCTAAGTTAGGCCCTTTGGGTGTATGGCATTCTGATCACTTTTAAATTTCAGTCAAAAAATGTAAAAGCGCACAAAAATTTGGTTTAATGTAAATGTTTCCAAAAAAAAAAAGAGAAAAGAAGAAGACTTTTAGATCTAGATTTTTTTGTGCTATCTCTAATGCCACATTCCAAATAGGGTTAGAATTGATGATGTTGTATAATTAATAAAGTGAAGCTATCTTCATATACAACGACTAAAGACAACGACATAAAGGTAACTATACATATATCTTGGAGTGTTTTTGAGCTTTTATGAACTATCAAAATGGTTGATTACCTACTTTTTATAATAAAATTAAAATTTTTACTTTGTTAAACTTAGTTTATATTGATAATTTTATAATTTATTATATTAGTTTTAAAAATATTTTATTTTATAAATAAGTACAATCTCATATAAAAAAAACAAGATGCTATTTTTAAAGTATAAGATTTAAATATTGATAAATATAATTTTTTAGATAATAATATTTTATATAGTAAATTTATATTAGTTCTATAATTTTTTAATTTGGATAAAATATAATAATCAATATATATATATTGATTTTTATATATATAATTATAATTTATTATAAATAATATAAAAATATGTTTACAAATAATTTATATGTTTATATAAATGATTTTAAATAATAATTTCTTTGCTGCTATTAGTTTTAATTATATATATAAATTATAAAATATTATAATAAGAGGTTAAATATAATTATAATTAATATCAACAACATAGTTTGCATTCTTTTACTTTTTAGAAAGAAAAAAATAAATATGATGTTAAAAAAGGAAAGAAAAATATATATAACATTAGTATATGTAAAATCTCGTTTTGTTTAGAAAGTTAGAAAAACGCATAGCGTAAGCGAGTTGTAACACATTTTAGCTTCCAAAAAAAAAAAAATTGTTTCGGGTATCCGTTTCTTTTCAACTTAGGTCATGTTGATTTCTGCATCCAGAGTGCATCTCGATGCAAATGCTCAATGTTGTTTGTTTGAATACTTTCGAATCTGAATTCAAATGCTACATGTGGATGATTAGATTTTGCATCCACATATAACATTTGAATGAAGATTCTAAATCTAAAAATATAGAGTTTGGATGTAACATCTAGCATTTCAAAATCTATAAATCTAAAATATTTTGTGTTTTTCGACAAAACCGAAAATCACGTAACAATTTGCAGGGAAAACGCGATTTCGCAGAAAAATGCGATTTTAAAAAATGTAGTTTTGCAAAAAGTATGAATTTGACAAGAAAAAAAACATGATTTTCGGTTTTCATGGCAAAACATGATTTTATAAGAAAATGTGATTTTGCGGTTTTAACGGAAAACATGATTTTTAGGGAAAACATGACTTTGTCGAAAACGCAATTTTGCGGTTTCAATGAAAATATGCTTTTTGGAAATTTTAATTTTGACAGAAAAAATGATTGTATGGAAAAAATACAATTTGCGGAAAAATATGATTTCACATAATAATGTGAATTTGTGGAAAACGCATTATTCTGAAAAATATGAATTGACGAAAAACATGATTTTGACAAGAATACATAATTTCACAGAAAAAATGATATTGACAGAAACGTAATTTTGTTGTTTCCACTAAAATCATATTTCTCGTCAAAATCGTGTTTTCTGTAAAATCATGTTTCCAGTCAAATCACTTTTTCTATCAAAATGACATTTTCTATCAAAATCACAGTTTCATCAAAATTGTGTTTTCCGTCAATATCTTGTGTTCAGTAACGTACCATTCACAACTTCATAATCATTGGTTCCAAGAACATTATTACCTTTTCCAAAGACTTATTTTAACAATAGTTTAAATATACACCTTTTAATAAATCCAAGTTCCAGCCAAATAATGCATTTTGCTTAAGATATCCTCAGCCTGAAGAACAAATAAAGGTTGAAACTTGTGAATCTTCATTTCACTTGACTTTTTGTATCTAGCTTATAAAACCATATTGAGTTTTACATTCTTCTTTCGTTCACAGGAAAATAGAATGAACTTCTTTCAAGCAGGGAATGTAAGCTAATTGATGAAAGCCTACTACTACCACTCACGATTATAGTTCTTTTAATCATTTTGACCAATAGTTCATACATTGCAGAGAACAAGCAGTGTAATGATAAAACCGATAGTACAACGCGGTATATGAACGATTAGTAGGTAAGCTAGAAGCAGCATGAAGGTGCAACTAAACTAACAAGAGTAATATAGAAAAGAAGGACACAACTAACTTCTTTCTTATATCAAATTTGTATAGCTTTTAGGATCGTTGTTGTTCTCGTTTTGAGTAACAACTATATCCAATAATCCAAAACGAAGGCAAACACTATGAAGAAGTTAAATCTGTCAGTAAGAGGATGGGGGATGTGATATGTGACATTAGGTCGGTTAATTTGGCAAACGAAATGTTATTCAGGAATACTCATCTCCTTGTATGAATGAAATACAAACAGAGTTAATAAGGGTTCAAAATCCTATTGGGTTTGCGATAATATGATGGTGTTCTGGCGATAAAAAATCAGGATAAAAAGGAATTTGGCTTCGCCCCGGTTTGAACCCGGAGACCTTCAGTGTGTTAGACTAACGTGATAACCAACTACACCACAAAACGATTTTGCTTTACTTGTTGATTATATAATATATAACAACGTCTTCTTTTCACTGGAAAACATACAAGAGCATTGCCTAGAAGATCCATTAGTAAAGGATGAATCATCACGAAATGGGCACAAGTGGAAAGTGTTTATCAATTTCTATATTTAGCGAAATCCTATCTAAATCAGGTCGTTCAATCAGGTTTCCATTATCTCTTTGTCTTAGTGAAGCTACGAAGTTCGTTAACCATTATTGACTGATCTACTGATCCAGTTAGTAAATAGAGTTGTTATCGTGGATTAAAGTCATGAAGTCGAACTCGTACTTCCTCCAATGGTTTGAGTCTTCTGTTTCAAGAAAAATGTTGAATCGACAAGGATAGGGTGCATCAGCTTGCTGCAACATTCTAGAGTTGCAAACCTCCTGAGGTTAATAAGTTAACTAAGTCTTCAAGAAAAGGTATGAAAGAAGTCAAAATTATCTTTCTTTTCCTTTTGTATGCTTCTTCCATTCTTTGCTTGCAAAGAACTTTGATCTTTTGGTGATAGATTTGGGATTTGCTTACCAAGAATATGTTTAACTTAGATGTATGAAACATTATTTTGTGGTTAATTCACTTTTAATCATACAAAATCAGAAGATTTTGTCTTCAAATATAGATGTATGTTTGTAGAATCATTGCTACAATAAGAGAGTTAAGTGAAGAGCGATTTAAACCATAAATGGAACAAAAGTAGATAGTCTCTCTCTCTCTCTCTCTCTCTCTCTCTCTCTCTCTCTCTCTCTCTCTCTCTCTCTCTCTCTCTCTCTCTCTCTCTCTCTCTCTCTCTCTCTCTCTCTCTCTCTCTCTCTCTCATACCCACCAGTTCCTCTTCTTCTTCTTCCTCTTCCTACATTTACTTCTCTATTCCATTACAGATAGAAGTTGGAAGACACATAACTATTTCAATAGCATGCATTGACCAATAAGCAAAGTATTTCCACAAATATCGAATCTATATAAGACCGTCTTAAATTATGAGTCAAAAGGGTTGGTTTGAAAGACTAGGATTCGTCGTTGAATATGTATTTATGGAGAAACAAAAACAATCAAAACAGATAGATAAAACCATGACTTGTGAGACTTGGGTTTTACTTGCAGAGGCAAAACTTTTTTCTTACTGTTTATTACCATAATACATAACTGAACGCCTTCTCCAAGTTACTGAGTTTAAGATTCTATGAGAGATCAAGATTTTTCTTTTTTTGTCCAATGTTTAAACCCGGAACTCATAAAACCAATCAGTTGCATGTCATCTCAGTTTTCTCTATGTTCATATATGGTTTTGTTTGTATTTTATACACAAGATTTCCACATTCTTCCTTCTAAAGAGATCACTACAATGGAAACATCATCGTGGTACCGCCTCCGTTCCCCTTGTGGTATCTCAAGCAGTTCAAGGAAATCCATACCTAGAAAGATCAGTAAAGAATTAAACCAGACTCAATATTTCGATTCAAATATTATTATCAATGGTTTTGATAGATTACCAGCTTTCTTGGCAGCACGGAAAATAAGCTCTTCAACCAAGTGTTGAGCCGGGTCACCTTCAGGCTGTAATGTGATGAAGAGCTCGACCTCTGAAACCGCTTCTTCGTTTGTGAAGTATTGGTAGAGGCCATCCGAGGATAGTATCAGAAACCGGTCTTTAGAGCCTAATCTATGATGGTAAAGTGATGGCAAACAATTGATGTAAGGAGATGTCCCTTTGTAATCGATTTGGAACATTTCAAGAAGCGCATTATTCCATTTAGGCTGCAAAGATTGTATCCCAAAAGTTAATATACATATTCAATTCAGAGCAGCCTAATGTTCATCAAATCACCAAAGAGTTGAGCTGGTCAAATGTGAAGTACCTGCTTGAGGAAACCGGCGCCGAAAGCTCTTGTGACCTTCAAAGAACCTTTAACACGTTCATTGTACACTGCGCTAGCATCATCCGGGTGCTCCTTTCTGATTCTATCAACTTCCTGAACAACAAAACTGGATTCATCAAACTGTTCAACATTACCAATTCTTTAATAAATACGCGTTCCTTACCTCTCCTACGTCTGTGCTATGATCAATAGTAAGCTGAAAAGCTGATAGATTCGGTATCAAACTTGCTCCTTCTCCTTCACAACAACCATCGAAATCATTCATCGTTTCTTCGTTGATTCGTTCCAAATCATGTCTTATCTTCCCTATCGAGTACTCTGTTTCAGCTTTCTGACCAAGCACTGCTCTACTATCGCCCACATTCATCACATAAACATCTTCACCTTTCATCAACATCACAAGAACACAAGAACCCATCAAAGCTAGTTCAGGATTTTCGTCGAGCATCATATCTGCATTCTCTAGATACGCTTCTTCCGTCTTCCTCAGAGCTTCTGACAGAGCCTTTAAAACGTCCGAAGAATTCGGATCCGGATCCGGGTACGACCCATTAGTCTTCCGATTGATTTTTTCCTTCAGTAAACGGTCAAGATCGAGTCTTTCTCGATCCCATTCGCATCTCCACTGTCGTTGACTTTCCTCCCGTTTCTTTGACTTCTGATCATTGTTCTTTGACCTTTTCTCCGAGCTCGAATCACAGTTTTCGCTCGGACAAGGATTGTTGTTGTCCTGATCAATGCAGACAGAGGAAGAATCTTGAGAATTTGTGTTGATTTTGGGGTCATCCCATAACAGTCCCTTGAGCTCACGATGAACAGCTGGATATAAATTGGAGAGAAGATAATCCGGCGCATCTGGACCGTTGAATCCATCGTAGATTCCGACGAAGAGCCATCCATGTTCTTCCGATACGACGACATGTACACGATCCTCGCCGGCCTTTCCCTGAGCCCACTGAAGATTCTGGCTTTCGAGTGAAACGTCGTCGTCTAAACTTCCTTCGCTACTCAAATTCAGGCTATTCACCGTGAGATTCTCGTTGTGGTGTTGGTGTTGGTTCCGGGTTTTATCCGACCCGAATACCCAATCGGGTTTTTTAACCGTTTTAGTCGGAGCCACTATCGAGTTTGGTCCTCGATTAATCGTCTTTGAGATTGCTCGACGGAGAACCTGAACTAGAGATTCTTTTCTTGACCCGACCCGGACAGCTAAACCATGAGAGAAGCTACGTCGGAATTGAACTGATTCGGAACCGGTTTTATCAAGCGGACCGGAGAATAAACCTAAACCATCAAGCGGACCGGACATGAATCCTCTCTCGATCGGACCGGAGAGAAATCCTCTTTCTAGCGGACCCGACCCGGGAACAACCGGACCAGAGCTTCTCGGAATCGGTTGCAAAGGGATCGAAGCAAACGACGTCGTGCTCTCGAACGCGGCGGCTCGGTCGATGTGACCGTACGGATCGTATAGAGAGGTAGAGAGTGGAGTTGCAGCGTTTGCACTCACCGATGCACCAGAGATTGTACCGAACGTCGTCGTCGTCGTATCTTCCTCTGAGTGAACTTTCGAAGATGAAATCCGAGTCGGATCGGGTCGGACGTAGCAGAAGGAGTGGCCTAGACCTTCGTCAAGAGAATCCGGTTCGAGAATCGTCATATCTTTTTTCCGGCGACTTTCTCCCCCGCCGGTGAAACATTCTCTCAGCTTCGTAATTCCGTTACCCATCTAAGAAACACCACTAAGACACCAAAATTTTATTTTTCTTTAGAATTCAAAGACAGTGATAGAATTGAGAAAAAATCAAAAGGTTAGATTACAATTGAAGTTGTTCAGCCAGTTTAGACAGAGGTTGAAGAAGGTGTGAGAGAGAGAGAAAGAGAGAGTTGACTTCTGTTCAGGAAAAATGATTTTTTGAGTGGAAAAGTTATGAAGGTAAAGAGAATATATAAGGGGGAAAAATAAGAGAGATTTTAATTTTATTATTCTGTTGTTTGTTTTAAATCTAAAAAGGGAAATAAAATTGATGACGCTGAGAGAAATTAAACTCTTTAAAAAGTTGACAAAAAAAACTCTTTAAAAAAAGAAAAGGAAAAGAAAATCAGTTTTCCACGGAGCTCTCTCGACGCCAGAGAAGGGTTTACTGTTAGAAGGTTCTTCTTATACGGGTCGAATTGTGTAATATATATATTTTTGTCAACAAAATATATATTTCTTTAGATATATATTTTACTTAATTATTTATATATATATATATATTCTATTTTTTTAAACATATATAAATGGGTTCAAATTGAAATATTTGGGAAAACTTTTATTGTAATTTACATTTGTATAATTGTATTAGGCCATTTTATTTTAGGTAAAAGTAAATATTGATTATCTAAGTTTTTATCGTATATTATTAATAGAGTTGATTGATTTATTTTCTAAACTTTGCATTAATAATCTGACAAAGATTTGAATATTTGGAATATTAAAGTTAATATATATTTTTATAAAAAAGAATTGATGATATGGATCATGTATAGAATACTTGTAAGTTATTTAATTATTCTGATTTAATAATGACATATAATTTTGGTAAAAAAATTACTATTTGATAAAGTATGCTAGTTCTAATGGTATCAATAATGTAGATAATTTTATGATTTAAAAAAATAACAAAAATGATTAATGTATTTTAAATAACTATAATTATGTGTTTAACAAAAAACAGTATGGGTATTTACTACACTAATTGGGGATGTTGTTTTAATTAAGTGGATGTATAATCTTTATATTAATTGAAGAGTGCTTTTTATTCTCACAACGGTTGATTACTTGTTTATTTTTAATAAAATTAGATTTTTTACTATATTATTTTTAATTTATATTTATAATTTTATTATATTTTTAATTTTATTTTGGAGATATACATAATTCTACAAAAATTTAAAAAGAAGATAAGATGATAATACAAAAATATTTATGAAGATTTTTTTTTTGAGATGTACATAATCTTCGATAAAAATAAAAAATAACATGATAAATATGAAAATATTAATAAATATAGTTGTAAATAATATAATTTTATGCAGTAAATTCATATTATTTATATAAATTTTAAATATATATATATATATATGTTGAAATAATTTAAATAAGAATTTTATATATTTATTTTTATACATATAAATATATAATTATAATTTATTTTGTTTCTATTAAATAAAATAAATATACAATAAAAACTTAGATAATCAAGTAACAGCTTTTTCCGTTGAAAAATAACTCGAACCCACCGAAGTCCTAAAATCCCTAAATAGATTAATCAAAAAAAAAATCCTTAAATAGATATTTAATCTTTGTATATGTTTGATCAAAACCTGTTAAAAACCAATTCAAATATCGGAACGTTCATATTTATGTCCACCTATACTAAATATATAAATCGGATACTCTTTCACCACATATCTACTAAAAATTGAATGTTATAAATATGTCCCAAACATATCTACTATTACGATATAGTTATAGATTTTCAATTGAAGATATGTAATTTAACGTCATGTTCTATTAAGTTATAATTAGATGTAATTATAATAAAATTTGTATGATAAAATTGTAAATTTATTTGGTGAGTTTGCACTAAAAATCTAAGTTACAATGTAACTTATACAAGTTCAAGTAAAGAATAACTATAAAAGAAGGTATAGCATTGGTTGACGTGCGTGTGAATATCACACGATCGGTAAAAAAATTCTCTAATTACGTCAAAGCTTTTTTCTTTTTTCTTTTGTCGTGTTTCAGAGTTTCTCCGGTGACGGAGACCTTCGTCGAAGCCATGAGAGATCCTTTGATCGATGCAGGTCGTTCATATCTACAATCTGTGGTGGGGTTTTTCTGCGGCTTGTTAGACGGGGACTGTAGCATGGCGATTCGACAGACTTTTGTCAGTCGCTCGCTTCGAAGCTGATTAGAGAAAGTGAGGCGGAAGAGCTTGCCCGAGAGAGGAAGAAAATCTTTTGGATCTGGTTCTTGGTTCGCGGCGGCGCAGACACTGGTGGGTAAGCGGTGCGAACAGAGGAGGTTTCAGGGAAGAGGTAGCTGTCTTCCACGACTCCGGAAACACGAGGCGGTGGCGACTGGTGTGGTTTCCTAGTTTGCATGCCGGTGTTTTTTGGTGCCGCCTCCTTCGCCGGTGAAGAGGTAAGTCTTGTGGCACCGGTAAAGATAGGTCGATGTGTCGGATTCAGAGTCTCGAAAACGAAGACGGCGGTGCGGATATTTAGCTACGGCGGTGTAAACCGGTTTAGTTTGTTGGAAGCTAAAAGGAAGAATGTCATTGCCGGGAAAAGGAGGAGGGGATTAGGTTCTCCGGGTCTCGGATCGTCGATGGGGGTCGGTAAACACGACATGCGGAAAATACCCGGTTGAAACTACAAATTTCCCTGGATCATTGTTACTGGCGGTGGGTGGAGATGACGACGTAGTCTCTAAATTCGTTTAGGTTTTTAAATTTTCTAATTCGGTTAAGACTCTTTCCGTTTTTAATTATGATAATTTTACTTTTGGTTATGCTTGTAATTTGGTTTGATATGTGATTATCGGATCGGTTAATTATTATTAAAAAAATCTTATACAAGTAAAGAACTCATGTACATTTATTCTCATCTCATATTACACGCTAAATGGCGCGTGGATTGAAGTTGAACTAGACATTTTAGGGATCAAAACCAGGAATAATTGCACCCAATGTATCTTTTTCAAAAGTAATAGCAAAGTTATATCTTTCAAAATCCAATTGTTTTTTTGTATCTTTTTTTGTCTTTTAGTGGTGGCTAATGACCATTTAACCTTGTTTTTTGTCTTCTAGTTATAGATAGTTAATTATACAAAGCCATCCACAGTTCATCTTCTAGCCATCCGATTTTTTATTTTTTTTTTAATTCTTTTCTTTTCTCTTACACTCTCTTTCTTACTTTATGCATTAATTTTTACCCCACGTTTTTTGACTGTGGATAGGGTGAATTGAGTGAGGTTTTCGGACTTATAGATCATCGAAATGGAGAGAGAATCGATCGATCTATCGGAAATCCAAAAAAAAAAAAATTTGGACTTAAAAAAAATATTGCGAATGGATAGTTCATCCATCCACGTGGATACTTATGATGAACAAGATGCTTAACAAGATGATTTAACATATGATGTTAGACGATCACATAAATGATGAATCCAAAAATATGTTTACCATGGATAAATGTTTAACATATGATTATTCGTGGACAAGATGCTTAACAAGAATTTGGAACCTTATCACATCTCATGCTTAACAAGATGGTTTAACATATGATGGACAAAATGCTTAACAAGATTCTTATCATGGACACAAAAGCATGTTGGACGATCACAATCGGTGGTCAAAAGTTATCATTATTGCGATCTGTGGACACAAAGTATGGGTCTAATGGACAAAAGTTGGTTAAAAGTCCACATGATTGTGAATTTGTGGACATATAGTATGTGTAGACCATTATTCATTCAAAAACTACATTTTCATTGGATACTTCCTACCCATATTAAGCACATTGCATGTATATGACCATTGTAGTATCCTCATGGATGGATATTCATTCGCAATTTTCGTAGTATCCACATGGATAGAGACTCAACTATCCATTTGCAATCTCCGTATTAAGTCCGTTTTTTTTTTTGAATTCCGGTAGATCGACCGTTTCTAACTCCATTCCGGCGGTCTATATGACCGGAAACCTCACCCATTGGATGATATCCACCGTTCAAAAAAAATGGGGTGAAATAAATGTAAAAGTAGGAAAGAGAAGGGAAAGAAAAATAAAAGAAAAAAGAAAATAATAAAGAAAAGAAATATATTGATTTTCGGTGGAAGGAAAAGAAAAAATAGGTGAAAAAAGAAAGGGTGAGGATAAAATGGTCTTTTTGACGGTGGGTCCTACAAAAAAAAGATACATAAATGCAAAATCAATTGGAAAGATACTAATTTGCAAGGAAAAGTTCATAAAGATATAGTAAAGATATAGTAAGTGCAATTCAGCCGGATCAAAACCACAAAGCTGTGGAAAAATTATAGTAGGCCAATTAAGGAAAGAATGCGATCTTAAGGACTTTGACTTCTTCTTTTTTTGGGGTAAAATCTCAGAAAGTCAAAATAGGCACAGTTTCCTTCAAACGAACTCTATCTTTTTTCCTTTCAAAATTACACTACTTTCGAAAGTTGAAAAAAGAAAGTTGTGCTTACGATCACCGTTGGATCTCGTGATTGTCTCACGTAAGCCACGTGTCGAAAGATCACTGATTGTCCACTATTTCATAAATTCTCGTCAATTCTACGATGCCTCTTTCAAGTCTTGCCCGCTGCTTAAGCATCACCTCTCTCAGAGAGAGAATTTTCTCTTGCCTAATTCGGGTTTTTTTGATCTTCTCTTCTTCACGCTTTCATATCTTTTAGAGGAGAAGCATCTTTTTTCCCGATGATTTTCGGCTTAGTTCGTGGTTTCCGGTGGGTCGTTACCGGATCTGTACAGTTTCGTCGTCCGATCGTTGTATCGGCTTTTCCTTCCGGGTTGGTCCGGACTCTGTTCCGGTCGGGCCTTTTCCGGCTCTTCCGGTTCTCTGCCTCCAGTTTTGAGGCGTAGATCTCTGTTTCGCTGTCTTCGCTTCACCGGAGCTTTGACTTTCTTTATCGCTTCTGCTCGTCTCTCTGGATCTCGGATGGAGTAATATCTCTGTTGGTGATGCTCGCTGTTAGAGCCGTGGCGGAGCTTCGTCTTTTCCGCCGCTTCAAGGGCACGCCTTTTAGGCTTGCCGCCAACATAGCTACCATTGAACCGGATTTGACGGCTGGTGTGATCGAGCTGTTTGTGCGATTGATGCTCAGCTTGCGGTGGATCTATGGCGTCGTGGAGGTCGCAGATCGGGTTTGGTCGTGATTCGAAGCTTCTGACGAAGGAACTGGTGTGTCTGCCTCATCGCCGGTGCTTTCTCCGGTGGCTGGTCGCGGTCGGTTCCGAAGCTTCTCGTGCTTCGTTCTCGGGTTGCCACGTATTCCTCTGCTCTACACGTGTTGACACGTGTTGTGTCCGTAATCTTATCTCTAGCCCATGTAGCGGAATTTGGGCTCCGTATCTTGTACCGAACTAGGCCTTAAGGCCCATTACGATCTGTTTGATGACAAAAAAAAAGCATCACCTCTCTCTCTACGTCATAAATTCAAATTTGGACTTTATTTCGTAAATGTTTTTTTTTTTCGTAAATGTTACTCTCTCTATTTTTATCATAAGGGGTTTTAGTATATTTTATTTTGTTTTTTATTATAAGACCTTCTCACATTCCTATGCAAAATTTAATTAATTATATTTCATATAATAACTTTAGTCAAAAAGAGTTATAATTTCTCACCTATTTGATTGGATAATTAAATCTGTATTTAATGTTTTAAGCAAAAAAAAATTTCTTAATTTTTGTGCTTTGAGGGAAAACCCCTTATAAATAAAAACAAAAGGAGTATTATATTTTGGCCAACTAAGGGGTTGATTGGAAGAGCTGTGACTTTTATTTTTTTGCTGTAGATTTTTTTGCTTTGGCTTTAAATTTAATTGATGTAGGTTTTTGGTTGTGAAAATATTTTCATTTTTCACAGCTCAATTTTTTTGCTCTGCATATTTAGCTTTGTACAGCCAAAATAAAAAATAATAAAGAGCTTTGGACAGAAAAATATTTACAAAGCATGATTGGATTAGATTGTGTGCTTTGGAGAGAAATTAGGCTTTAGAGAGATTCTAAAACCATTACCAATCACCCCCTAAAACACTTAAAATGATTCGCTCTGTTTTATTTAATGCTATTTTTTTGTTAAATATTTTAAGACTAGTGTTAATTTTGATTATCTGGAGTGGGTGGTGTATATTTATATGTTGTGTTTGGAGGTTGTGATAATTACTATTCTAAATCACGCGAGCAGGAAATCCAATTGTGGAATCATTTCTTTTTGTTTACATTTGATTAGCTAGAGGTATATATATAAAAGAAAAAGTAACTTATCAATACATATGACATGTATATACTACAGTACAACAGACTTTACAGTATAGTAGACTTTTGTTTTCAAAATATAGTGTCTAACTTTTTAAGAAATAGAAAGTTACATTGCGTAGCTATTTTGGATTTGGCATTGAAATTTTTTATTCAAAACTTTTTAGAAAAATAGAAATATGTTACAACCCATTCTAGATTTAAAATTTCAAAAACAGAATTATCATTTCTATTAAGAATCCATCATATTTTACGATTCCTTTCATAATTAGTTCAAATTTTTCATGTGTTGAGTTTTGGAGTTTACGGTTTTGTTTCAACGGAAAATACATTATACGTTTTAAAACATTGGAGCGATTTTGACAACCATATATCAATATATTGAGATTCAATCTCTATTAAAATTATGATAGAAAGAAATGGAATCGCCAGTTAAATTGTAACATTAAATTATGAGGTTTAACTTTTGTGCACCATTAAAAAAGCAAACATATTAAATTTATATTGTCAACTAATGATAATGTTTATAAAATTTATTTAAATTTGAGATTCGAATGGTGGAATCATTTTTTTTCTTATGATTTTATTGGAGGTTATATAAACATAACTAATTTATCAGCACATATGGCATGTATATAGTACACTACATATTTGCATCGTATAATAAAAACAGACTTTATACTAGTAAACT